>NC_069399.1:36326855-36338365 GCF_026875155.1 Cherax quadricarinatus
CAAAGAGAATGGGTTTCAGGTGTTGGGATACGTTTGGAAGATCATTGATGTATATGAGGAAGAGCAGGGGACCAAGGACACTTCCCTGTGGAACTCCAGTATCAAGTGGCCGTGTTGTTGATGCTGTGTCTTTATGGTGACATACTGATACCTATTAGTAAGGTAAGATTTGAAATAAGCAAGCGCATGGCCTCTTATACCGTAATGGTCAAGTTTGTGGAGTAGGATGTCGTGGTCTGCTGTGTCAAAAGCTTTTCTTAGGTCAATAAAAATTCCTAGTGGATATTCCTTATTTTCCAATGCTGTGTAAAGCAGATCTAGCATTTTTATGATTGCATCATTAGTGCTTTTATTTTTCCTGAATCCAAATTGGCAGGGGTTGAGTATGTTTTGTGCTGTTATAAATGAATATAGTCTCCTGTGCATGAGTTTCTCAAAGATTTTGGATAGCAATGGTAAGTTTGATATTGGCCTATAGTTGTTTAAGTCTGTAGGGTCACCACCTTTATGTATTGGTGTAACCCTTGTCATCTTGAGTAGTTTCGGGAAGGTGCTAGTTTCTAGTGACTTGTTGAAAAGTAATGAAATAGCATGCGAAAGGACATGGGCCGCTCGCTTGTACAGTAATGGTGGGACATGAGACAGATTCCCTGAGTTATTTTTAAGTGACTTTATAATCTCAGTGACTTCTGTGGGCTCAGTTGGTGCAAGATAGAAGGAATTTGGGAAATTCCCATCTAGGTAGTCCCCAGCATGGGCATTGGTATGTGGGATTTTATTGGCGAGATTAGATCCTATGGTTGAGAAGAAGTCGTTTATCTTGTTAGCTGTGTCAGTGGGATGTAGTGGTGCTTCATTAGGTTTAGTTAGGACAATATTCTTGTTTTTTTTTCAGTTTGTGGGTCCCTAGAATCTGAGAGAGTGTTTTCCAGGTCTTTTTTATGTCTCCTCTAGTGTCTGTGAATCTACTGGAGTATAGTTGTTTGGCTTTCTTTATTACTTTGGTGAGAACTGATGAATAGTGTTTAAGAATATCTTTGTGTATTAAGCCCTGTCTATATTGCTTTTCATATAGGTGTTTCTTGTCAATGGATTTCAGAATGGTGCTGGTTAGCCATGGGCAACCAAGCCGTTTGTTTGTGATCTGTTTCATTTTTATAGGACAATGTTTGTTGTATAGTCTAAGTAATTTGTTAAGAAAAATGTCTGTCCAGTCATCAATACCATTGGCCTTGGAGAATTCTGTAGGCCAGTCAACAGTCTCTAGGTCAGCTGTGAACTTCCTTATTGAGGCCTCGTCATGGAGTCTAAATGAGGCTTTGTTGTATTCAAGTGGTGGTTTACTAATGTTTGTCAGGAGGAAGGTAGGGTAGTGGTCTGTAGTGCTATCTGTGATTATCCCTGATTTAAGGGGAGCTAGTATATTGGTCCATATGTGGTCTATTATGGTTGCACTTGTCTCAGTGAGCCTGGTTGGTTTAGTTATTGTTGGTATGAGAAGTGTGTTGTTCATATTGTTGATGAAATCAGTTACAGGCTGATCATCTAGTATACCGAGGTTGATGTTGAAGTCTCCAGCTAAGAGAAGGTGGTGCTTATTCATTTGTCTGTTTGTTATTAATGACTTTAATTTCTCACTGAAATTTGGGATGTTTGTGTGAGGTATCCGGTAAATTGCTGCCAACGCATTAATTTCTTGCACACACGTCCGCCTCCCTCATAGCCCACATCATATATATATAATCCGTAATCATATACCCAATCGCATTCTCAACCCTTTTATTCACCCCAGTTATATCTAAATTTAAAACCCTCAAGACCTACAAAACCCCCTCCCCCCACTAACCTTAAAACCTTACCCATCCAAACCCTTATGAGTTCAATACAATTGCAAAAATACACCGTATGATAAATAGTCGCCAATCCACCACAATCCTTGCATTCCCCATCCTCTCGTATTCTCTTATAGAATAAAACCATTCCTGACGGCAAGATTCCATGTAAAAATCTATACATAACTTCTCTGACTTTATGTTTTAAACGCAATTTGTTTAAACGCCCCCAAATATTACGCCAATCATACATCGGATAAACTCCTTCTACCGCGGCTACCACAGCCTTACCATCTACCCTATCAAGATTTCTCAATTTAATATGTGAAGGATCCCTCACGTTTATGAAGACCCGTAACATTGCCTCACCTATCATGAGCTCCCTACCCGCCCCACCACCGTCGCATATCCTGATGTATCTTATGAAGTCCGTCTTCTTTCGCCCCCCTCCCGCTTGTAACTACGATTTAAATACATACTTATTATCCTCTTTTTGACATCTATAAGGCCCAGCCCACCACGGCCAACTGGGAGTGTGACAACCCCTCTACTTAACCATTCGCTCCCTGTTCCCCAAATGGATCTAAAAACGCTTTTTTGTAACCTTTTTAACTCACAACGAAGTATCGGAAATATTACTGTAACATGCCATAGCGTTAGGCCTGAGTGGTTGAGGGGAGAGGACGTGTGTGTTGAGTGAGGTCCTAGGTCTTCTATATCAGAACTGCTTATCTCACCCGACTGATAACTCATCATGCAACAAATATCGTTGGAGCGCAGCTGAATTGCTGCTGGAACTCTTATGTGTGAACTGTGACCAGTGACTTCGAACAGGCGATAAATGACATGCCCATGCACTCTGCCCCAGGGCCAGACTCATGGAACTCTGTGTTCATCAAGAACTGCAAGAAGCCCCTATCACGAGCCTTTTCCATCCTATGGAGAGGGAGCATGGACACGGGGGTCGTCCCTCAGTTACTAAAAACAACAGACATAGCCCCACTCCACAAAGGGGGCAGTAAAGCAACAGCAAAGAACTACAGACCAATAGCACTAACATCCCATATCATAAAAATCTTTGAAAGGGTCCTAAGAAGCAAGATCACCACCCATCTAGAAACCCTTTCAGTTACACAACCCAGGGCAACATGGGTTTAAAACAGGTCGCTCCTGTCTGTCTCAACTAGGATCATTTACGAAAAGGGTCCTAAATGCACTAGAAGACAAAAAGAAATGCAGATGTAATTATACAGACTTTGCAAAAGCCTTCGACAAGTGTGACCATGGCGTAATAGCGCACAAAATGCGCGCTAAAGGAATAACGGGAAAAAAAGTTGGTCGATGGATCTATAATTTCCTCACTAACAGAACACAGAGAGTAGTCGTCAACAGAGTAAAGTCCGAGGCAGCTACGGGGGAAAAGCTCTGTTCCACAAGGCACAGTACTAGCTCCCATCTTGTTCCTCACCCTCATATCCGACATAGAAAAGGATGTCAGCCACAGCACCGTGTCTTCCTTTGCAGATGACACCCCAATCTGCATGACAGTGTCTTCCATTGCAGACACTGCAAGGCTCCAGGCGGACATCAACCAAATCTTTCAGTGGGCTGCAGAAAAAAATATGAAGTTCAACGATGAGAAATTTCAATACTCAGATATGGTAAACATGAGGAAATTAAATCTTCATCAGAGTACAAAACAAATTCTGGCCCAACAAATAGAGCGAAACACCAACGTCAAAGACCTGGGAGTGATTATGTCGGAGGATCTCACCTTCAAGGACCATAAACATTGTATCAATCGCATCTGCTAGAAAAATGACAGGATGGATAATGAGAACCTTCAAAACTAGGGAGGCCAAGCCCATGATGACACTCTTCAGGTCACTTGTTCTATCTAGGCTGGAATATTGCGCACTCTAACGCACCTTTCAAGGCAGGTGAAATTGCCGACCTAGAAAAATGTACAGAGAACTTTCACGGCGCGCATAACGGAGATAAAACACCTCAATTACTGGGAGCGCTTGAGGTTTCTAAACCTGTATTCCCTGGAAGCAGGAGGGGGAGATACATGATTAAAAAACCTGGGGAAAATCCTAGAGGGACTAGTACCGAACTTGCACACGAAATCACTCACTACGAAAGCAAAAGACTTGGCAGACGATGCACCTCCCCCCAATGAAAAGCAGGGGTGTCACTAGCACGTTAAGAGACCATACAATAAGTGTCAGGGGCCCGAGATGTTCAATGCCTCCGCCACGAAGGGGGGATTACCAACGACCCCTGGCAGTCTTCAAGCTGGCACTGGACAAGCACCTAAAGTCAGTTCCTGATCGCCGGGCTGTGGCTCGTACGTTGTGTTTTGCGTTGCAGCCTCAGCAACAGCCTGGTTGATCAGGCGCCTGATCCACCTAGGAGGCCTGGTCACAGACCGGGCCGCGGGGGCGATGGACCCCCGAAACTCTCTCCAGGTAAACTCCAGGTAAGTGATATACCTAGTGAAACACAAACGTTGATTTGAAGTGGCTGTAGGAGGCCTTCCTTCATCCACCTCGCTGTTCTCCCCACCTTCCTCGATTTGGAACTCAGCCATTTCGCCTCTATTTACTTATGGATCTAGAGGCGGTTTTTGCAGACCACGTAAATGCTTGAGTGCCCGTGTCATTCCTCTGTGCCGCACTCCATTTCATCTTCCGAATATGTATCCTGTGTGCTACCTGCCTGCTACAATCAAATATCCAAGTGCGTTGACACGCAGGCTTAGCAAGACATTCAAGACAAGGCTTGAAAGCAGCACTCCAAGCTAGCCTGTGACAAGCTAGGCAGCCTGCAGTTACAGCTCTGACCCCCAGCATGTCTAGTATTACGTTCTACAGTGCTGCTGCGTACCAGTGGTTTCCTTTAGTGGCTTAGTTAAGAACAATTTAAACGAGCATTGCGTACTAACTTTTTAAGTGGGAACATACCAGAGGTTCACCTATAAAAACATAGTAAGTTTGTGCTAAGTGCATTCACCACAGACGTGAGCATTCTTCTGTCATACGTGTGCTAGAAAGTGTTAAGTGCCCTGCAGGGTTTTCTCTGTAACTATTTGCACGAGTGGATTTCACTGACTTAGGACATTGTGCTACCATCAGTACCTTTCGTTAGCTAAAATGGAGTGAGGAATGTCTGGCCTGTGGGTGACCTTCGATAAAATGGCACTATAAGACCCCGAATGCACTTACACCCATACTGCGTGTGTCTAGTGAGGTGAATGTCCCTTCCTGACTTTCCAATTTCACCGGTATCCCTTAGCTCGTCGCCCATTTATCTACATATGGGATAAGGGCGAGTTTAGCCGATCCCAGGATAAAAGCATCCAAGCCCAGCCAGTGAAGGCCAAGTTTTTTTTTTAACCCAATTGGGGCAGTGAATCTGTCTGAATCCAGAATGCCTTTGTGAAGGTTCTACAGTGTTCCGGCCGTACCTTCGGTGTTGTGAGAACTCTTTTGTGTGTGAGTTGTGTCTGGGGGAGATACTAGGGAAACACTGTAATTAGTTTTCACGTTTTGAAAGGCTTGTAGTACCTTGGTAATCCTTTGGAGACGGCTTTTTAACTGTAACAAGCAAGGTTATCTATAAACATAAGTTTGTGCTTGATTGGTTTGTCCACTCAGGAATAGAATTTGTCTGTCATTCCTTGACACGTGTGCTTAAGCGTTCTGTTAAGGGCTGTGGGGTTTGGAGTTAGTAACGAGTTAGTGCAATATTGGTAACTCTCGAGACGGTCTGTGCCCGTGAATGACCTTGAAGGTATGGGTTAGTGGCCTGCGACCCGCAGGCCACTACACCCATATTGCTGTGTCTAGCGAGGTGAATATCCCTTCCTTGTCCTTCTATTTCACACAGTATCCTTTAGCCCATCCCAAGTGTGAAACTCCTGTCAGCTATGAGTATAGTGATGGATGTTGACGTAGTTGATGGTGAAGGCAGATTTGAAACATATTTTAGTAAAACGGCTCGGAAAAAAGAACGGGCTTCCAGAGAAAGCTTGCTGAAAAACAATACACGTGGGCGGCACACCCTCCAAAGCTGTCAGGTTAGATTTCCTCTAACAACACTGATCAAGAGACCAAGGTAATGGTTTTTCGAAGCTAGTACAGACAACCTAGAGAAAACGATCAAGTTTGTCCACGATGAGGATAATACTTCTTTATGCCTAATGACATCAGCATTTATAGACAAACTTCTCACTCGCGAATTATGCCAACATCAAACTCCGAGCAGCCCCACCAAGGGCACATAAAGTGCTTATTGTCATCTATAACGTCACAAGCACTTGAATCCTAATATCTGGTGTCAGAGCAAGTTGGCAAGGCTCGTCGGACTTTCCAACGGTCTTGATATTAGCTGATGAGGACTGGCCAGGGGACTCCGCGCAGCCTCAACAGACGCTAATACATTGCATTGTACAGACCTCCTCAACGTCGATGTTATCGTCGTCAACGGCTGGGGCCCACATTGCCAGAAATGCCATCTAAAGTCACACTGGTGTGCAGTGTGTCCAATGCTCATCCTTATGAACGGTGTTATGATATGATCAAAACAGCAACAGGACTGTTGCTAAACTATGATTCAATTGTAAGACCTCAGGAGTCACAGCAGCTATACTGATGCAGTGTGAGGGCTGATCGGCATCGCAGGCCAACCGCACTTCACCCTGTAACCCCTCATTTGACCCCCCAGGACTACCAGGTACCTCGAGTCTTGAATACTGGCTCATGCCTTGCCTAGGACAATGGGGTTGAGCACCTCACCTGGGGAGGCACGTCAACAGACCCCCATCCCCCCACATTCACGTCGGCTGTTCCAATACCAGCCTAGCTGAGTCAGCTGAAGTCAGCCCAACGAGTCTCAGCTGACCGGGACTTTCACGTCTCCAGATGTTCCAAGTCTTGTCCTGTGGTATATAACCTGATGTCGCGCATAAAAAGTAACTGGAAACACAACAATTTCTCCTGAAAACAACCACTTGAACAACACAAGGGGAAAGATGTGTAGAGTGTACATAACAAGAGATTGTCACAATTTGTGAAAGAAGTGTAAGGGCTGCTGAACAAGGTGGTGGTGGTGTTCTTAATTACAGGTAATGACGAATATAATACTTGTGTTGATAAAATATAGTGAGACATCATAATGAAGGCTATGGTGTCAATGATGTTAGTAATAGTGATGACCGTAATGGAAGTGGGGTGAGAGTGTGATGGGCGCAATGGTGTGTCTTGAATGTTAGTAATAGTGATGAGCGTAATATAAGTGGTGGGGAAGAGTGTGATGAGGCTGGTTGGTGTTCTATAATTGTTAGTAATAGTCGATGAGAGTAATATAAGTGGTGGTGAAATTGTGATGAGAGCGGGTGGTGTCTATAATGTTAGTAATAGTGATGAGGTCGTAATATAAGATGGTGATGCAGATGTGATGAGGTTAACCACATAGACATTTACATATTGAATACAATCCTGTTGATAATGTAATGAAAACATGTTGGTCAGTGGCGCTCGGTGATGACAGTTGTAGTGTTGCGTGTAATGTTAGTGGAGGAGGGAATGTGAGTGGTAGGTGTCACTATCATACATTCACACATATAACCAGGCGTCATGCTCTGGGTTTACGAAGACTCCACACGAGGCCTTACAACTGGAGGTGCACTTAACAAACTCATGGACAAGGGAAGCACTGTTGACATTGATTAGGTCTGCTATTTATATGAAAAATTTTTTCATTATGCTGAGAAACTCAACAAGATCCCAGGACTACTATTACCTGGAGTTTACCTGGAGAGAGTTTCGGGGGTCAACGCCCCCGCGGCCCGGTCTGAGACCAGGCCTCCTGGTGGATCAGAGCATGATCAACCAGGCTGTTGCTGCTGGCTGCACGCAAACCAACATACGAGCCACAGCCCGGCTGATCCGGAACTGACTTTAGGTGCTTGTCCAGTGCCAGCTTGAAGACTGCCAGGGGTCTGTTGGTAATCCCCCTTATGTGTGCTGGGAGGCAGTTGAACAGTCTCGGGCCCCTTGACACTTATTTTATGGTCTCCTTAGTGCTAGTGACCCCTGCTTTCTCATTTGGGGGGATGGTGCATCGTCTGCCAAGTCTTTTGCTTTCGTTGAGGAGTGATTTTCGTCGTGCAAGTTACGGTACTGTCCCTCTAGGATTTTCCAGGTGTAAATAATCATGTATCTTCCCTCCTGCGTTCCAGGGGTTCACAGGTTTAGGAACCTCAAAGCGCTCCCAATAATTGAGGTGTTTTATCTCCGTTATGCGCGCCGTTGAAATGTTCTCTGTACTTTTCTAGGTCGGCAATTTACCTGCTTGAAACGGTGCTGTTAGTGCTGCAGCAATATTCCAGCTAGATGAACAAGTGACCTGGAAGAGTGTCATCATGGGTTGGCCTCCCTTGTTTTGAAGGTTTCTTATCCATCCTGTCCTTTTTCTAGCAGATGCGATTGATACAATGTTTATGGTCCTTTGAAAGGTGAGATCCTCCGACATAGATCACTCCCAGGTTCTTTACGTTGTGTTTCGCTCTATTTTGTGGCAAGAATTTTGTTTTGTACTTGATGAAGATTTAATTTCCTCATGTTTACCATATCTGAGTAAATTGAAATTTCTCATTTCGTTGAACTTCATATTGTTTTCTGCAGCACTGAAAGATTGGTGGATGTCTGCCTGGAGCTTTGGCAGTGTCTCAATGGAAGCACACTGTCATGCGATTCGGGTGTCATCTGCAAAGGAAGACACGGTGCTGTGGTGACATCCTTGTCTATGTCGTATATAAGGCATGAGGAAACAAGATGGAGCGAGTACTGTTGCCTTGTGGAACAGAGCTTTTCACGTAGCTGCCTCGGACTTTACTCTGTTGACGATACTCTCATGATGTTCTGTTAGTGAGGAAATTATAGATCCATCGACGACTTTTCCTGTAATTCCTTTAGCACGCATTTTGTGCGCTATTACGCCATGGTGCACACTTGTCGAAGGCTTTTGCAAAGTCTGTTATATATTACATCTGCATTCTTTTTGTCTTCTAGTGCATGTAGGACCTTGTCGTAGTGGTCCAATAGTTGAGACAGACTGTGAGCGACCTGATCTAACCCATGTTGCCTGGGTTGTGTAACTGATGGGTTTCTAGATGCGTGTGATCTTGCTCTTAGGATCTTTCAAAGATTTTTTATGATATTTTAGGATGTTAGTGCTATGGTCTGTAAGTTCTTTGCTGTTGCTTTACTGTCCCCCTTTGTGGTAGTGGGGCTTGTTGTTGTTTTTAGTACTGTGGGACGAACCCCCGTGTCCATGCTCCCTTCTCCATAGGAGGAAAAAAGGCTCGTGATAGGGGGCTTCTTGCAGTTCTTGATGAAACACAGAGTTCCCTGAGTCTGGCCTGGGGCAGAGTGCATGGGCATGTCATTTTCGCCTGTCGAAGTCATTTGCGTCAGGATAACATCGGATAGGCTTTGTGTTAATCAAAATTTTGTGGCTCTCTATAAAAAATTCATTTGATCTTCGACTCTCAGTGGTTAGCGGCTTGCTAAAAACTGACGTCATATTGAGGACTTGAGTAGCTCACTCATTTCCTTGTTGTCATCTGATGTAGGACCCATCTTGTTTAAGTAGGGGCCCAATACTGGACGTTGTTCTCGATTTTGATTTGGCATAGGAGAAGAAATACTTTGGGTTTTTTCGATTTCATTTATGGCTTTTAGTTTTCCCGCGATTCCTGACTCCTAAAGGATTCTTTTAGTTTTTAATTTCGATCTTGCTTTTTTCTCTGACCAGTGTCTTCCCTACGCATTTAGATATTTGCCCCTTTTTACCCCTGTTATTCTTTCCCCGTCCCTGTAAAGGGAGCGCCTGTCTTTTTCTGTTTTACATCTACTCCTCCTTTTTCTTAGGAATAAGCCTTGTGCTACATCGAGTGCCCCGATTTAAATCTGTTCTAGGCATAAGTTGGGGTCTGTGTGCTTAGTAAATTTTCCCAGCTTATATGGGTTAGGACGGTTTTTGGGGCCCACTTTATTTTTTGTTATTGAAGTTGAATTTGGTGAAATGCTCCCCGTATAATCTCATTATGTGGGCTGGGGCTCCGGAAAACAGACTAAACCTCAAATTTGTGATTGAGTATATTGTTTTTGATATGGTGATATTTCTTACAGATCATCTTTTGTTATGAAGATGATTAGTTTTTCTCCAGTCTAGTAGGTCTATATTTGGGGTTAAATTTTTAATTTTGTGCAGAGATTTAAAAGCTCGCGTGAGTGTGAGTTTTCATCAAGCTGCCTCCTGGTGTTATTTCGCAACAATATTTTTTGCTATATTTTTCCCCCATTTTTGGGGCCTTAAGTTTAAATCCCCCAGGGCAAGATGTTGGGAGCGGGGCTGGGGGGGTTTTCCAACAGTGGGCAATTTTTTTAAAAGCTGTTTCCTGGGAAATTTTGGGATGTTGACCGGGGGCTTTTAGACTATCACAATGACTAGGTTTTGGTTCCGACCTTTTTCGCAAAACTTTCCCCACATCATTTGAGGATTTAGCATTCTGTGCAAAAAAAGTGACTCTGTAGTGAGTTTTTGGGGCAAAATTGATTGTTGAGACACACACACACACACCACACTACAAATTCACACACACACACCCACACCAAAATACAAAAATTTATACACACAAAACACACACACACCCAAAAAAACAAAAAACACACACACACACACACACACACACACACAACACAACAACACAAACACACACCACACACACACCCAAAACACCACACACACAACACACACAACACACACACACACACACACACACACAAACACAAAAATCATACACACGCACACCATCATACACACACATACACACACCACTCTACACACAAAAACACTAACACACAACCCTCATATCACTCAAAAACATACACACCCCCACACAAACACACACACAAACACCCAAAACAATACACAACACCCCACCACCCACACACCACACACACAAAACACACACGGGAAAAACTAAGTTTTTTTAAAGGGGAGGGATGATTAAACTCTTGGGCAGGGGGGAGAGAGGACCTATAGCAATCAGCGAAAGGGGGGGGCCAGGAGCTGTGAATCACCCCCGCAACCACAAATAGGTGAGTACACAGGAGTTGGAATCGACCCCCCAATCTCAACTAGGTGGTGCACACACACACACACACACCCACCAACACACACACTGACACAGTGGTAATGCTTTATTTTCAGCTACAAAGTCAGGTATTTTTTTCCGAATAGTCTGCAATATACCCCTGTGGTAAAGTACTTTGCCTTTCTGAACATTTATGAGCGAGTTGTTTCTAAATTCATTAATTTATCACACTCCTACATAATGACGCAGGGTGTGCAATATCCTCTGGGAAATTTTCATTCTTTGGTTACTCTGGTGGGGTGATTTAACCTGCCCAAAAATACTTGAACCCAGCCGGGGCCGGGGCAGTAGTGACATCCAAGAGTCTGCTTTTTTGTTGGATTTCACCATAGACTGTGGCCCTCCTGCAGATAAATGATATAGATGGACTCAGGGGTCAAATTTCCCCGAGCCTTAAGTCCATAAAATTCAGTTGAAGTCTTTTGTATTATTGTTCCAAATACTACCCCGAC
>NC_069399.1:36338865-36366224 GCF_026875155.1 Cherax quadricarinatus
TGTTTTTTTAGCAAAAATTTGGGTTTGCGGAAAGCATTTAAAATGCACTAAATCGTCCAAATATGCAATAAAATATAATTTTAGCGCTTTTTTCTAAGTATTTTAATGTATTTTCTCGCATGTTTGACGATTCTAGGCTTTTTTTGTAAAATTAAAAAAATTTTTTTAGTTAAAATATATGTTGACAAAGTACGTCTCAAAAATTGCAAAATTTAGCTTACTTTTAGCATTAAATTCAATTGCAACAGTAAATCTGATTAAAAAGTTTGAAAATCCATGAATTTTAGCTTTCTCTTCAAAGTGATCTAAATTATTATCGAGTCTTATCGAATTTTTGTGTGATTTTTTTTAAAATATGTAATATATTTTTGAATGTTGAGAAATGATAGAAAATTATATTTTTTGGCATATTTAAACGACTCGAAGATTTTTAAAGCATTTCATAAAAAAACTGCAAAATTTTTTAGTTAAAATATGTGTTGACAAAGTAATTAACAAAAATATAATTTAGCTTACTTTTAGCATGAAATTCAACTGCAGCAGTAATTCTCATTAAAAAGTGTGAAAATCCATGTATTTAAGCTAAAAAGTGATGTCTGTCTGAAAAGTGTTCTAAATGCTTTAAATCGTCGAAATATGCAATAAAATATCATTTTGGCACATTTTTAGGAGTTTTTAATGATTCAAGTATTTTTAAAAACTATATGAAATATTCAAAATTTTTATTAATTTTCAAAGAATTTTTGTGGGATTTTTTAAAAATATGTAAAATATTTATGAATGTTGAAAAATAGTCTAAAATTATATTTTATGATATATTTCTGCGATTCAAAGCCTTTACAAGCATTTCTTGAAAACTCCATTGAGAAAGTACTTCACAAAAAATCTAATAATTTCTCTTACTTATAGCATAAAATTAAATTGCATCACTAATTCTGATTAAAAAGTTTAAAAATCCATGAATTTTACCTGAAACTGAGCTTCTAAGAAAAGCATTTAAAGTTCACTAAATCGTCCAAATATACATTGAACACCATTTCAGCACGTTTTTTCTCGAGATTTTACTTGACTTAAATAATTCTTTAAAATCATATACTTGGAAATTCTCAAATTTTATATAATTTATTTCTTGTTGCTATTTCTACTTGTATTTAATTAATAATATTTATATATTTTAAATGTTGAACAAACATCGCAAAATATAATTTAGAATATTCGACGATTTAAAGTTTTTCCAAGCGTTTATATTTGAAAAACTTCATTTGTATTTAAAAACCACAACAATACATAATTTATGTATCATGTTCAGCAATGAAATTCATTTAGCTAGCAGGACTTCTCCATAAAAATGATCTGTGCGACAAATCCTTTGTAATTTTAGTTCATGAAAAATGAGTTCTCAGAAAAGCTATTGTCAAAATATGCCAAACAAGAAAATTTTACCCACTTTCCCTGACTTTTAAAATTCCATGTAATTTTTTTAAAAATATAATGAAATACTTAGAAAATTTATTATTATATATATGATTCTGAGTATTTCTTCTCTAAAAGATAGTTTTTGGAAACTATGCTAAAGATATAATTAAAATTAGTTAAAAAATATCGAAAATTATTATTTTTTGGGAGGAATACGACAATTCGAGGCTTTTTGAAGCATTTCTTCAAAAACTACAACTTTTTTTAGTTTAAATATATGGTGACAAAATACACACAGAAATATCATAATTTAGCTTAATATTAGCGCAAAATTCAACTGCAGCAGTAATTCTGATTAAAAAGTGTGAAAATCCATGTATTTTATCTAAAAAGTGATGGTTGTCTGAAAAGTGTTATAAATGCTCTAAATCGTCGAAATATGCAGTAAAATATTATTTTTTGGCACATTTTTCAGAGATTTTTAATTATTCAAGCATTTTAAAAAAAATTGAAATATTCAAAATTTTTAGTGATTTTCATAGAATTTTTGTGTAAATATTTAAAAATAGTGGGAACGTTTCTCTCTCACATCCATAAATGTCTGTAGAGATCCCAATGATCGCGCGAAAACATTATATATTTTTTTTGGAAAATTTCGACGAGATTTGAAAGCTTTTTGAAGCATTTCTTGGAAAACGGCAAAACTTTTTACATAAAATATGTGTTGATCAAGCAATTCCTAAAATATCATAATTTAGCTACTTTTAGCATAGAAATTCAACTGGCAGATCAGTAATTTCTGATTAAAAAGTGTGAAAATCCCATGAATTTTTAGGCTGAAAAACTCGCAGAGTTTTCAGAAAAGGAATTCCAAATAGTCAATCGAGCGATCATATGCAATTAAACCACAATTTTAACTCCATTACTTTTTCTAGGTTTCTTCAGTTATATTCTCGCTAGTTAATAACCCCAATAATATACCTATAACAATATTGAAAATCACAGATTATTTCTTTCCGAATCTTTTGTGGATTTTTAAAAAATATATGAAATATTGAAAATAATTATCGATTCTTATCGAATTTTTGTGTGATTTTTTTAAAATATGCAATATATTTTTGAATGTTGAAAAAATGAATAGAAAATTATATTTTTTTTGTCATATTTCAACGACTCGAAGATTTTTAAAGCATTTCATAAAAAACTGCAAAATTTTTAGCTAAAATATGTGTTGACAAAGTAATTAACAAAAATATAATTTAGCTTACTTTTAGCATAAAATTCAACTGCAGCAGTAATTCTGATTAAAAAGTGCAGAAAATGATGTTCTGTCTGAAAATTGCTCTAAAAAACCTCGGAAATATGCATACAATAAATTTTGGCACATTTAAACGAGTTTTTAATGACTCAAGTAGTTCTAAAACTATATGACTATTCAATCAAAAAAACTTTTGTTTTCTTACTAATTTTCATAGAATTTTTGTGGGATTCTTTTAAAAAATTATTATAAAAAATTTATAAAAGTTGAACAATTATCGAAAAATTATATTTTTATGACAAATATTTCGCGCCGATTCAAGAAGCCTTTGACAAAACATTTCTTGAAAAACTTCATTTAATTTTTAATTAAAATACGCATTGGAAAGTACTTCACAAAAAATCATCATAATTAAGCTACCATATAGCATAAAATTAAATTGCATTCACTAATTCTGATTAAACTTTTAAAAAATTTACCTGAACAGAAGCTTTCTCAAAAAACATTTTAATTCAACTAAATCGTCCAATATGCCAAATGAACCACCATTTTAGCACGTTTTTTTCTCGAGATTTTACTTGATTTATTTAAATATTTTTAAAAAAGATATGATAGGTTCTCAAAATTATATATAATTTTTTGCGAATTTCTTTTGTATTATTTTTTAGGCAATATTTACGTAATTTTAATGTTGAAAACATTCGAGAATTATATTTTTTAGAATTATTCTTCGACGACTTACAGTTTTTCCCCAAGCGTTTAATGCAAATAACTTAATTCTCTATGAGACTGACTAACACAATATGCTTATTGACAAAGTTTCACACAACAATATAATAAATTAGGTTACTTTTCAGCATTGAATAACATTTGGCTGCAGGAAGTCCTCATAAAAAGTGTGAAAACCTTGTATTTTAGCTGAAGAAATGTATATATCGAATTTTTAAAGATTTTTTTAAAACTACTAATATATATTAAAAGTTAAAAAACTATCGAACTAATTAATATTTTTATGGTGTAATAAACGACAATTCGAGATTTTTGAAGCATTTCTTTTCTTCAGAAAAACCTAACAATTTTTTCTTAGTTCAAATATACCCACCAGCTTGACTAAAATACTAACACCAGAAATATCCATAATTTGTTGCATAAAGTTCAGCGTAAAAATTTCCAACTGCAGCAGTAATTCTGATTAAAAAGTGTGAAAATTCCATGTATTTTAGTCTAACAAAGTGATGTTTGTCCTGAAAAGTGTTTTGGTAAAAATGCTCTAAAATCGTCGAAATATGCAGTAAAATATATTTGGGGCCCTTTTTTTCCGAGATTTTAAATTATTAAAATTACTTTTAAAAACTTTATGAAATATTAAAAATTTTTAGTGATTTTCATAAATTTTTTTGAGAAATTTTTTTAAAAATATGTAAACTTCAGATTTTAAAAAATGATCAAAAATTAATTTTTTTGGCAATTCGCATTTGAAGTTTTTGAAGCATTTCTTGGAAAGCGGTCATTTTTTTTTAATAAAAAATTTGTTATAAAGAAATTCACTAAAATATCATTTTTTAGTTTAAATTTAGCAAAAATTCAACTGCAGCAGTAATTTGATTAAAAAGTTGAAAACCTGATTTTAGCTGAAAAAAAGGGTTTTTTAAAAAAATATTAAAGTAGTCTAAATCGACGAAAAATTTGAATAAAAAATTTTAACCCTTTTTTCTATTTTTCAGTGAATTAGTTTTATAAGCATTTTTTTTTTAAAATTACAATTTTTTTTCAGTTAAAAATATATTTTGAAAAAGTACTTTGCAAAATAGCATAAAATTAAATTGCAGAAATAATTCTGTTTTTTAAAAAGTTTGAAAATCATGTATTATCAAAAAAAAAACTAGGTTGTTTTAAAAAAGTTTCTAAATGCTCTAAATCGTGGAAATTTTCAGAAAACATTTTTTTAGTGCATTTTTCCGGTTTTTCCAAACATTCAAGTTTTTTTTTTAAAAAATTATAAAATTGTGAAAATTATTATTGTTCATATCAAATTTTTTTGTGCATTTTTAAAAAATACGTAATATATTTTTGAATGTTAAAAATTAAGAAAATTTTTTTTTTTTTGGCTTTTTTGCGACTCGAGGCTTTTTGAAGCATTTCTTGAAAAACGAAAAAAAAATTTTCTAAAAATTGTTGAAAAAGCAATTCACAAAAAACAAAAATTTAGTTGCTTTTGATCAAAAACCCCCTTTCATGTCAGCAAATTCTGTTTAAAAAAGAGTGAAAATCCATGAATTTTTGCTTTAAAATACGGTTTTCAGAAAAGGATTTTTTTGTGTATTTTTTATATGAAATAAATTTTAAATTTGAAAAATACGAAAATGTGTTTCTGAGCATATTTCGATGTTTTAAAATTTTCTCGGTATTTTTTAAAAAGTTAAATTTTTTTTTTTAAAAATTTAAAAACTTTTGACAAAGTACTTCAAAAGTTCAAAATTTAGTATAAAATTTAATTGCATTAAAATACTGAATAAAACGTAAAACCCCATTTTTTTTTCCAAAAAATCAGGTTTCTCAGAAAAGCAATCAAACTTTATTCGTCGAAATGTCCAAAAAGCCATTTTAGCACATCTGCCAGTTTTTTTTTAATTTTTTATACATTTTTAAAATCTAATGAAAAAAAAAAATTTTTATTGATTTTTTCGAATTTTGTACTATTTTTTAAAATTATGAAATATATTTTTAAAAAGTTTAAAAAAAATCGAAAAAATTTTTTTTCTCGCATGTTTTTATGATTCGAGGCTTTTTGAACTTTTTTTTGTAAAACTACAATTTTTTTTTTGTTAAAATATATATTTACAAAGTACTTCACAAAAATGGCGAAATTTGCTTACTTTTAGCTTAAAACAATTTCAAAGTAATTCTGATTAAAAATTTGAAAATCCCTGAATTTTGCTAAAAAATTTTGCTTTTTCTGCTAACGATTAAAACCCCTAAATCGGGAAAAAATCATTAAAATTACTTAACGCATTTTTTCCCCAGTTTTCCAACAATTCAAGTATTTTTTAAAAATATATAAAATATTGAAAATTATTATCGATTCTTATCGAATTTTTGTTTGATTTTTTTTTTTAAATACGTAAAAAAATTTTTGAATGTTTAAAAATGATAGAAAATTATATTTTTTTCATATTTCGACGACTCGAGGATTTTCAAAGCATTTCATAAAAAACTGCAAATTTTTTTTCGTTAAAATATGTGTTGACAAAGTAATTAACAAAAATATAATTTAGCTTACTTTTAGCATGAATCAACTGCAGCATAATTCTGATTAAAAAATGTGAAAAAACCATGTATTTAAGCAGAAAAGTGATGTCTGTCTGAAAAGTGTTCTAAATACCCTAAGTCATCGAAATATGCAGTAAAATATCATTTTGGCACATTTTTAGAAGTTTTTAATGATTCAAGTATTTTTAAAAGCTATATGAAATATTCCAATTTTTTACTAATTTTCATAGAATTTTTTGTGGGATTTTCTAAAAATATGTAAAATATTTATAAATGTTGAAAAATGGTGGAAAATTATATTTTATGGCATATTTCGCCGATTCAAAGCCTTTACAAGCATTTCTTGAAAAACTCCATTTAATTTTTAATTAAAATATGAATTGAGAAAGTACTTCACAAAAAAATCTATTAATTTCTCTTACTTTTAGCATAAAATTAAAAATTCATCACTAAATTTTGATTAAAAAAATTTAAAAAACCCTGAATTTTTTCGAATGAGCTTCTTAGAAAACATTTAAATTCACTAAATCGTCCCAAAATGCAATGAACACCCTTTAGCACTTTTTTTTTTTTCCCCCGAGATTTTAATTGATTTAAAAGTTTTTTAAAAAATAGAAATGCTCAAAATTTTATTATTTTTTTTCCCAATTTTTATATTTTTTTTAGCAACAAAATTTTTTAAACCTTTAGACCGAAAAATTCTTTTTCCCTTACACCAAAGTTTTACAAAATTCAAAAAAAGATTGCGATCTCGTCGCGCGACGCAGGGTTTCCCTTTTTTATGACATAAACTTAAAATACGTAGGCCATTTTTTTAAAAAAATACTGAATTTTTGAAAAAAATATATATTTTTCACAAATTTGGGTGATTTTTTGTAAAAAACCCTAATTCTTACTGCCCAAAAACCATCTATCAAACCCAATTTGATTTTCTAAGCCATAAAAGTTCATTGGGTACAAGAACTTAAATTGTTTTGGGAAAAACTTCTGGTTCCAAAGGAATGCAAATTAAAAGGGTTTATTAAATCTTTGTGTAATATGTCGCGTGTTGGATTGCCTACAGATCCGTTTATGCACTCAGGTACACAATTGCAATTGAGCAATTTGATTGTTTTAAAAGCAAACGAAACTGGCCGGCCGCGGTTGAAATCTGAAAATATTTTTTCCAAAATAAAATTAGTTATTTTGTAAATAATTGCCCTATGTTTTATTAAAAATTATGTTTGAAAAAGGGTATGAAGCCCCCTTTTTGTAAAACGGGCCGCCATGTTGAACTGGCGCCCAAAACGTTACGAAAATGTAGAATTTTTCGGTGCCTAGGGGTTTTAAAATTGGGTTGACAAACTTCTCTCAAATAGAGGGCGAAATTGTTGGATGTCATTCCTGCATAATTTGAGATATCAGAACCTCAGATAAGTTTGTTATGTTTTAACCTTTTTTCATGTTCTTTTTTTAATGAAAATAAAAGTAGTTTTCTATATGAAATTGATCCATAACAGTGATGATTTTAAATATATTTCTGTTAGAATATTGTATAATTATATATTATATATATCATATATTAATATTATATATTTATATATATATATATATATATTAATTATAGATATTTTTATAAGAATATAATATATTACCTGGAGTTTATGAGAGAAGTTCGGGGTCAAGCCCCCGCGGCCGGTCTTGACCAGGCCTCCTGGTGGATCAACCCTGATCACCAGGCTGTTGCTGCTGGCTGCACCAAACCAACGTACGGGGCCACAGCCCGGCTGATCGGAAGACTTTACGTCTTGTCCAGTGCCAGTTTGAAGAACTGCCAGGGTCTGTTGGTAATCCCCCTTAGTTGCTGGGGGGGCAGTTAAAGGTCTCGGGCCCTTGAAAATTATTGTTGGTCTTTTAAACGTGCTAGTGACACCCTGCTTTTTCATTGGGGGATGGTGCATCGTCTGCCAAGGGTCTTTGCTTTCGTATTTGAGTAAATTTTCGTGTGCAAGTTCGGTACTAGTCCCTCTAGGATTTTCCAGGTGTATATAATCATGTATCTCTCCCTCCTGCGTTCCAGGGAATACAGGTTTAGGAACCTCAAGCGCTCCCAATAATTGGGGGTGTTTTATCTCCCTTATGTGCGCCGTGAAAGTTCTCTGTACATTTTCTAGGTCGGCAATTTCACCTGCTTTGAAAGGTGCTGTTAGTGTTGCAGCAATATTCCAATAAATTTTATTTTAATATACAGTCCACAATTTTACCATATTACCGAATTTCCTGGTGATGTCATTTCATTTGTTAAAATTTAAATAGGTCTAGAAACAATTGTGGATATGACATGGTAGTATCCGAAGGGGGACATTTTTTGCGCCTACGTTCTCCGAAATTTTCTACTTGTCTAACTGATAAAAATAATTTCTTTGTTTATTTAAATGTTTTGTACAAATGATACATTCAGATAAATTGCATATTTTTTCCCCACTTTGATTTTTGGAACCCTAAGGATAATTCTGAGAGGCTTCATTTGCATTAACTCCGGGGTCGGAGAGAACTTTCTCTAGCTAATATAAAAACCAAGGAGCAGCTAATCAATAAAGGACCTAACATAGGCTTGTGCTCATTCTCACGATTCCCACATTAGCACCACAGTTGGGGTTGTAGCCAGCAACACCTTTGAGAGCATTTAGCCTATCTTTTTATTCTTATTTAGTTGTGGTATAGTGATTTTGTTAAAGGGTACATTTACACCAAGTCTCTGTAAAGTTTAACGTAAATAATGTTTTCCACCCTGCATAGATGGGTGGGGGATGTCGTTTGCTTGTTAATTCTTTGTTTTGAGAAAAAATTTGAGGCCAGTGTTACAAATTGAAATGAACTTCATTAAGAATGGTACTCATTTTTTTATGCCCCGTTGTGTGGGTCATGATGTCATCACCAGCATAAATGTTTGGGGGGGGATAATTTTGGGAATTTTAATAAAAAAAAATTTAGAAGGGGGGGAAAAAAAAAAAAAAGTTTAACTAATATTTTGGCAGTTAGTATTAGGAAAAACAATTTTTTCAAATTATAAAACATGGGGGTGGCCCTGGGGTGTACCTTTGTACTTTCCTTTAGCCCCCAATAAAAGTTGGTTTTGAGGGAAAAGTCTTTTCCCAAAATTTTCAAAAAAATGGGAAGGAATCGTTAAATTTTCGGTTTTGGGGCTTGGATAGGCAAAATGAGACTGTGGAAAATTACATTTACCAGGATGTTTCTCATTACATACATACCAGTAAATGGTAACAAAGATAATTATTTTTTATCAAAGTTACAGAGACAAGTAGAAATTTTAGGACACCTAGATCACAAAAAATGTTCCCCTTCGATACCTACCATAATCTATCTCTCCACAAGTTGCTCTAGACCTATATTAATCACCAGGAATTCTGGTAAACATTATTATAAATTTGTGGACTGTATGTTAAATTTAATAAATGATTACATATACACATTTATATAACAGAAGGAGAATTTATAATCATAACACTCACCAATTTGTCTGGAGATTACTGTGTATCATACTCAAAAACCTCCCTGTCTACATTTATGAAAATTTACTGGCCAGAACTAAACATGAACATAGACATATTATCTGAGGTTCCTGGAGCTGTCTTGTCCTTCTGCTTAATACTCAAGTTATGCAGGAATGCGCATCCAACAATTTCGGCTCCTATTTGAGAGGTTTTAAGCCCAATATAACCCCTAGAGCGACGAGAATTGTGCACATTACATTAGCGTGCCTATAACACATTCAAAAAACAATGGTGACTCTGGTTCCAACAACGCTTCTCCCCGTCGCTGGTTCCATTTTTCGTTTACAAATTAATGTTTATTGAATACAATGTATTACACTAATTTTCATAAAAAATACGCTGGATTTTTTAGGAAAATACATTATTTTCCACAGAGACTATTGGCCCAGGAAGTAGAAAGAACTCCCTCAATGTAACTGGTATTATACAGTGCCAACAAAGGATTATCAGGCACGTGCCTAGGGGAGCGTCAGGTGTAACATATCGACTTCTTTATTTTTCAACCGATTACGTTCATTTTTGGTGTACTATTAGAAGCTTATATCGAGTATCCTGTGCTGAAGTTTCAAACATATCGGCCAAAAAGGAAATGAAATATGCAAAATTTACGAGAAATTGCATTTGGCAGCGGAGCTGTACTCAGTGGTACTTGGAAAAGTGGTTTTGACACTTGCTGCTGACAGAACACCTTTAATTCCATCAATGTACATGTATCAATTCTAAAATAAACCTTATTTTCATGCTAAAAAAAATAAAGTTTCATAACTTTTTTGACATATTGGAAGATGTCGGTCTTGTTGCCCACATAAATCTAAAAATATTTGGGATAGTTCAGAAAGGAACACGTTACATTGTAAAGCAATCATTCTTCTATGTTTGTTGTGAAAATCAAGTCAATTCAATCATAAATAAAGATGGATTGGCCCTAAATAGGTAAATAACTTACTTTCGAGATGTAGACCGAAGCGCGCAGCACCACAGGTGCCCGGGAAATATTTTTTTTCCCCGAAAAATTCGCTTTATTTTACACTTTTTCCGTGACCTACGAGTGTTTATTACAGTTAACCATTGTAAATCCGTTTTCTCTCATTACATATGAGAGAACGGACCCTTTCTTCACTTTCAGGGAATATATCGATAGAAATTTTTTCCTCTGGGGCATCATATTATGCTATATATTATTTTTTAATGTGTGCTTTTTATGTTTATATGCTATTATTATATTGCATTATGTGATAATAGATCAATTGTGATAGATAAATAAGCCTTATAATTGATATTAGCGTGGGTATGGAATATTTTGTTGGCTGGAGGTGTCGGCCATTTTATGCAATATTCCCAGGGGTACCTGATTGGTTACTTGATCATATTATCTCTGCCCACTCTGGCATGATCTCAGACGTTGAATTTGTATTATATTAGACATAAAGATATTACCTGGAGTTTACCTGGAGAGAGTTCCGGGGGTCAATGCCCCCGCGGCCCGGTCTGTGACCAGGCCTCCTGGTGGATCAGAGCCTGATCAACCAGGCTGTTGCTGCTGGCTGCACGCAAACCAACGTACGAGCCACAGCCCGGCTGATCAGGAACCGACTTTAGGTGCTTGTCCAGTGCCAGCTTGAAGACTGCCAGAGGTCTGTTGGTAATCCCCCTTATGTGTGCTGGGAGGCAGTTGAGCAGTCTCGGGCCCCTGACACTTATTGTATGGTCTCTTAACGTGCTAGTGACACCCCTGCTTTTCATTGGGGGGATGGTGCATCGTCTGCCAAGTCTTTTGCTTTCGTAGTGAGTGATTTTCGTGTGCAAGTTCGGTACTAGTCCCTCTAGGATTTTCCAGGTGTATATAATCATGTATCTCTCCCTCCTGCGTTCCAGGGAATACAGGTTTAGGAACCTCAAGCGCTCCCAGTAACTGAGGTGTTTTTATCTCCGTTATGCGCGCCGTGAAAGTTATCTGTACATTTTCTAGGTCGGCAATTTCACCTGCTTTGAAAGGTGCTGTTAGTGTGCAGCAATATTCCAGCCTAGATAGGACAAGTGACCTGAAGAGTGTCATCATGGGCTTGGCCTCCCTAGTTTTGAAGGTTCTCATTATCCATCCTGTCATTTTCTAGCAGATGCGATTGATACAATGTTATGGTCCTTGAAGGTGAGATCCTCCGACATGATCACTCCCAGGTCTTTGACGTTAGTGTTTCGCTCTATTTTGTGGCCAGAATTTGTTTTGTACTCTGATGAAGATTTAATTTCCTCATGTTTACCATATCTGAGTAATTGAAATTTCTCATCGTTGAACTTCATATTGTTTTCTGCAGCCCACTGAAAGATTTGGTTGATGTCAGCCTGGAGCCTTGCAGTGTCTGCAATGGAAGACACTGTCATGCAGATTCGGGTGTCATCTGCAAAGGAAGACACGGTGCTGTGGCTGACATCCTTGTCTATGTCGGATATGAGGATGAGGAACAAGATGGGAGCGAGTACTGTGCCTTGTGGAACAGAGCTTTTCACAGTTGCTGCCTCGGACTTTACTCTGTTGACGACTACTCTCTGTGTTCTGTTAGTGAGGAAATTATAGATCCATCGACCGACTTTTTCCTGTTATTCCTTTAGCACGCATTTATGTGCGCCATGGTCACACTTGTCGAAGGCTTTTGCAAAGTCTGTATATATTACATCTGCATTCTTTTTGTCTTCTAGTGCATTAGGACCTTGTCGTAGTGATCCAATAGTTAGAGACAGACAGGAGCGACCTGTTCTAAACCCACGTTGCCCTGGTTGTGTAACTGATGGTTTCTAGATGGGTGGTGATCTTGCTTCTTAGGACCCTTTCAAAGATTTTTATGATATGGGATGTTAGTGCTATTGGTCTGTAGTTCTTTGCTGTTGCTTTACTGCCCCCTTTGTGGAGTGGGGCTATGTCTGTTGTTTTTAGTAACTGAGGGACGACCCCCGTGTCCACTCCCTCTCCATAGGATGGAAAAGGCTCGTGATAGGGGCTTCTGCAGTTCTTGATGACACAGAGTTCCATGAGTCTGGCCCTGGGGCAGAGTGCATGGGCATGTCATTTATCGCCTGTTCGAAGTCATTTGGCGTCAGGATAACATCGGATAGGCTTGTGTTAATCAAATTTTGTGGCTCTCTCATAAAAAATTCATTTTGATCTTCGACTCTCAGTCTGGTTAGCGGCTTGCTAAGAACTGAGTCATATTGGGACTTGAGTAGCTCACTCATTTCCTTGCTGTCATCTGTGTAGGACCCATCTTGTTTAAGTAGGGGCCCAATACTGGACGTTGTTCTCGATTTTGATTTGGCATAGGAGAAGAAATACTTTGGGTTTCTTTCGATTTCATTTATGGCTTTTAGTTCTTCCCGCGATTCCTGACTCCTAAAGGATTCTTTTAGCTTAAGTTCGATGCTTGCTATTTCTCTGACCAGTGTCTCTCTACGCATTTCAGATATATTGACCTCTTTTAGCCGCTCTGTTATTCTTTTCCGTCGCCTGTAAAGGGAGCGCCTGTCTCTTTTCTATTTTACATCTACTCCTCCTTTTTCTTAGAGGAATAAGCCTTGTGCATACATCGAGTGCCACCGAGTTAATCTGTTCTAGGCATAAGTTGGGGTCTGTGTTGCTTAGTATATCTTCCCAGCTTATATCGGTTAGGACTTGGTTTACTTGGTCCCACTTTATGTTTTTGTTATTGAAGTTGAATTTGGTGAATGCTCCCTCGTGACTAGTCTCATTATGTCGGTCTGGGGCTCCACGCATACGTGTCTGAACCTCAATTATGTTGTGATCTGAGTATATTGTTTTTGATATGGTGACATTTCTTATCAGATCATCATTGTTAGTGAAGATGAGGTCTAGTGTATTCTCCAGTCTAGTAGGCTCTATTACTTGCTGGTTTAAATTGAATTTTGTGCAGAGATTTAAAAGCTCGTGTGTGTGTGAGTTTTCATCAGAGCTGCCTCCTGGTGTTATTACTGCAACAATATTATTTGCTATATTCCTCCATTTTAGGTGCCTTAAGTTATAAGAAAATGATAAAAATAACACTGGGCAAAAACATAAACAATGCTGAACATTAAAATGGTATAAAATACCGACAGATTGTTAGGTAAGACACATATGCAACAGTTAGGTATCTTTATTTCGAAACGTTTCGCCTACACAGTAGGCTTCTTCAGTCGAGTACAGAAAAGTTGATAGAAGCAGAAGATACTTGAAGACGATGTAATCAGTCCATCACCCTTAAAGTTTTGAGGTGGTCAGTCCCTCAGTCTGGAGAAGAGCATTGTTCCGTTGTCTGAAACAATATGAAGTTGAAGTGACCACCTCAAAACTTTAAGGGTGATGGACTGATTACATCGTCTTCAAGTATCTTCTGCTTCTATCAAATTTTCTGTACTCGACTGAAGAAGCCTACTGTGTAGGCGAAACGTTTCGAAATAAAGATACCTAACTGTTGCATATGTGTCTTACCTAACAATCTGTCGGTATTTTATACCATTTTAATGTTCATTCTGTCGGACACTGCAACACAAGGGTATCTTGGTACAGACCATCAACTTCGACAACCTCTACTAGTGAGAACGGCTGGGTTTGAGAGGGACCTGCCCTCCCAAAGCAACCTACGTCTCACCTCCTGGCACTATATAAAGCCCCATTCTGTCACTTCAACTTCATATTGTTTCAGACAACGGAACAATGCTCTTCTCCAGACTGAGGGACTGACCACCTCAAAACTTTAAGGGTGATGGACTGATTACATCGTCTTCAAGTATCTTCTGCTTCTATCAACTTTTCTATACTCGACTGAAGAAGCCTACTGTGTAGGCGAAACGTTTCGAAATAAAGATACCTAACTGTTGCATATGTGTCTTACCTAACAATCTGTCGGTATTTTATACCATTTTAATGTTCATTCTGTCAGACACTGCAACACAAGGGTATCTTGGAACAGACCATCAACTTCGACAACCTCTACTAGTGAGAACGGCTGGGTTTGAGAGGGACCTGCCCTCCCAAAGCAACCTACGTCTCACCTCCTGGCACTATATAAAGCCCCATTCTGTTACTTCAACTTCATATTGTTTCAGACAACGGAACAATGCTCTTCTCCAGACTGAGGGACTGACCACCTCAAAACTTTAAGGGTGATGGACTGATTACATCGTCTTCAAGTATCTTCTGCTTCTATCAACTTTTCTGTACTCGACTGAAGAAGCCTACTGTGTAGGCGAAACGTTTCGAAATAAAGATACCTAACTGTTGCATATGTGTCTTACCTAACATAAACAATGCTGCGTCAGCGCTTGTTACGCAAGGCGCTGTCACCATGCCTGTTATAAATGGCTGTAATTCCTTTTAGAAACATTGTACAAGGATAATAATTATACTAGAGTGTAGCCAGAAAGTTCAGCTATTTTTGGCAACAAAAATTCACTATATTAGACTATATTAGACCATAGTGCATTTGCTAGTGAGAGACTGGTGCTATTTTTAATTTGTATTTTTATATTATTAGATTAAACTCAGTTGTACTATAGCTCATTCTAGCTCAATACATAGTCAATATCAAATTCACTATATTAGACCATAGTGCAATTACTAGTGAGAGACTAGTGCTATTTTTAATTTGTATTTTTATATTACTAGTTTATACCTAGTTGTACTTTAGTTCATTCCAGCACAACACATAGACAACATCAACTTCATTATGTGTAGTAATGACTATACTCTACATGACCAAAATACTCTAGCTATATACTTGTCCAAACTTCCTACCACTACAGATATCAGTACTAGAACTCAACACACAACTCAGGATATAAATGACCATAATTTAAACCTAGAAGATGATTGATCACGTTGACCCTGATCTAAACCTCCATAATCTGACACCCAATCAAAACCTATTGGAAAGTAACTGCCTTTATTACACAGCATCACAAGCCAGCACTATCCTAAACAATGCTAAAAGTCTATCAGTACTTAACTACAACATCAGGTCCTTAAGCAAACACTATGATGACCTCCTAGCACTCCTTGAATCACTAAAGACACCCTTCTCCTGCATTATTCTTACTGAGACCTGGCTTAAGCAGGACACAATAGATATCTACCCTCTACCAGGATACACAACAATTCACAACTGCAGACCAAACCAAGTTGGGGGTGGTATTGCAATCTATTACTCTAACCAATTATCTTGTATTAGCACCACTTGCTTTAGTGATGAATATGGGGAATACATTTTTGCTAATTTTACTGTAAAAAACCTTAAGACACCTATAACAATCGTGCCATTTACCGGATACCTCACACAAACATCCCAAATTTCAGTGAGAAATTAAAGTCACTAATAACAAACAGACAAATGAATAAGCACCACCTTCTCTTAGCTGGAGACTTCAACATCAACCTTGGCTTACTAGATGATCAGCCTGTAACTGATTTCATCAACAATATGAACAACACACTTCTCATACCAACAATAACTAAACCAACCAGGCTCACTGAGACAAGTGCAACCATAATAGACCACATATGAACCAATATACTAGCCCCCCTTAAATCAGGGATAATCACAGATAGCACTACAGACCACTACCCTACCTTCCTCCTGACAAACATTAGTAAACCACCACTTGAATACAACAAAGTCTCATTTAGACTCCATGACGAGGCCTCAATAAGGAAGTTGACAGCTGACCTAGAGACTGTTGACTGGCCTACAGAATTCTCCAAGGCCAATGGTATTGATGACTGGACAGACATTTTTCTTAACAAATTACTTAGACTATACAACAAACATTGTCCTATAAAAACGAAACAGATCACAAACAAATGGCTTGGTTGCCCATGGCTAACCAGCACCATTCTGAAATCCATTGACAAGAAACACCAATATGAAAAGCAATATAGACAGGGCTTAATACACAAAGATATTCTTAAACACTATTCATCAGTTCTCACCAAAGTAATAAAGAAAGCCAAACAACTATACTACTCCAGTAGATTCACAGACACTAGAGGAGATATAAAAAAGACCTGGAAAACACTCTCTCAGATTCTAGGGACCCACAAACTGAAAAAAAAACAAGAATATTATCCTGGCCTGGTCTCAGACCGGGCCGCGGGGGCGTTGACCCCCGGAACTCTCTCCAGGTAAACTCCAGGTAACTAAACCTAATGAAACACCACTACATCCCACTGACACAGATAACAAGATAAACGACTTCTTCTCAACCACAGGATCTAATCTCGCCAATAAAATCCCACATACCAATGCCCATGCCAGGGACTACCTAGATGGGAATTTCCCAAATTCCTTCTATCTTGCACCAACTGAGCCCACGGAAGTCACCGAGATTATAAAGTCACTTAAAAATAACTCAGGGAATCTGTCTCATGTCCCACCATTATGGTACAAGCGAGCGGCCCATGTCCTTTTGCATGCTATTTCATTACTTTTCAACAAGTCACTAGAAACTAGCACCTTCCCGAAACTACTCAAGATGGCAAGGGTTACACCAATACGTAAAGGTGGTGACCCTACAGACTTAAACAACTATAGGCCAATATCTAACTTACCATTGCTATCCAAAATCTTTGAGAAACTTGTGCACAGGACATTTATAACGGCACAAAACATACTCAACCCCTGCCAGTTTGGATTCAGGAGAAATAAAAGCACTAATGGTGCAATCATAAAAATGCTAGATCTGCTTTACACAGCATTGGAAAATAAGGAATATCCACTAGGAATTTTTATTGACCTAAGAAAAGCTTTTGACACAGTAGACCATGACATCCTACTCCACAAACTTGACCATTATGGTATAAGAGGCCATGCGCTTGCTTATTTCAAATCTTACCTTACTAATAGGTATCAGTATGTCACCATTAAAGAAACAGCATCAACAACGCGGCCACTTGATACTGGAGTTCCGCAGGGAAGTGTCCTTGGTCCCCTGCTCTTCCTCATATACATCAATGATCTTCCAAACGTATCCCAACACCTGAAACCCATTCTCTTTGCTGACGACACGACTTATGTCATCTCTCACCCTAATCTTGCCACCCTCAACACCATTGTTAACGAGGAGCTGATCAAAATATCGATTTGGATGACAGCCAATAAACTTACGCTTAACACTGACAAAACCTACTATATTATGTTTGGTAGCAGAGCAGGAGATGCACAAATTAACATTAAGATTTACAACACTCTAATTACCAGACATAATGAGGGCAAATTCCTAGGCCTATACCTTGACAACAACCTGAATTTCAGCACCCATATCCAACATATAACCAAAAAAGTATCCAAAACGGTTGGGATTCTCTCCAAGATACGATACTACGTGCCGCAAAATGCCCTTCTCACACTATACCACTCACTTATTTATCCATACCTCACCTATGCTATTTGTGCTTGGGGATCAACTGCAGCAACACACCTAAAGCCAATAATAACCCAACAAAAAGCTGCAGTAAGAATAATCACTAAATCCCATCCCTAGCAACACACCCCCCCCCCCACTCTTCACAGATCTAAACTTACTCCCTGTTCAGTACATCCACACTTACTACTGTGCAGTCTACATCTACAGGGCCTTAAACTCTAATATCAACCTTGACCTAAAACGCTTTCTTGATAGTTGTGACAGAACCCACAGGCATAACACCAGACACAAACATCTCTACGACATTCCCCGTGTCCGATTAAACCTTTACAAAAATTCAATGTATGTCAAAGGCCCTAAAATCTGGAACACCCTACCTGAGAACTCTAGAACTGCAGACACATTCATCACCTTCAAAATTACCATTAGAAAACATCTTATCTCCCTGATACACCCCGTCAACCTACTACAAGAATACCACCTGGTGGTTCACACTTACACTCACTCACCCATTTGACCATAAACAGAAATATTAATCTCAATCTTAAAATAATGAATCCTGTGATACTCCAATACTGAAACTATGTACTGTGCCAAAACAAAAGCATTCACATTGCTAAACTCACAAACTAGTATTTAGTCACTTAGCCATAATACCAACTTACCTCATAATTTGTAATATTTTAAAATTAAGAATTAAACTAAGTCTGCCCGAAATGCCTAGCCATGCTACGTGTTCTAGTGGTACACTCTGTAATCATTATTTTACTACATGTAAACCACACAATAACCAAATTCTGTAAACTCAGCATTGTAATCCTTATAGAGAATAAACTTTGAATTTGAATTTGAATTTGAACAATAACTCAATTTTCATATTATTTCGATTTTTTTTTTGCTCCGCGCGCCGGGTACCTGACGCTCCCCTTAGAGTTCTGAAAATATCATAGGTTATATCATCCTCTCCAGGAGCAGTTGATCGACCTCTCGTTTATGCATTATCTAATTCATACTCGGTGAAGAGGCAATCACTCTCATCAACATGTTGTCTCATAAAATTAATCAGTTTCAACATTTCCTCAGAAGCACTAAGTTTTTTCTAATATGAGATGGAAGGTTTTCATGCCTGGATGTTTTGGACCAGTCATTTATGAGGTCATTTGTTTTTTCAAGAGAAAAGGGATGAGCAACATTGCCAGTCTTTTTCCTGGTTATTTTATTTATACCTTTCCAAGCTAAACTTAAAGGGGTAGATCTATTTAATTCACTAACAAATTGCTCCCATTCCTGTTGCCTAAGTTCTTGCTTTCTATTCCTTGCATTTGTTAGTGCAGTTTGGAACGTTCTGAGCAGGTCTGGGGTTCTACATTCACGGTATGCTTTACCAATCCTCCTAACTACGGAACTGAACTTCTCCAGGCCGAGGGACTGACAACCTCAAATTCTACGACTACAAGGGTGATGGACTGATTACATCGTCTTCACTTCTCTACTGTTCCTGCCTACTTTCTGTATTCGACTGAAGAAGCCTTCTGTGTAGGCGAAACGTTTCGGAATAAAGTTGTCTAACTGTTGCATATGTGTCTTACCTAACAACCAATCCTCCTAGCTGCTGCATGTGTTAGATTGCGTAGCTGTGGATCATTATAATATTTACATTGATTTTTATTGTCATTTACAGTGGAAGGTTTATATTTTCTTTTCCTGCCCACTTGATCTGTGAGGACAGTCTCAGTAGTGGCACCTAAATCGTCATTGAATTTTTGTGTGCCAATGGGCTCGTAATTCTTATACCATTGATCCAAGTGGTTAATAAAGTTATCTCTGTGATGAGGGTTGAGAATAAGTTTCCTCCTCCTGTATTTAGCTCCTTGATTGCTGGAGATATGATCAAGATTGACAGTTGTGAGTCTTGGGAAGTGATCAGATAGAAGATCATCAACTATGACAGAGTCATGCATCGTATATGATGTATCAAATCCAAGGCACAGATCTAGTATTCCACCATATATGTGAGTAGGCTCAGTAGTGCCCACAATTCGAACATTATCATGCTCATTTAGCAATTTCACTAGTTTAGTTCCATTGGTGTTTGTTATAGACCCACCAATATTCTTATGTCTGGCATTAAAATCTCCAAGAATGAGGGTAGGTTCACTATTGATGCGATCTGGTAAAGCCTCAGGTCGAAGCTGGTTCGCTGGGGCATAGAGATTAAAAATGTTTATGGAAAAATTGCCTGCATATACTCTGACACCATGATACTACATGTGTACTCTACTCTGCATGGCAAGGAGTGAATGTAGCAAGTTCTTTCTGACATACATCACACAATAGTTGGTGGAGCTTAAGTTATAAGCAGCATATTCAAGCAACTTTGGTGGAGGTGCTCCATCTTTCATTCTACGTTCCTACAAACAGATGACATCAATATTCTTGGTTGCAATAATATGATGTAATTCAGGCACATCAATATTCTTGGTTGCAATAATATGATGTAATTCAGGCAACCGCTTCCTGATGGAAGCAATGTTCCATGAAAAGATTTGTAATCTATGCACTGAAGTGAGCTATTGCAATCTCTTGCTTATAAGGTGGTAAGACTATTATGCTTTGGTTACAGTGTGCAGACACTTAAGAGCAAATAGCATAATTTGTACATGTTTATCTTCAGAACCTTTTACTTTAAGCATTTTCGGCATCTTGGCAGCCAGTTCCAAGGCAAGTCTTGAAGCCAAGAGTCATGGGCTTCTTTCTTACAAATTGCCTGAAACTGAACGAAGATTGCTGCACTTTTGACATCATCAACGTACTCAAGAGCATCATCCTGACTACATATATTTATTAAACTTGTCAACATCTGTTCAAGATGCTCATTTTTTTCTGCAAGTTTGTTATACATGTAATTTGAGGAAGGTCAGGCGAATCCAATGCCTCTCCAGAGGATGGCACTTTTGAGTTAGTTCTTTCTTTAATACCTTTCACCTTAACAGGTACGATGGTTAATTAGTGTTCTCTGATGGTGCCTGTGGCATGACTACCTCATCATTTATTGTAGGTAGGTCCTGTGCATCTAACCCATCTCCAGCTTCCAAGGGGGTTACATGTGTGGTGTTCGTCTGACTGTTGTAGATGTGTGTATTGGGAAGAGTGACATGCTCATCCCCATATTCAGGTGTAGGTGTAGGTATGGGGTGAGGCAGATCAGTAGTTCCACATGTGCTAGCAGGGATGGCTAGCTCCTCCACAACTGGTGTATGTGATGGCATTCTGGTATCACCAGAATCCTTTGCAATGACGCTGGGCTCTTCCACACTTTGCACAGGTTCAATCTCAGGTCTGGCTGTGGTAGACTGGATGGCCTCATCCTCAGCTGCCATTAAAGGACTGTTATCAGGTTTACGTCGAAGTTTGTTTGGGTTCCGACTGCAATCTTTATGGGAAACTGTAACTCCAACTTCTTAACAGTTAATACGCTTAAATTTTGGGCTGTACATTCTATAGTGGAATGTTTCCCAGCACACTTACCACTCCACAGTCTACTGCAACATGGCCATAGTGCTGGCATTTGTAACACCTACGTTGAGAGGGTAGGTACACTTCGAAGGGTAGGAAATGTAGGCCAGGCACCCAGATATTTCGGGGGAGGGGCACAGGGCCTACCCAACTGACAATAATTTGGAATTTTCCTTTAAGTCTTTTAGGCTTGATGATATGCTCACTTAGAGTCAGATGGGATGGGTCCATGTAGAGAGGGTATCCAAAGATTATGATACTGACCCAATTTTTATAGTGGTGAGTGTCTGATGGAGGTCGGAGCAGCTTAATACCCCCATAAAGTGTACTAAGTAGATCATTGATCAGTTCTTCATTCTGGTCCAGAAACACAAAGTTGTGTGTGTTTTTCCTAAATTGTATCCTTGAGTTAGAATGTTTCTTTACAGCTTCCATTAGCCATGCACACTTAGCAGGCATCAGGGTGTTGTCAGGGAAATTCAACTTAACACATTCTTCCTTTGAAGAAAGACTTCTTGCAGCCTCTCTGCACAAAGGACGGTTAGTTTCACATTGTGTACGAGTCAAGTGAGTCTGACTACGTCGGCGCTCTAGCCCTTTCTCACTTTTTCTCCTTTGTTTAATTTTAAAGGTCTAGAAGCTATCATCATTTCCATCACCTGCTGAAATATGTTCCTCTATGACAGTTGTCATGTTTGCCAGTGATATCTCGTATAAGACTCACAACGCAAGAATTCATCGCTTATCTTCCCCCAATAGCTTATGCAAGAGCAAATATTTACTATTAAGTCAGAAGTCTAAAATAGAATATATGACACAAGGGTTCAAGTTCAATGAACACTTCCAATTATATTTAACTCAGGTTACTACTACTAAATACGATACACACCTCACTAAAAATACATTCAGAGACTCCTTGTGTGGGTGTTAATGGATGGGTGTTAATGGATGGTACAGACAAGGTCATACACCTAATCACAAATTACAAAGATGAAAGGAGAGAGAGAGAGAGAGAGTAGGTAATATTGATCATAAAATTAGAATTCTGACATATATCATATTAAACAAGAGGTTCAAATTCAATGATAACTTCCACTTGAGTCAGTTCAGGCTACTGCCACCTAATGTACCTCACTGAAATAATAATATTGCAGACATCACAAATTATGAAGAAAACTACTTGAGGAAAAAAGTAACCTGAGTATAAAGTTAGTTGCAGCACCTTTGTGGCAGTGCCAATAAAAACACACACAGGTGCTACAGGTACTACATGTACACAGAGGAATCAGAATATTCCCACATATATCAAGGTCTGCAAAGTCAGATTAAGACTGAATACATATATGTATATACACATACATACACACACACACACACACAATACTGCGTGGAATAAACAAGGTGGACAGAGACAGGATGTTCCAGAGAGGGAACACAGAAACAAGGAGTCACAATTGAAAGTTGAAGACTCAGCTCTGTCAAAGGGATATTAGGAAGTATTTCTTCAGTCACAGAGTTGTCAGGAAGGGGAATAGTCTGGCAAGTGATGTAGTGGAGGCAGGAACCATACATAGTTTTAAGACGAGGTATGATGAAGTTCATGGAACAGGGAGAGGACCTAGTAGCAGTCAGTGAAGAGGCAGAGCCAGGAGCTGAGTCTCGACCCCTGCAACCACAATTAGGTGAGTACACACACACACACACACACATACACACACACACACATACATATATAACACCAGAAGCTTGCATGCAATATATGGGTTACATAAGAACAGAAAGGATTGTAAGTATGCAATATGAGCTTTACCTTGCACATTAACACTGAAAAAAATAACACTGCTAGCTAGCTATGTTGCAATGACAATGAGATAAATCACTCTGCCCGACTTCCTTGGGTCATCCTAAGTAACTCACACGTTACTATGTAATGTGACAGTGGAAGTAGTCATCTAGTGTGACTCACCCGGACTATCCCAGGCAATCTACACACACACTGCCATGCATGGCAACTCATGCAGCTGCCCCTGTGTACGTGTACCCGACGAAGATTTACTTAATGTTATAAAATAGCATAAGTTACACACTCACACCGCAGAATTGTACTGGGAATTTAGCAGTAAAGTTTCAGTCTGAACGAGAAAATGTATTAGAAAACACAGCAATGACACTAGGGTAAGCAACTTAATTATGTTAACGCATTTAATAGTTCAGTTACACTGAGCGGAGCATGCATTACACTGAGTTAATAAATGTAAGGAATCACTACACTGAAATACAATCTGAGCCTTTTAAAGTCTTAATACAGGTTTACAAATGACAATTAAATAACTGTCTATAAAATGAAACACTGTTGCTGAAGGTCAGAAATAATCCTAGTGTAGAAGCGAAAGAAAGTTGACATAGTTACTCTGGGGTGTATCTGGTGACCCGCGCACCAACTACATAACAGCGTCTTCACAGGAGGCGACTTCTGATGGATGAATATGCACTTTCTGATGACTCAAAGTACCTCCTGCCTTATCGTCGGCGCTCAAAATATCTTCTTTCTTCACCTTGTCTGTGAACGGTGGTTTGAAATGTACAAGCATGGAGACATATGTAGGAGATGGTGGTAGAGACACAGCTACTCCGATCTCCCTAACATTATTCACTCTTTAAATCCATCTGGATTATCAACCTACACTAAGCCACTAGTTAAAAGTTTGTTTTTACTGGTAATGCAAAGCAGTACAGACATAATGGAAGTAGATTTCACACTGGCTTCCTCGGCAGAGCTGGCTTGGAATACCCAGGCTGTTAATGGCATTGCTTTCTCGATGCAGGAAAACAATGCTACGGCCAGAACACTGTAAAATGTTCACAAAGACGTGCTGGGGGTCAGAACAGCTGTAACTGCAGGCTAACTGCAGGGAGGAGACTATGTAAGAGGAGACAAAAGGCTCTAAGCTCCTCTAGGTAATAACTGCTGCCCGTTCACTGCTCAATCGTCATGCTGGGTGGTTGTCTGCTGCTCCTGCTCCATCCTGACACTTAGTGGCAGGGTTTGTTGCATTAACAACAATGGCGACTGCCTTTCGACGATGACTCAATACTGTATGTATTGAGCTAACAAGAAGTTCTATAACTAGTGCATCACTCCATGTGTTATTGCCAGCGATCATCCACAATACCTATGGAATCCAGCAGGAATCTCTGTGTGGCATAGCCTTAAAAGGCGTCTCCCAGATCTTCATGTTTAGTGCCACTGGGACGAACGAGCAGATTGTGACCCAGTATCAAGATATAAGTAAGAAGGTTACCCCAGCTGTGACAGTAAAGTTGCGCGACGTTTCGCGATACTATACGTCATGAACGTACTATATGTCAGGAACGTACCGTTTGAGGCCGATGAAGCTGATACACGTGAGGCGTTCGAGAGGTATGGGACTATACACCTGGCTACCATGGACAGGTGGTCGGAAGGCCTCTATGCTGGTCTACAGGAGGGATCGTATACATTAAAATGTCCCTGTGCCAGCCGATACCTTCATACGTGCACCTGGAGGACTTTTGAACCCAGGTGTACGTTGCGTATTCTGGTCAAAGAAGAACTTGCCGCCTCTGCAGTGCCTTGGATCACATGACGGCACAATGTGTTAAGCAACAGCCGCCCATGGAGCGTGGTCGTCGTGCAGACAGAGAGGTGCCCCGATGGGCTCCAAAGGAACAGGTGGTGGAGTCGCTACACCCAACGTCATGGTGTTCTCAGGTGGACCAGGCTGCAACACAGGAGTCATCCTGTGTGTTCCGCCTTGAGTGAACTTTTAGAATAGCTCAATGCCGATTCTGTGTCAAGTGTGTCTTTGGGCAAGGGCTCAGAGGTGGTGCAATTAATATTAGATGATAATGATAAAAATGAAGACGTGGATGACCCATTGAGTCAGAGTTCATACTGTTTAAATGGACATCCACAAGGAAGGCACTCCATGTACGGACATAACTGCAGACGCTGTTTCTAGGAAGCGTGCGGCGACCCTGTCAGACTCCAATGACGTCTTAACCACTGGACAATGTACAGGGAAAAAGACGTGGTCGGAAATTACCAGCGGGGGGGAGGGGGGGAGGGCGATTCCAGGACGGGGATTGCCGAAGGAGGGGAAGAAGTCCTGGGTACTTTATGATGCAAAGAGGAAAACGGAGTGGTGGCCCCAAGCGGAAAGACACCTTTGGCTCGGTTAAGTGTGTAACCATCAGTGTTAATGGTTTGAAATCCATACAGAAGTGTGTGCAAGTTCGAGAGTGGTTGGTCCGTTTTGATGTAGATGTGTGTTTTCTACAGGAACACAACCATAAGGCTGGGGGTTTGTTTGAGATAGAGGGATACGCCCTTTATGTGACTCACTCAAGTCTGTTGAAAGGTGGAGTAGCCCATTTATGATGAGGCATTGGGAGTAGGGAGGGGAGGGGAGGGTGGTGAGGGTGGTGGGGGACTGGGGTAGTAGGAGAGCGGGTTTTATGGGGGGGATATGGGCCGGCAGAAAGTGATGTTAATGTTAAAAATACATTCTTTATGGAGGTCTCTGCCTGAAATAACAGTGGTGGGTGGGGATTGGAATTGTGTGGTCCACTGTAAAGATGTAGAACCAAGGAGGAGCAGGTTACTGTTCGGTTATTCTGGGAGATTTGTTGTCGGGGTTGGGGTTGATGGACATGGGCGAAAGTTCTGAATGGGGGATCGAGCATACATTCGTGCATAGGGGTTACGCGGCGCAATTAGATAGGTGGTCGTAACCAGGGTGCATGTGTTGGATGTCCTTTTCTCTGACCATAGGGGGGTTCTTGTGGATCTAGATTGGGGTGGTTTACCAAAACGATATAGGGGATATTGGAAGTTTAATGCAAGGCTGCTTCAAAACACAAATGACAGGACAATGTTCATGAGACAACCGGCATCTACGGGAGTTTTTTTTTTTTATTTATTTAAAACCAATACAGTTTAACATAAAAATAAAGAAACAGCATGAATCTCAATCAAATTAACTGACAAACGGATTGCACCTATATGCTCGCAAGATATTGCTGCCAAACATACAACAAAAACTTACGGCAAGAACATAGCTAAAAAAAAAATACTGTCACAGGGTCATGAATTGACATATATACACATTCATTCATGCAAAACCTTGCATATATATAAATTGTACATATAACATGACATCTGACAAAGGCTCAATGCACTTGAACATAAAATATACAAAGAAGTTATATCAGTTAAATCCCATCCTTCGCATTAATCAAAAAACCAAAACCTAACATCATAATCTTACTAGAACATCTACATACGTATCCCTAACAATACAGCTTTACATATCAACATACGAATAAACAGAAAAAGAATACAGCTTAGAACACAAAAACTGAAGCACTATACTGTTACAATAAACCCATATACAAAATCTCATACACAAATGGACTACATCACTAAACTGTCTAGATATGTCTGTATACCATACAGACTAAAACTTAACATCAAGAACTTAGCATTGATACCAAACCGGTATCAGGGTACAGACCATAATTATAAACTTTAAAAAGAATCGAATCATACATATATAAAGTATTACATAACGTCTGACCAATGACAAAGGCTCAATACAATAGATTTAGATTTTGCCACCGAAGTGGCTAGTTTATTGTGCACCCCATATCCATCCTGTGGACGGTAGCGCGAGAGCATGTGGATACACAAAAGGCCTAGGAACTAGGCCCCAAAGGGTTAACAGGAATACATATGGATTTATATCTACATATCTATAGTTCACTTATCTGTTACAAGCAAATTTAGGAAATTTGCTTAGTATATCTGGTATCTTATTTTCATTAATAAGATATCTTGACATGTCACATAGGTTATTATACTGTCTGTCTCTGTATTCCTCAATAAGTGGACAATT
>NC_069399.1:36366724-36385205 GCF_026875155.1 Cherax quadricarinatus
GATTGTTAAAACAAAGTTAGGTTGGGTTAAGTTATGGTATATTATGCTACCTCAACCCAACCCTGCATAACCTAAATTAATTTAATATTACCAAACTTAAACACAGTCTAACTTAATAAATAATTATTCAACAGTGGTACTCTCATTATTGATGCAGGAAACATTCCATACTGTTAAAAACACTTGCAACTTTTGTTTATTAACATGGCAAGTTAGGTTGCAAAACATACATTCACATAATTTACACTGGGCAAACAGTCAGCTTGAGTTATTCATAAACAGAATATTACTGGAATGATAGACATGAATGAAGATTCATGTAGAGGGAGACTTGTATACTGGAGCCAGAGGAGAAGTGCATGCAGTTGAAGACAGCATCACAAGTGGGTAGGACCCATTAGTAAAAAAGGTTATGCCCAGTAGTTGGGTCAACAACAGACATTAGATAAATTAAGATTAAGAGACTAAACACCTTCCAATATAATAGTTACCTCTGTATTTTATATACATTGAAAAAGCCAGCTACACAGGTGAAACATCTCCATAATAAAGATACCCAGGTGTTGCACGTGTCCTATTTGTCAACTTGTCAGTATTGTGAACCTTTAATGTGCAGATGCCACATTTGTTCAATAATTAAAAAAAAAATAAGTGAAATTGATTATGGGATAAGATAGTAAGCTTAGCATTAAAAATTATTGAAAAGATGAAGACTGAAGACAGGACACTATAAATATAATGGTGCTCCTGTAGTTTAGTGCTTTTCATTAGTTTATTAATAATGCTAATAATACTTTATATGGGCCTTTGATGAGTGAACCCTAGTTTTATCACAATCAACCTTTCTTATTTAGAATAAAAAAAAAGTCACACTACTGTGGTTGGGACAGTTCACTAGGAGAGGAATCTTAGGACAACATTTCAGTCTAGCTTGCACCATCGGGGCCAGGAGCTCGGACTCGACCCCCACAACCTCAACTAATTGAGTACAACTGAGACTTGACAATGGTCCAGGACAGACTGAAATATCATCATTAGGCTCCTCTTGTAGGTGCAAGTTTTTTGTGAACATTTCATGTTTGGCTTGGAACTGTTAAGTGGTGATAAAAGCTTATGCTTCATTATACATATTAATACTGTAATTGGATAATTGCTACAAATTTTTTTAAAATTTTCTTGAGTACATGTTGGAAAGTACTATATATTTAAAAAAAAATAATTAAGTACCAATATATGAATACAGCAACATATCTCAGCATCTTACTTTTGTCTATGTTATACATATTTGTAAAATTCTACACATTTGTATTAATTAAAAATTACAATTAAATTTTTTTAACTTTTATCATTTTGATACAGATTAGGTTCTTAATTTGACACTTGACAGTTTACATAAAGTTAGTTTGGCATATGACAGTGTACATAATGTTAGTTTGGCACTTAACATGGTTGATCTGTATATATACCATATTTTCTGGCATATAAGATGCACACTTTTTTCCCACAAAAAAGTCTTGGAAAATCACCCTGTGATTTATATGCTCAAGGTCAGGGTTGAGGGTAGGATTTGAATTACTCTTTAGCAGTTGTTTACTAATGTTTTGGTGCAACTGCTTGGAAACATTGTCTTATGTCTTATATGATCATGTGCCTTATTTGCCGGAAAATACTGTAATTGACGTGTCACAGCATATACAGTACAGGCCGACCATCACTAATCTGGCAATCAGTAATCTGGTTCCATCAGTAATCCGGCATTAATTTCGGCTAGCATAATTTCAAATTTCTGGGGTTGCCGCACCAACCTGCCGCTACTGTTTGCTGGCGCTACTTACAGCATAAGTCATTCCAATTTACACAAATAACCCGCAAATAACAAATAACCCATTGACTTTGTCAATGGTCCAAGTCGGACCAAAACGTCGTCGTAAGCTTCTCTCTTTTATGTGCGGGTTATTTGTGTATCGTTCCAGTCACGGTATTGTGCCTTTTTTGTTATTCATTCCAATTTGTTTTTCTCCATTTATTGTTATACCCTCCTCACTTTTAGCCCTAGCCATGGTTCCAACCAATAAAAGAAATGCTTCTCGTTGTGTAAAGCACAAACACCATGCATTGTCCATGAAAGATAAGGTGGCTTTGAAGCCACTGTCAGTTGCCATGAGCTCAGCTCACTCACATAAGCTGTGACTGGTAAATTTAGGCCTACATATGAGAGAATAGGTCTGTTTGATAGGTGTGCACTATATAAAAAAAATCCCACAGCACGCAGTGCATAATGAGAAGAAAACTGTAAGTGTTTTTGGTGTAAAACAGCAACTTTGTGGTGTATTTTTGTATGTTTTTTTATGGTTGTATTATCATTTTTATGGTCTCATTTGATAGAATGGAAGATGTACTACAGAAATATATATGATTTTGATTGGTTTTGTGGCAAAGTACCTTGAAATTGAGGAACTCATATTAGTGGAAATGTTCGATTTTTGCCGATGTTCAAGAGTAAACAAATAATGTCACCATCCAATGTGTGTCCAACTGGCCAGTCTGATATGCAGTCATGAATGGGTTGACATTATTTATAAAATTATTCCAATAATACAGTAGTCTGCATAACAGTATTTTCTATTTTTTGTGTGAATAAAAATTCAAAATGGAAAGCAAGTGTAATACGTATAAGAGGGGCCTGGAGTAATGATTAACCCTTTCAGGGTTGCCAGGCCCTCTCCGAGACTTGTTCTCAGGGTCGCCAAATTTAAAAAAAAAAAAAAATATTTTTTCTTATGAAAAGATAGAGAATCTTTTCCCGATCATAATGACACCAAAAGTATGAAATTTGATGGAAAACTTACGAAATTATGCTCTCACGAATTTAGCGGTCTTGACGATGTTTACGCATCGGCGATTTTGCCCACTTTGAGCCCTGTTTTCGGCCAATTCTAGTGTACTAGTTGATAAAAATCATAACTATTTCACTAGAACTCCATTTTTTTCTATCGAATGAGTACAAGAAACCACCCATTTACCGATTTCAACTATCCAAAAAAGTGGTCAGAATTTAGCAATTTTGCCAATTTCGCACAAATTTCAAAAGATGCCAATTTCCGAATAGGATCCAGAATAAACAAGAAAGACATTCCTGGCACTAAAATAACATTTCCTCTGTTCATTAGTCACATCCCCATGCCCCTCTTACATTCTTTTGCTTTCCACTTTGAATTTTTATTCTCACAAAAAATAGAAGATTTACTGTTATGCAGACTACTGCATTAGTGTAGAAATGGTATAAATAATATCAGTGCACTTGTGAAAGAATGTTAGACTCACCAGTTGACGTGTATTGGAAGCATAGCATGATTTGTTTACTTTTGAACTTTGGTAAAAATCGAACATTTCTGCTAATTTGAGCTCAATTTCAAGGTACTTTTCATTGTAAAACCAGTCAAAATCATCTCAGTTTCTGTAGCATGTCTTCCATTCTATAAAATGAGACCAGGAAAACTAGAATACAACAATAAATACCATATGAAAATACAGTGCAAAGTCGCTGTTTTAACCCTTTCAGGGTCCAAGGCCCAAATCTGGAGCCACGCACCAATGTCCAAGAATTTAAAAAAAAAAATTTGTTATTTTTTCTTATGAAATCGTAGAGAATCTTTTTGTGAAGGTAATAAAACAAAAAGTACGGAATTTGGTGGAAAATTGACGAAATTATGCTCTCACGAATTTTGATGTGTCAGCGATATTTACGAATCGGCGATTTTGCCGACTTTGACTCCCATTTTAGGCCAATTACATTATTCCAATCAACCAAATTCTTAGCTATTTCACTAGTATTACTTCTATTCTATCGATTGAGCACAAGAAATCGCCAAGTCAACTGTTTCAACTACAAAATAAAGTGATCGGAAATTGTTAATTTGGCCAATTTAACACAAAGTTCAAAATATTCCAATTTCAAAATAGGGTCCAGAATAAACAATGTAGGTATTCCTGGCACTAAACTAACATTTCCTCTGTTCATTAGTTATGTTTTGAGGCTTTACAAATAAATTCCATTTTGATTTTTTATTCACATAATGAATTTTTATTCACACCAAAAAATAGAAGATTTGCTGTTATGCAATACTGTAATAATTGTATAAATATCATCACCATATTTGTGAATGTATATTAGACCCACCAGCTGACGTGTATTAGACGTGTGAGGTTGTTTGTTTACTCTTGAATATCGGCAAAAATTTAACATTTCCGCTACTTTGAGCTCAGTTTCAAGCCATTTCCAGTGCTAAAACCAATCAAAATCATCTCTATTTCTGTAATATGTCTTCCATTCTATCAAATGAGACCAAGAAATCACAAATACAACTATAAAAAACATACGAAAAAACACTGCAAAGTTGCTGTTTTAATCGAAAAATCATGATTTCAGTTTTTTTCTCTCATTATACACAGTGTGCTGCAGGATCTGTTTTATGTGGTGCACACATACCACATAGATGTATTCTCTCATATCTAGGCCCAAATGTACCACTCACAGTTTATCAGAGTGAGCTGAGCTCATGGCGTAGATCTACGGTTTGGACACTCACCGTAAAGCCGTAGATCTACGGGACGGACCCTGAAAGGGTTAATCCAAAAACACGGTCAAAGTTTTTTTTTTTCTCATTACGCACTGTGCTGCAGGATTTTTTTTATACTGTGCACACTGACCACATAGACCCATTCTTTCATATGTAGGCCTACCAGCTTTCTCTCACTAGATTTGAGGGCGCTAGAATTTAGGCATACTAGTACGTCAAAAACCCTGGTGCGTAAGCCGTTCTAGTACGGCCGAAACCCTGAAAGGGTTAATGAACAGAAAAAATGTTATTTTAGTGCCAGGAATATCTGCATTGTTTATTCAGGATCCAAATTTGAAATTGGCATCTCTTGAAATTTGTGTGAAATTGGTCAAATTACCATTTTCTGACCACTTTATTGGGTAGTCGAAATAGATAAATGGGTGGTTTCTTGTACTTAGTCAACAGAATAGAAGGCATACTAGTGAAATAGCTATGAGTTTGGTAGATTGGAACAAATAGGACGTAAAGTGGGTGAAATCACCGATGTCTAAATATCGCCATTGGGTTAAGCGTGTTCTCATTTAACCACTCTGTAATCCAGAAAAATCACTAATCCAGCACCCTACAGGTCCCGATGATGCCGGATTAATGATGGTCAACCTGTATATTCAAATGACCAATCAGCCTTCTCATTTTTTCCACTCTGTGAAAGTGCTATCGACAGATTGTTTAAATTTATTTGGATATTTTAATGCATTATAGAATTTCTCTTATATAGTACTGTACAATAATATATTAAGGAACTATATTTTAATGCCTTCCTGACTATGCATGTTCTATTTTACAGTATGCATATCCAACCAAATATCTTCTCTGTACAATTGAACAATTAATTCCCTGCTCTCTCTTTATTGTACATGTCGATTTATTCCACAGATCTGTCTTTCAGACTACATATGAATCTGTACAGAATTACTGCATGTTTGGAATGGCAACATGGTTAATTCACTTGAATCTATAATGTATTCCCACAACATTTCTACATTGCAGGTAAGACAAAATTGTGTGAGTGCAGGAAATCCTCTCACTGTCTGCAGTAAGAGCTGCAAAAAGCAAACGTGTTCATTGAGATTTAGCCATGGATTACACCCCCTATCAGATCATCATGGCTTTCATTGTTGCATTTCTTGCCTTCTGGTTCTATATAACCCATGCGGAATAATGTGGCAAGTGAGTAAGATGCCTGTGGCTGATTTATCATTATTTGAGGCTGTGACTGATTTCACTGGCCAACAAAGGTTGCAGTTCACGTTAAAAATGTGTTTCTAATTTTGGGACATTGAATTCAAATCTGAACTTTGGTTTTGATCACATATAGTTCCTATGAAAAAGAGCTTAACAGTAAACGATTTCACAAAGACCTAGCCATTGTAGAGAAGAGGGACTGATTTCCTGATCAGGGTGTCCCGTAGCTCGATTGCTGGCGCACTGAGCTCATACACAGGTCTGGGGGTCAATCCTCTGTATGGGTGGTAACATTGGAACGTGTTTTCTTAAGACACCTGTTGTCCATGTTAACCTATCAGTAAAATAGGTACTGTACCTTGGTGTTAGTTGACTGATGTGTGTTGCATCCTGGGGACAAAATTTACCTAATTTGCCTGAAATGCTTTACATAACAAGGGGCTTTCTGTATGGTAATACAGTGGAACCTCGGTTTTCAAATTTAATTCATTCCAGATGTCGATTCAACAACCAAAATCTGTGACAACCAAAGCAATTATCCCATAAAAAATAGTGTAAATTGAATTAATCCATTCCAAATGCCCAAATGACAATATAATAACATATTAGCAATGTAAAATGAATACTATATGAAAATTTAACTCGCATACTGTACAATAAATGAAAATTTAACTGCCCATTATCTGTCAGAGGAGAACTAATAGCATACTGGAAGCAGGAGATGGAGGAGAAGAGGGAGGGGGGGATGTTACTGCTTGGAAGGAGAGTCCTGGCATTGTTTCTCTTCTTTGTCTCATGAACCCACTCAGTAAAAAATTGTCCTGTTACCCAAGCTTTTGTGTTGGCTCTCCACATTACTACCAATTTGTTTTTCATAACATTCATCTTCTTAAAAACTCGTAGATTTTTGGAATGATAAACAAGTAAGGCTTCAGTTTTCAAGTCCCCACTTGCATTACCACACAAATTGCACCAAAACCACAAAATAACAAAAAAGTTTGCAAGATGCGCAACAAGAGCTCAAAGAGATGTTTACACTATGTGAGTTAGTGGCTATACTGACTAATACCCATGATCTCTACCCATTGTCCAGTGTGCATTCTGTGAGCATGTGACCCGAGCTGCTTTGTCCCATTCCATTCCTGTGAAAACTTGCCCGCCGACAACCAAGAGAATATATGAAAACCGGGAAATTTTTTCTCGAATAGCTCATTCGTAAACTGATTTATTTGACAAGTAATGCAGTTGACAACCAAGGTTCAACTGTATGTCACTGATGTCATCTAGGCCTGTATACCTTGTACATGTACTTGTAGAAATAAAAGATTATTATTATTAGTTTGATGGCCTACTACTTAGAGATACTGATGCAGGAAAGTGATACTCAACAAAAGCAAAAGAGCTTTAAGAATTCATATGAATGAGGATCAGGTAGGACTACAAAGGGATCTAGACAGTCTGCAAGCCTGGTCCAGCAACTGGCTCCTGGAGTTTAACCCCACCAAGTACAAAGTTATAAAGATTGGGGAATGTTAAAGAAGACTGCAAATGGAGTACAGGCTAGGGGGCCAAGGGCTACAACTCACACTCAAGGAAAATGATCTTGGGGTGAGTATCATACCGAGCACATCTCCTGACTCACACATCGACCAAATAACTGCTGCAGCATATGGGCACCTGGTAAACCTAATACCTGAGTAAGGAGTCATTCAAGACACTGTACACAGTGTACGTCAGGCCCATATTGGAGTATGCAGCACCAGTGTAGAACCCACACCTGGTCAAGCATGTCAAAAAGTTTAGAGAAAGTGCAAAGGTTGGCAACAAGACTCGTCTTGGAGCTGAGGGGTATGTCCTACAAGGAGAGGTTAAGGGAACTCAACCTGATGACAATGGAGGACAGGAGAGAGAGAGGGAGGAGACATGATAATGACATATAAATTACTGAGTGGAAATGACAAGGTGGACCAGTTTCTCCTCCCTCTACAGATGTTCCTGGTGTCTACTCTATTTCTTGCTCCTCCTGTCCTCTTCATTACTTCGGAGAAACTGGTCGATCTCTTTCTGACAGACTTAGGGAGCACAAAAATAGTGTTAGGCTTGCCGACACTAACAATGCTCTTTTCTGTCACGTCAGAGATCATAGCCATCCTATTGACTGGTCTTCTGCTAAAACTGTCTTCCCTACTTCCAACTCGAACAGTCGCCGTCTAGTTGAATCCTCTCTAATACACAACTTTCCTTGTATGAACCTTAGCCCTGGCTTCGTCTCTGTAGATGCCTTCCTCTCCCACTACATTGTAAAATGCTCCAAACTTCAGAACACCCGTGACTTAACCTGAATCCTCATTTTTTCTTTTTCTTTTTCTTCTTTCTCTTCCCCTTTCCTCTTTCCTTTTCTCCTCTGGGTTGTCTTTCTCTCTCCTGTCTCATGTGTCTGTTCCTTCTTCATTTATTTTATTTCACCACTTCCCCTTTCACGCACCTCTGTGCGCTTGCTCTCCGTCTGTGGGCATCTAGCTCTCTTGCAGTGCTCCTCTTCCTTTGTTTTTGACTGGCTCGTCATCCTTATTTCCCTCTTCTACCACTACCACTACTACTACCTCTTCTTCTTCTACTACTACTACAACTACTGATGAAATTAGACACATGTGCGGCATGTGGTTGTCTTTGTTGTGGACGTTACGCCATCCAGTGGCTGGCTGGATGGCGAAACGTCTACGATGGGGATGCCCGGGTGTTGTGCATGTGTCTTAATTTCATCTTGTCGGTATTACATACAATTCTTGTGCTGCTGCTGCTGCTGCTGCTGCTGCTGCTGCTGCTGCTGCTGCTGCTGCTGCTGCTGCTGCTGCTGCTGCTGCCGCTGCTGCCGCCGCCGCGCCGCCGCCGCCGCCCGCCGCCGCCGCCGCCGCCGCCGCCGCCGCCGCCGCCGCCACCCGCCACCACCGCCACCACCTCTACCTCTACCTCTACCTCTACCACCTCTACCACCTCTACCTCTACCTCTTCCTGCCTATATATAGCCGTCCTACTCCACCTCTGTTAGTGTGATTTGTCAATGGTCCAAGTCGGACCGAAACGTCGTCGTAAGCTTCTCTCTTTTATGTGCGGGTTATTTGTGCACATCGACAAGTGTGACCATGGCGTAATAGTGCACAAAATGCGTGCTAAAGGAATAACAGTAAAGCTTGGTAGATGGATCTATAATTTCCTCACAAACAGATCACAAAGAGTAGTAGTCAACAGAGCAAAGTCCGAGGCGGCTACGGTGAAAAGCTCTGTTCCACAAGGCACAGTACTCGCTCCCATCTTGTTTCTCATCCTCATATCTGACATAGACAAGGATGTCAGCCATAGCACCGTGTCTTCCTTTGCAGATGACACCAGAATCTGCATGACAGTGTCTTCCATTGCAGACACCGCAAGGCTCCAGGCGGACATCAACCAAATCTTTCAAGGGGCTGCAGAAAACAATATGAAGTTCAACGATGAGAAATTTCAATTACTCCAATATGGTAAACACGCGGAAATTAAAATTTCTTCAGAGTACAAAACAAATTCCAGCCACAAAATAGAGCGAAAAACCAACGTCAAAGACCTGGGAGTGATCATGTTGGAGGATCTCACCTTCAAGGACCATAACATTATATCAATCGCAGCTGCTAGAAAAATGACAGGATGGATAATGAGAACCTTCAAAAGTAGAGATGCCAAGCCCATGATGACACTCTTCAGGTCACTTGTTCTATCTAGGCTGGAATATTGCTGCACATTAACAGCACCCTTCAAGGCAGGTGAAATTGCTGACCTAGAAAATGTACAGAGAACCTTCACGACGCGCATAACGGAGATAAAACACCTCAATTACTGGGAGCGCCTGAAGTTCCTGAACCTGTATTCCCTGGAACGCAGGCGGGAGAGATACATGATTATATACACATGGAAAATCCTAAAGGGACTATTACCGAACTTGCACACGAAAATCACTCACAACGAAAGCAAAAGACTTGGCAGATAATGCAATATCCCCCCAATGAAAGGCAGGGTGTCACTAGCACATTAAGAGACAATACAATAAGTGTCAGGGGCCCGAGATTGTTCAACTGCCTCCCAGCATACATAAGGGGGATTACCAACAGACCCCTGGCAGTCTTCAAGCTGGCACTGGACAAGCACCTAAAGTCGGTACCTGACCAGCCGGGCTGTGGCTCGTACGTTGGATTGCGTGCAGCCAGCAGTAACAGCCTGGTTGATCAAGCTCTTATCCACCAGGAGGCCTGGTCACAGACCAGGCCGCGGGGGCGTTGACCCCCGGAACACTCTCCTGGTAAACTCCAGGTAAACATCAGCCGATTCCCACCAAGTCAGGGTGGCCTGAAGAAGAAAATCTTTCATCGTCATTCACTCCATCACTGTCTTGCCAGAGGAGTGCTTTATACTAGTTTATAAAACTGCAACATTAACACCCCTCGTTCAGAGTGCAGACACTGTACTTCCCATCTCCAGGACTCAAATTCGGCCTGCCGGTTTTCTTGAGTCCCTTCATAAATATTACTTTGCTTACACTCCAACAGCACTTCAAGTATTTAAAATCATTCGTCTCCATTCACTCCTATCAAATACACTCACGCATGCTTGCTGGAAGTCCAAGCCCATCGGACACAAAACCTCCTTTACCCCCTCCCTCCAACCTTTCCTAGGCCGACCCCTACCCCTCCTTCCCTCCACTACAGATTTATACACTCTAGAAGTCATTGTCTCTACATGTCCAAACCACCTCAACAACCCTTCCTCAGCCCTCTGGGCAACAGTTTTGGCAATCCCGCACCGCCTCCTAACTCCTAAACTACGAATTCTCTGCATTATATTCACACCACACATTACCCTCAGACACGACATCTCCACTGCCTCCAGCCTTCTCCTCGCTGCAACATTCATCACCCATGTTTCACACCCGTATAAGAGCATTGGTAAGACTAAACTCTCATACATTCCCCTCTTTGCTTCCAAGGACAAAGTTCTTTGTCTCCACAGACTTCTAAGTGCACCGCTCACCCCTTTTTCCCTCATCAATTATGTGATTCACCACATCTTTCATAGACCCATCCGCTGACACGTTCACTCCCAAATACGTATCTGAATACATTCACCTCCTCCATACTCTTTCCCTCCAATCTGGTATCCAATCTTTTGTCACCTAATCTTTTTATCCTCATAGCCTTACTGTTACAAAAAACGCGATTCTAAAAGCTTAGAGATCTCCAGTGAATACTAGAAAGGACTGCCCTTCTAGCATCCAGCCTGTTACTGGGTTTTCGTAACAAGTAGTCAGTATCCTTGTCCAATTATCCATTAAAATTCAGTATTATTCAGTAGTGCTCCAGGATTACAACTGGTAGGCTACTAACTAGAGAAATTAAAATTTAATAAATTTATTAAGTCTAGAGGTATATTATCAAATAACATTAAATTAAATTAATCACAATAATCAAAATAATATCAATTTTTCTGAGTACAATTTTATTGGGGCTGAAAGAAAATTCACATTTTTAAATTCTTGGTACCGCCCGGGTTTCATTAACTTTTAAATTTAAAGATATTAAAAATATGTACAAGTAAGTGTGTATGTGTGTAAGTGCTCAAGTAGATCGTTTTTGTCTAAAGGGACTGGGACTAGACTTAAACAAGTGATGACTCCTCTTTTTAAACTAACTTCTTGCCCAGGGCAACCAGAACATCTGCTTGAAAAGAAAAAAAAGGGGCTAAGCCCCAATACCATACAACAACCCTTTGCGCCCACAAAATCGGGAAAAAAGGGGAGTTTATATAATGAAACTAAGTAGGGCCATCAGCAGATCCTCCACAAAAGTTAAAAAACTCCCATACAAATAAATCTTTTTCCCGGGCATAAGAAAACCCCCCGCCTGTGTTTTAATACACAAAACCAGTAAAAAATTAAGTGAGAAGTTACAGCTCAAAACCCTTTAGTTTTTTTTCGAGTGCCCTAGAACACACAACCTGGGTTTACAACGTCGAAAATACAAAGTCTATCCCATGTTCGTGAACGAGTTCTACAGAACTAAAAAGGGGAATTTAATTGAAACAGACAATCTGCCCGACCCCCAAAGAGAGTCTAGAGCTAAGAATATTTAGGCGGGGGTGAGGCACCCCCCCCTCAAATTCCCCGTGATAGTTTCCGTGGCCCAATCGCAGCTCAAAAAGCCGGCTTTTAAAACGAGCTAAAAGCGAAAATTTTCCCGTATTTTTGACAATCAAGACTTAAAATGAGCACTTAATATGTTACACCTAACAACATAAGCCCAAATAATAATATAAAGTCAAACATTTACGATTTAGCTATTATCGCAAAAAAAAGCAATTTAAAATTAAATGAAAAGGTAAAAATTATATATATACATAATAATCATTGAACCCCATTCGGGGGTTGAACACCCCCCCAACACGACAGACTGTCGCACAAAGGAGTTTTTTTTTTGGGTCTTTCCCCCCCTTTTTTAAACTGATTACTCATATAAATAAAATTTTAATATAAATTTTTTTTTTCAAGTCTCTCTCTTGTGCCAAGAACTTCTACATTTACAGCGTCCTTTCATAGGATAGGGCCCCTAGTCTGGGCAGTACACAGTATCGTATCTCTGCATACTCGTGGTTTGTACATCAGGGGTAGAGACAGGATAGCGTAGATGAGTAGGGCACGTGAGGCTCGATCTTGTAGGGGAAACTGCTTTTCCACTTTTAAAGAAGGGTTGGGAAGGGATGTTGTTTGGGACATCTGAGTATGAAACAGTTTAAGGGGGTGTAGTAAGGGGGGGGGGGTCTGCGGCAGGACAGTGTTGGGTCCCAGCATTACATCGCCCACACCCACACCCATCAACACTCAGCTTATGTCTCCTCCTCACACACATCAATACGTGAATTTTAAAAAAATAATAATTAGACATGAAAATTTTTAAAATTAAATATGGGCTGGGGGGGATTAAGTTACTTTACTGAATTTGAAATAGCAAGTAACAAAAGGTTTTTGGGATAAAATTTTTGTTAATTTAATGTAATTTAAAATTTTTTAAGGAGGACAGGCATCAGCAATTACTTTTACAATCCCCCTTTGTGTTTTTTTTATACTAACAGAAAAAAGGGTTTTGGATTCTGGGGGGCCCACCCCCTTTATCCAAACTTTTTTTACTTTTTATAGTGTTATATAAGTGAGTGGATTGTGGTCAAAAAAACGTTTTTTTTAAATGGGGAAGTCCCCAAATACCGTCAAAATGTTCCAAGGACCCACAAAGCTAGAGCCTCTTTCTCAATAGGGGCAAAATTTTTCTGGTGTCGTTTAAGTTTAGATGAATAAAAAAACATATAGGATGGGGGTTTATCAGTGGATGTTGACTGTTGGGGGCAGCACAGCCCCCACGCATACCCAAATCGATCTATATGTAAAAAAAAGGGGAAAAGATTAAAAATTGGCTTTTCAACACAGGACAAGGAAAAGCCAAGCGCTTCAACCTTTTGAACGGTCTGAACAATCTCTAGTCCAGGGGGAACTGAATTTTATTTCCTAGTAAGCTCAGTGAAGGGACTGCAATCTGGAAAATTTTGGGACAAACCTCCCGATAATATCCTGCCATCCCCAAAATTCCTGTACCCCCTTCCTACCTTTTGGCACTGGAAAAATTCCCAGAAATTGCTTTGAACCTTAGCCTCAATAGGAGAAACCCCCCCCCCCCCCTTGGCCGATACAAAAGCCTAGATAGGAAAATTTTGGGTTTGCCAAAAAATTTTAAAGCTAATTTAACAGTGAAGTTTAGTGCACCAGTCTCTCAAACAAGGGTTTTCTGGAAGCCGGTAAAAGTGCGTTCCCACTCGTACTGAAACCCCAACAAAAGGTCGTAAGGTTTTTTCCCTACCCCTAAGTTGTGGGTAAACTCGTTCATTTTTTCTTTGGAAGAAAAAAACCGGGGTTTACATAGGCCGAAGGGGTGACAGGTAGTTAAACAACCCATCTTGAACAGAAAAAGGGGAAGAATATTTCTTGACACGTTCAGTACGGGACTTGATAATAGCCTCGTAAGATATCAAAACGGTGAAAAAAGGGGGGTCCTGACAAAAGGGTCAAAAAGGGGCCCTTTAAATCCCGGGGTTAAAAGGAAATAACCATCAAAAAGGTGACATTTTTCCCACTTTCCTGAAATCAGTGCACACCCCTAAACACCGTGGGGTTTTAAGGCCTAAAATACGGGGAATGCCCAGGACTTTTACTGCGTCAAAAAGTCCGTGATATAACAGAAAATCAACCTTTTTCCCCTAAATGTTTTATGCTTTTTTTGGACTCATCCTATATGGTGATTGCTTAATGGGTGATGCCCCCTGTACTTTAAATTTTTCATGTACCCTTGATTTTACAATTTTTTTGGGAAAACATCCCCTGAAAAAATTTCGGGAAAAAAGTAATATAAACCAGCTTTATCAACCCCAAGGGGTTTACAAAGGGAAAATTTTCAAGTGATGTAGGGGTTCGCTGAATTTTCAAAACAACCTCTATACCCTAGAGATGTCGGGTTTAGACTGACGTTTTTTCCTTGTCCTAGGAAAAAAATAGAAGAAGGTAGAGGACTGGGCTTTAAGTAGGGCCTTAAGTTTGGTTTAACAGGGTTTTTGCTTTTCCCCCCTGAATTGTTCATTTGATGTTCCTAAACGTTGTACTCTAGGTGTACTGCGGTGTACGGGGAAAGCATCACCCTTAAAAACCCCGGGGCCCAAAAAAAAAAGGGGGAAAAATTTTTTTTTTTTTTAAAAAAGGAAAAAAATTTTTTTTTTTTTCCCCAAATTTTTTTGGGGGGGGGAAAAAAAAGGAAAGGGGGCCCCCCCCTTTTTTTTTCCCTCCTTGGGAAAAAAGGGGAAAACCCCTTTTTCAGCCGTTTAGATCTCTTACGAGGCCTTTTTTAAACCCCCTTAAAGTTTTAAAAAATTTTTTTTTTTTAAAAAAATTTTTTTTCCCCCCCCCCTTTTTTTTTAAACCCCCTTTTTTTTTAAAAAAAAAAAAAGGGGAAAACCCAAAAAAAGGGGGGGGAAAAAAAAAAGGGGGGGGGAAAAAAACCCCCTTTTTTTCCCCTTTTTAAAAATTTCCCTTTAAATTTTTTTTTTTTTTTTTTTTTTGGGGGTTGGGGGTTTTTTTTTTTTGGGAATTTTTTTTCCTTTTTTAAAAAAAAGGGGGGAAAAAAAAAAATTCCCGGGTTTTTTTTTCCAAATTTTTTTTTTTCCCCCCCTTTTCCCCCCCCCAATTGGAAAAGTTTGGGGTTTTTTTAAAAAAATTTAAATTTTAAATTTTTAAAAAAAAACCCCCCCCCCCCCCCCCCCCCCAACCCCCCCTTTTTTTTAAAAAAAAATTTTTTTCCCTTTTTTTTAAAAAAATCCCCTGGGAACCCCCCAAAAAAACCCCCCTTTTTCCCCCAAAAAAATTTTTTTTTTTCCCCATTAAAAAGGGTTAAAAAAATTTTTTTTTTTAAAGGAAAAGGGGCCCCCCCCTTTTTTAAATTTTTTTGGGCCCCCCCCCCTTTAAAAAACTTTTTTAAAAAAAAATTTTAAAAACCCCAAAAAAAAAATTTTTTGGGGGGGGGAAAAATTTTTTTTAAAAACCCCCCCTTTTTTTAAAAATTTCCCCTTTCCCCTTTTAAAAAACCCCTTTCCTTTTTTAAAATTTTTTTAAAAAAAAATTTTTTTCCCCCCTTTTTTTTTTAAAAAAACCCCCCTTTTTTTAATTTTTAAAAAACCAAAATTTTTTTTTAAAACAAAAAGGGGGGGGGGGGGGTTTTGGGGGTTTTTTTTTCCCCCCCCCCGGGGGGGCCCCCCCCCCCCAAACCCCCCCCCCCTTTTTTTCCCCCTTTTTTCATAAAAAACTACCTTTTAAAAAAAAAATTTTAAAAAACCCCCCCAAAAAATTTTCCCCCAAAGTTTCCTTCCAAATTTTTTTAAAAAAAAAAAAAAGGGGGGGGTTTCCCCCCCGGGGGGGGGGAAAAAAACCCCAAAAAAAATTTTTTTTTAAAAAGGTTTTAAATTTTTTTTAAAAAAAAATTTTTTTAAAAATTAAAAATTTAAAAAATTTTTTGGGGGGGGCCCCCCTTTTTTGGGGGGGGGGGGAAAAAAAAAGGTTTTTTTAATTTTTTAATTTTTTTTTTTTCCTTTTTTTTTGATTTATTTTTTTGAAAATTTTTTTTTTTAAAAATTTTTTTTTTAAATTTTTTTTGGGGGGAAAAAAAAACCCCCCTTACCCGGGGGGGGGGGTTTTTAAAACCCCCCCAAAAAAAAAAATTTTTTTTCCCCATTTTTTAATTCCTTAAAAAAAAATTTTTGCTTTAAAAAAAAATTTTTTTTTTTTAAAAAAAAAGGGTTTTTTTTTAAATTTGGGGTTTTTTCCCCTTTTTTTTTCCCAAATGTTTTAAAAAAGGAAAATTTTTAAAAAAAATTTTTTTTAAAAAAAGGGAAAAAATTTTTTTTTTTTTTTTTAAATTAAAAAGGGGGGGGTTTTTTCCCCCCCCTTTTTTTTTAAAAAAAAACCCCCCAAAAAAAAAAAAAATTTTTTAAAAAAAAAAATTTTTTTTAAAAAAAATTTTTTAAAAAATTTTTTTAAAATTTTTTAAAAAAAAAAGGGGAAAATTTTTTGTAGGGGGTTTTTTTTTTTTCCCCTTTTTTTTAAAAATTTGGTTTGGGGGGGCCCCCAAATTTTTTCCCCCTTTTTCCCCAAAAACAAACCCCTTTTTTCCCCCCTTTTTTTTTAAAAAATTTTTTTTTCCTTTTTTTTTTACAATTTTTTCCCCCTTTTTTTTTTTTTATTTTCCCCCTTTTGAAATTTTTTTTCCCCAAAAAAAAAGGGGGGGGGGGGGTTTTTTTTAAATTTTAAAATTTTCCTGATGTAACTTTATTAAGTGCTCAGTTCAAGTTTGATTTTTTGATGACCGGGGGAAGTTGGTGTTTAATGATCCTGGGCGCAGAGCATCACTAAACATTTTAAAGCCCAAATCATTGTCATCCAATAATTTCAAACAGGAGACAAGGATGGTTGTTGTATCTTTGACATAGCTCTATTTAATTGCGCTGAGAGGAAATAAAATAGGTTTCTTTTACAAGCTTCAATGGCATAATTACCCCTCAGTGTTTTTTATCAATCACAAGTGGTTTCTTTACATATACCAGCATGAAGGATATCGTTCCCTATCAAAAAGTCCATGCCCTGATGGGAAATACACCAGGATATACCCATGAAATATAACCAGTATAATAGTTTTGTTTCAATATAAACTTTGTGCAGAGGCACTTTTATAACAGCCCCTCCATGGGCTTCTAACAATACATCTATCTTGCAATAGGTATCGTCAGTTATGGGCAGTACATCTTCTCTTAATAAGTGAGATAACTGCCAGTGTCTCTGAAAAGAAATTATCTCAGTTAGATGTGATTCGTCAAATCCTATTTTTACCTCTTGAAAAGTAAGGACTCTCGCTGAAGAATCTTTTCGTCAGATGCATTTCTGATGCTAGTCATCTTAATCCTGGTAACATTATCTAAAACAGTAGGATCAGAGGTATTACTAGGATTTTGGTGCTTTGTTGTCTCGGAAGAGGATACGACTTGTGTGGGGGCGCCAGCCGCACGACTGTCTCTCGCATCTCTTTCTAACTTTTTGCAATACTCTCTAGCATGTCCTTTTCTGTTACAATAGTTACATTTAACTTTTTCTTCTCGATATCAGATTTCTGTCTTAGCCACAGAGGGCCCGATTCAGGATTGTGAGTTTTCCTGGTAAAGGTCGAGAAGTTACAGTAGCAGATACATCAGGCGGCAATGAGCAGTGATTTAGGTTGCCCAACTTCTAGGACAACTTTTGTTACCTTGTTTTTCTGTTTTTTGTATGTACATAGTTTGTGAGAAATCTCGTAATTGTCTGCTAATGCTGCAGTTTCCAGAATATCGAGGTAGTATGATCGTCAGATATTCTTGTATGTCGGGAGACATACAGTTGTTAAACTCTTCGTGTGTAAAAAACTGAACAAGGCTGTTGTTGTTGTTACACTTGGCAGCTCTAGACCATCTCTCAAATGCAAACTTTTTTTCTCACGAGCAAACTCTACACAAGTCTGATCTTGTCGTCGTTGTAACGTACGAAAAACTCTTTGATAACTTTACAGGTAACAAGTTATATGTCTCTAGAATAGTTTGCTTGACAGCGTCATAACTAATGTACTTAGCAAATGTGTAAAGCAGCGGTACAAGTTTGAGCTCTTCCCGTCAACGCTGTATGCAAACAATGTTTTCCCAGTGCTTACGTGGCAGTTTTATAGCACGTGCCTGTTTCTCAAACACATCAAAATAGGGTCTAAGTCACTTTCAAAAAACTTAGGAACCATGGATGTAGCTTTCTGCACATTAATGTGTCCTGTGATCTATCAGAATGTTGTTTCCCGACAAACATTTTCTCTTTGGAAATCTTCTTCGTTCAATTTCCTCTGAGCCCCTATTTGTGCAGTCTGCAACATAATGAGGCGTTCTAAAACCTCTAAACTGTTTTCCCGAGAGATAGGACCAGTGGGTAATGGAGGAGTAAGGAATCTAACGTGGTCTGGGCGGAGGCCAAACCCGTTTGGGATTTTAAAATCCCT
>NC_069399.1:36385705-36534938 GCF_026875155.1 Cherax quadricarinatus
CCCCTGTTTCTTTCTTTTTTCTCTTTTTATCTACAATTTTTGTCTGCGGCTGGGGTTGTCTTTGTGTGGACGTTACGCCATCCAGTGCTGGCTGGATGGCGAACTCTACGATGGGGATGCCGGGTGTTGTGCATGTGTCTTAATTTCATTCTGTCGGTATTACATCAATTCTTGTGCTGCTGCTGCTGCTGCTGGCTGCTGCTGCTGCTGCTGCTGCTGCTGCTGCTGCTGCTGCTGCTGCTGCTGCTGCCGCGCCGCGCCGCCGCCGCCGCCGCTGCCGCTGCCGCTGCCGCCTGCCGGCTGCCGCGCCGCCGCCGCCGCCGCCACCCCCACCACCGCCACCTCTTAACCTCTCCCCACCCTCTACCACCTCTACCTCTACCTCTTCCTGCCTATATATAGCCGTCCTACTCCACCTCTGTTAGTGTGACTTTGTCAATGGTCCAAGTCGGACCGAAACGTCGTCGTAAGCTTCTCTCTTTTATGTGCGGGTTATTTGTGCACATCGACAAGTGTGACCATGGCGTAATAGTGCACAAAATGCGTGCTAAAGGAATAACAGTAAAGCTTGGTAGATGGATCTATAATTTCCTCACAAACAGATCACAAAGAGTAGTAGTCAACAGAGCAAAGTCCGAGGCGGCTACGGTGAAAAGCTCTGTTCCACAAGGCACAGTACTCGCTCCCATCTTGTTTCTCATCCTCATATCTGACATAGACAAGGATGTCAGCCATAGCACTGTGTCTTCCTTTGCAGATGACACCAGAATCTGCATGACAGTGTCTTCCATTGCAGACACCGCAAGGCTCCAGGCGGACATCAACCAAATCTTTCAAGGGGCTGCAGAAAACAATATGAAGTTCAACGATGAGAAATTTCAATTACTCCAATATGGTAAACACGCGGAAATTAAAATTTCTTCAGAGTACAAAACAAATTCCAGCCACAAAATAGAGCGAAAAAACCCAACGTCAAAGACCTGGGAGTGATCATGTTGGAGGATCTCACCTTCAAGGACCATAACATTATATCAATCGCAGCTGCTAGAAAAATGACAGGATGGATAATGAGAACCTTCAAAAGTAGAGATGCCAAGCCCATGATGACACTCTTCAGGTCACTTGTTCTATCTAGGCTGGAATATTGCTGCACATTAACAGCACCCTTCAAGGCAGGTGAAATTGCTGACCTAGAAAATGTACAGAGAACCTTCACGACGCGCATAACGGAGATAAAACACCTCAATTACTGGGAGCGCCTGAAGTTCCTGAACCTGTATTCCCTGGAACGCAGGCGGGAGAGATACATGATTATATACACATGGAAAATCCTAAAGGGACTATTACCGAACTTGCACACGAAAATCACTCACAACGAAAGCAAAAGACTTGGCAGATAATGCAATATCCCCCCAATGAAAGGCAGGGGTGTCACTAGCACATTAAGAGACAATACAATAAGTGTCAGGGGCCCGAGATTGTTCAACTGCCTCCCAGCATACATAAGGGGGATTACCAACAGACCCCTGGCAGTCTTCAAGCTGGCACTGGACAAGCACCTAAAGTCGGTACCTGACCAGCCGGGCTGTGGCTCGTACGTTGGATTGCGTGCAGCCAGCAGTAACAGCCTGGTTGATCAAGCTCTTATCCACCAGGAGGCCTGGTCACAGACCAGGCCGCGGGGGCGTTGACCCCCGGAACACTCTCCTGGTAAACTCCAGGTAAACATCAGCCGATTCCCACCAAGTCAGGGTGGCCTGAAGAAGAAAATCTTTCATCGTCATTCACTCCATCACTGTCTTGCCAGAGGAGTGCTTTATACTAGTTTATAAAACTGCAACATTAACACCCCTCGTTCAGAGTGCAGACACTGTACTTCCCATCTCCAGGACTCAAATTCGGCCTGCCGGTTTTCTGAGTCCCTTCATAAATATTACTTTGCTTACACTCCAACAGCACTTCAAGTATTTAAAATCATTCGTCTCCATTCACTCCTATCAAATACACTCACGCATGCTTGCTGGAAGTCCAAGCCCATCGGACACAAAACCTCCTTTACCCCCTCCCTCCAACCTTTCCTAGGCCGACCCCTACCCCTCCTTCCCTCCACTACAGATTTATACATTTCTAGAAGTAAATTGTCTTACATGTCCAAACCCCCTTTCAAAAAACCCTTTTTCAGCCCTCTGGAAACATTTTGGCAACCCCGCACCGCCTTAACCCCTTAAACTACAAAATTTCTTTTCCCTTATATTCACACCCACATTACCCTCAGACACGACATCTCCACTGCCTCCCCCCTTCTCCCGCTGCAACATTCATCCCCCCATTTTTCCCACCCCCCGTAAAAGAGCTTTGGAAAAACTAAACTCTATACTTTCCCCCTTTTTTTGTTTCCCCAAGGGACAAAGTTTTTTGTCTCCACGGGCCCTTCTAATTGCACCGCTAAAACCCCTTTTTTTCCCCTCATCAATTATGGATTCCCCCAACATCTTTCAAACCCATCCGTTTGACACTTTCACTCCCCAAATACTTTATCTGAATCCCTTCACCCCTCCTTACTCTTTCCCTCCAATTGGTATCCAATTTTTTGGGTCACCAAAATTTTTTTTATCCTCATGGGCCTTACGTTAAAAAAAACCCGCGATTCAAAAAAGCTTAGGGGTCCCCAAGTGAATACAAAAAAGGGACTGCCCTTCTAGCACCAGCCGTTACGGGGTTTTTTCCGAACAAGTAGTCAGTACCCTTTTTCCAAATTTATCCTTTTAAAAATTCAGTTTTAAATTCAGTTTGCTCCCAGGATTACAACTGGTAGGCTACTACTAGAAAAATTTAAAAATTTTAATAAATTTTTTAAAAGTCTAAAAGGTATATTATAAAAATAACTTTAAAAATTAAAAATTAATCACAATAACCCAAAAAAATTTATAAATTTTCTTTCGAGTACAATTTTTTTGGGGGGGGAAAGCACTATCACTTTTAAATAATTTTAAAAGTCCCGGGCTGGTACTTTAACATTTAATAAGATATTCCCAAATAGGGAAAAAAGTGTGTATGTTTTTGAAAAGTGCTTTTAAGGGTAAAAATCGCTTTTCCTCAAGACCCGACTAGACTTAAACAAGTAAAACTGACAGTCCTCAAATAAAAAATTTTTCTTGACCGACGGGCAAACCAAACAGTCTCTTGAACAAAAAAAAAGGTTTGTAAGCCCAATAGCAATAAAAACAACCCAACTGCAACCAAAAACAGGAAAAAGGGAGATAATATAATACACTAAGTGGGCCCTTTTCGCGATCCCCCACAAAATTTTACAAAACTCCCCTACTACCTGAATCTAATTCACATAAGAAAAATCCCCGACTGGATAATACACAAAAAACCAGTCAAATTAATGGAAGTTACGTCAAAAACCCTGAGTTTGGTTTCGAGTGTCTTTTGGGGACAACAACCTGGGTTTTTCCCAAACGTCGAAAATCACAAGCCCAAACCCCAAGGGTTCTGTGAACAGAGTTCTACAAAAACTAAAAAGGGAAATAATGAAACGAAAAATTTTGCCCGACCACCAAGAGAGTCTAGGGCAGACTAAAATACTTTGGGGCGAGGGAGGACACCCCCCCGATCCCGTGATAGCCTCCGGGGACAACTGCAGCTCAAAAGCCGGCGTCTAACGAGTAAAAGGGGTTAATTAAAGAAAGTTTGACAATCAAGACTTGAACTGAGCACTTAATATTTTAACATCCAACAAAAAATAAGCCCAAATAATAATATAAAGTCAAAACTTTTTACATTTAGCTTTTTAAAATCGCAAATATAAAGGCAATATAAAATTAAATAAAAAGGGTTTAATAATTATAATAAAACATAATAATCATTGAACCCATTAGGGGTTTTCAAAAACCCCCCCCAACACACAGACTGTCGCACTAGGAGTTGCATTAATGTCTTTCACCTTATTACGATTACTCAATCAATACAAATTTAATTTTAAATATTAATCAGTCTCTCTTTTTGTGCCAAGCCAAAATTTTTATCATTTTACAGGTCCGTCACTAGGATATGCCCCCAGTACTAGGGGAGGGACACAGTATCGTATTTTTCTGCCTATCGTGGGTTAGTACATCATGTAGAGACAGGATTTGCGAAAATGAGGGAGGGCACGATGAGGGTCGATCATAGTAAGGAGACTGCATTCCCCCTCTTTTGAAGTGGGTTTTTGGAATGTATTAGTAGGACTCTTGAGTATGAAACGCTTAAGGGGTGTAGTAAGGGGGGGGGGTGGGGCTGCGGAAAGGGCCCGTGTTGTGTCACAGCAGTACTTTGCCCACACCACACTACCCACTCAAAATCGCTTATGTCTCCTCCTCACACACATCAATACTGGGGAATATATAAAATAATAATTAGGGCATGAATATATTTAGTTAATATGGGGCCCGGGGGGATTAAGGTTTCTTTACTGAATTTGAAAGCAAGTAACAAAAGGGATTTGGGCATAAAATTTTGTTAAATTTTAAAGTAAAATGATAAAATTTTTAAGGACTGACAGAGCATCGGGATTACATTACAATGACCACTTTTGGGGGTTTTATACTAACAGAATAAGGTTGGATTTGGGGTGCCCACCTCAGATCCTAGCCTTTTTACTTTTTAAAGGGGTTTTATAAGTTTGGGGGATTGTGGTCAGAAAAAACGTTTAAATTTTTAAAAGGGGAAGTGCCCAAATACACGTCAAAATGTTTCCCAAAGGAAAAACCCCAAAAAGCAGACCCCCTTTTTAAAAGTGGCAAAAATTTTTTTTTGGTGTCGTTTAAGCTTAGATGAATATAACATATAGGTTTGGGGAATATCAGTGGGTGTTACTGTTGGAGGGGCCCCCAGCAAAACCCCCTGCATAGCCACTCGATCTATATGTAAAAAAAAGGGAAGATTGAAAATTAGGAAATTTTCAACACAGGAGCAGAGGATAGCAAGCGCTTCAACCTTTTGAACGAGTCTGAACAATCTCTAGTCCAGGTGAACTGAACTTTTATTTAGTAAGCTCGTGAGAGGAGCTGAAAATCTGAAAAAAGTTTGGACAGAACCTGCGATAATATCCGCCATACCCAGGAATCTCTGTACTCCCTTCCTATCCTGGGGCACTGGAAATTTTTCAGAAATTGCATGAACCTTAGCCTCAATAGGGGGCAACCTCACCTTGGCCGATACAAAACCCCTAGATAGGTAATCTTGGCTTGACCAAAACTACATTTAGCTAAGTTAACAGTGAAGTTGTAGTGCCCCCAGTCTCTCAAACAATGGTCTGAGACGCGTCAAGTGCTGTTCCCACTCGCCCACTGTACACCACTAAGTCGTCAAGGTAGGCTTCTACTCCTAAGTTGGGGGTCAACTCGTTCATTATACGTTGGAATGAAGAAAGCCGCGTTACATAGGCCGAAGGGGGTGACGAGGTAGTTAACAATCCATCTTGAACAGTAAAAGCAGATATTTCTTGAGCACGTTCCCGTAAGCGGGACTTGATAATAGCCTCGTAAGATATCTAAACGGCTGACAAACTGGGCCTCCTGACACACGGTCAATAAGGTCGTCAATGCGAGGTAGAGGATAACCATCAGGCCAAGGTGACAGAGTCACTTTCCTGTAATCATGCACATCCTGAAACTACCGTCAGGTTTAGGCACTAAAATACAGGGAGATGCCCATGGACTTTTACTGCGCTCAATAAGTCCGTGATATAACAGAAAATCAACCTCTTCTCTCAATGCTTTATGCTTTGTTGGACTCATCCTATATGGTGAATTGCTTAATGGGTGATGCTCCCTGTACATCAACATCATGTACACCTAGAGTACAATGTTTAGGAACATCACTGAACAATTCAGGGAAATGTAATATCACCAGCTTTATCAATCCCAAGGTTACTAAGAAAATCGTCTAGTGACTGTAGAGTCGCTGAATTTTCTAAACGAACCTCTATACCTCTAGAGATGTCAGGTAGACTGACGTTTTCTTCCTCTGTCCTGGGAAGAATAGAAGTAGGTGGGGACACGTATTTTATGCCTTAAGTGGTTAACAGGTTTTGCATTTCCCTGAATTGTTCAGTGATGTTCCTAAACGTTGTACTCTAGGTGTACATGACGTTGATGTACAGGGAGCATCACCCATTAAGCAATCACCATATAGGATGAGTCCAACAAAGCATAAAGCATTGAGAGAAGAGGTTGTTTTTTCTGTTATATCGCGGACTTTTTGACGCAGTAAAAGCCCAGGGGCATCCCCCTTTTTTTTAGTGCCAAACCTGGGTATTTTAGGATGTCCCTGATTACGGAAAGTGAACTCTGTACCTTGCCTATGGTTATCCCTACTGCATTGAACCTTATTGCCGGGGGTTCAGGAAAACCCGTTTTCAGCCGTTTAGATCTTTTACGGGGCCCATTATCAAGTCCCGTTTTTTCTGAACGTGCTAAAGAAATATCGTTTTACTGTTCAAGAGGATTTTTTTTAACTCCCTCGTCACCCCTTTGGCCTATTAACGGGGGTTTTCTTCCAAGTATAATAAACGATTTGCCCCACAATTAAAAGGGAGTAGAAGCCTACCTTATGATTAGTGGTGACAGTGACGAGGGGGAACAGCACTTGACGGTCTCAGACCATTGTTTGAGAGATGGCGCATACAACTTCCTGTTAAACTTAGCTAAATGTTTTTTTGGTCAACCAAGATTCCCTATCTAGGCTTTTGTATCACCCAAAGGTGAGGTTGCCCCTATTGGGCTAAGGTTCGTGAAATTTTCTGAATTTCCAGTGCCACGGATGGAAGGGGGGGACAGAGACCCCGGGGTATGGCAGGATATTATCGCGGGTTTCTGCCCAAACTTTTCTCGATTGCGGGCTCCTTCACTGAGTTACTGTAGTAAATTAGTTCACCGGATAGAGATTGTTCGGGATCGTTCAAAAGGTTAAAGCGCTTGTATCCCCTGCTTGGTTGAAAAGTCCTAATTTCAATCTTCCCTTTTTTTTTAAATATAGATGCGAGTGGCTAGCAGTGGGTGCTGTGCTGTCCAACAGTCAAATCCATGATTTTTCCCCACCCTATAGTTACTATTCTTTAAAAGTTAAACGGAACCAAAAAAATTATGCCACTAGGAGAAAGGGGCTCTAGCTCTTGTGGGTTCCCTTGGGAACATTTTGAAGTATTTGGGCATTTCCCCCTTTTAAAATTTTTAACGTTTTTTCTGACCCAACCCACTCACTTATATAAACATTGAAAAGTAAAAAATGCTGGATCGAGGTGGGCACTCAGAATCCAACCTTATTCTATTAGTTAAAACACGTAAGTGGTTTGTAATGTAATTGCTGCGCCTGTCACGCCCTTAAAAAATTATCATTACATTAAATTAACGTAATTTTATCCCCAAAATACCTTTTTTTATTGCTATGTCAAATTCAGTAAAGTAACTTAATCCCTCCCCCCCATTTTAAACTATATATATTCATTTTAAATTTATTATTTTAATATTCACAGTATTGATGTGTGTGAGGAGGAGAATAACTGGTGTTGAGTGGGTATTGGTGTGGGCGATGTAGCGTGTGCCCAAAAAATGTCCTCCCGCAGACCCCCCCCCCTTACTACACACCTTAAGTTTTTCATATAGTGTCCATACTACATAGCATTCCACAACCACTACTTAAGAGTGGAATGCAGTCTCCTCTACATGATCGAGCCCATCGTGCCCTATCTCTACGTATCCTGTCTCTCCGATGTACAAACCCATGAGATGCAAGTCGATACGGGTACTGCCTATTTACTGGGGGCATACCCCTAGTGACGGACGCGTAAATGATAGAAGTGCTTGGTACAAAAAAGAGACTGATTAATATTTATTTAAAATTGTTTTGTTTTGAGTAATCGTAAAAAGGTGAAAGACTTAATAAACTCCTAGGCGCCGTCTGTCATTTTGGGGGGGGGGTTGCAACCCTAAAGGGGTTCAATGATTTTATGTATATATATAATTATTACCTTTTCTTTAAAATTTTTATATTGTTAATTTGCGATAATAGCTAAATCGAAAAATGTATGCTTTATATTATTATTTGACTTATGTTGTTGGATGTAACTTTTTAAATGCTCAGTTCAAGTCTTGTTGTTGATGCCGGGGGAAGTTGGTTTTAAATGACCCTGGGCGCAGAGCATCACTAAAATATTCAAGCCCAAATCATTGTTCCCCACAATCAACAGGAGACAAGGATGGTTGTTGTATCTTTGACATAGTCTAGAATTGCGCTGAGAGGAAATAAAATAGGTTTCTCTCTACCTTCAAGGGCAAAAATTTACCTCAGTTTTTGTTATCAATAAAAAGGGGTTTCTTTACATATACCACATGAAGGATATGTTCCCTACAACAAGTCCCGCCCTGATGGGAAATACACCCTGGATAACCCACTGAAATTAAACCAGTATAATAGCTTTTTTCATTAAAACTTTGTGCAGGGGCATTTTTATAACAGCCCCCCCATAGGTTCTAACAATACATCTATCTTGCAATGGGTTTTCGTCAGTTATGGGCGTAATCTTCTCTTAATAACGTGGATAACGCCAGTGTCTCAAAAGAAATTTCTCAGTTAGATGTGATTCGTCAAATCCTACTTTACCTTTTAAAAAAGTAGGATCATCGTAAACAATCTTTTGTCAGTGCATTTTTGATGTAGTCTCTACCCTGAGAAAATTTATCAAAAAAGTAGGATAAAGGGTATACTAGGTTTTTGGTGCCTTTGTTGCTCGGAAGGGGATACATTTGTGGGGGGGCGCCAGCCGCACGACTGCTCTCCATCTCTTTCTAACTTATAGAAATACTCTTAGCATGCCCTTTTTCGTTACAATGTTACATTTAACTTTCTTTTTTCCCTATCAGATTTTTTGTTAGCCACAAGGGGCGATTCAGGGTTGGGAGTTTTCCTGGTAAAGGTACGAGAAGTTACAGTAGCAGATACTCAGGCCGGCAATGAGCAGTGATTTAGGTTTTCCCAATTTTTAGACAATCTTTAGTTACCCTTTTTTTTCTGTTTTTTTGATGTACAAGTTTTGTGGAAAACTTTAATTGTCTGCTAATGCTGCGTTTCCAGAAACCGAGAGTATATCGATAGATATTCTTGTATTGGGAGACATACAGTTGTTTAAACCTTCGTGAGTAACAATGAACAAGGCTGTTTTAGTTGTTACATTGGCACTCTAAACCTCTCTCAAATGGAAATTTTTCCCGACAAAAATCCAAAGTCTGATCTTGTGCGTTGTACGTACGAAATACTCTTTGATAACTTACAGGACAAGTTATAGTCTCTAGAATGTTTGCTTGAAGCGTCATAACTATGTACTTAGCAATTTGGGAAAGCAAACGGTACAATTTGGTCTTCCCTCAAGTGTATGCAACAAAATTTCCCCTCTTACGTGGCCAGTTATAGCACGTGCCCGTTTCTCAAACACATCAAAATAGGGGTTAAGTCACTTTTAAAAAAATTAGGAACCATGGATGTACTTTCGCACATTAAATGTGTCCTGTGATCTACAGGGCTGTTGTCTTCCCCCGACAAAAATTTTTTCTTTGGAAATCTTTTTGTTCAATTTTCCCCTGAGCCCTATTTGTGCAGTCTGCAACATAAGAGGCTTTAACCTTCAACTGTTCCTGAGAGATAGGGCCATGGGTAAGGGGAGTAAGGAATCTAAAGTGGTCGGACGGGCCTTTTTGGGCGGGGCACCTGTTCAGGCATCTTAGAGAGTCTAGATTGGTCTAGGTAAGAAATACAGGGTGCTACACTGTATTATTAGGCTGAGTCACCAACCAGCTACACTCTTACTATTGTGTCAGTGAGGCGGGAAAGGGGTGAGCGGAGGTTCATTGGGGTCAACATTCTGCCTTAGTGCCTTTCTTCACATCATCAAATAGAGTTATCTTTTTAAAGTGACACTAGACTTTTGAATCTGAATCATAATCAGACATCTCTTTATGAGCAGGAAACAATATATCTTTAATAATGCCTGACGTTTCTGCGGTGTAATTCCTGTTATACGTCACACCGAGATATTTGGCTACCGCCAACACGTCTGAAGTTTTAAGTATAACTCAGAAAAAAGTCAAGTATCAAATTTAAATGTTTCCTTTGGCAACATCCAAAAAAATAATTGTACTACGGAGAGTGATTAGGGGAAAATATAATCCCAATAGGAATTTTTTGTGTTGGTTGTTTAGAGCTAGAGTCATAAAAAGTATTTTTCCCTCTCCTTGATCAAGAGATCATCGGGGACATACATCCACCCGGTATGTTTTTACAAGACTAAACTCAAAGTTTCAGATTAGGAAAGTACTCAAAAATGTTTTATCATAGATTACTAGTATGTCAAATAGCAATTTTCCCCCACCTTGGATCAAGAGCATCCCGGACAGGCCCCCATTTGTTCAAAAAACGGGTTCTAATGCTTAGAGCTCCATGAATACTAGAAAGGACTGCCCCTTTTAGCACCAGCCCGTTTACTGGGTTTTCGTAACAATTTGTCAGTACCTGTCCAAATTTCCATTAAAATTCAGTATTTTCAATAGGCTTCAGGATTACAATGGTAGGCTACTAACTAGAGAAATTAAAATTTAATAAATTTATTAAGTTTAGAGGTTAAAATTTTCAAAAAATTAAATTAAATTTCACAATAATCAAAATAATATCAATTCTCTCGAGTACAATTATTGTCTGAAAGCGCAAACACATTTATAATTCTTAATTTCCGTTGGGACATTAACATATAATATGATATTACAAAAATGTACAATAAGTGTGTATGTGTGTAAGGCTTAAATAGATCGCTTGTCTCAAGACCGACTAGACTTAAAAAAGTGAAAGACAGTCCTCAAATAAAAAAACTTCTTGACCGATGGCAACCGAACAGTCTGCTTGAACAATAAAAAAGAATGCTAAGCCCAATAGCAATACAACAAACAACTGTGACAAGAATCAGGAACAAAGGGGATAATATAAAGACATAAGTAGGGGCCATCACAGATCCTCCACAAAAATTACAAAAAACCCATACTACTGAATCTAAGTTCGCATAAGAAAATCCCGTGGAAATAACGAAAACCCTACAAATTAAGTGAGAAGTTACAGCTCAGAACCTGAGAGTTTTGAGTGTCTAGAGACACACAACCTCATACAAAGTCGGAAATCCAAGTCTATACCATGTTCTGTGAACAGGTTCTACAAAAATAACAAGAATAATGAGACAGACAATCGTCCGACCACCAAGAGGGTTAGAGCAAATGAATACTTTAGGCGAGGGGGACACCCCCCCCCGATCAGTGATAGCTCCCTGGCAATGCAGCTCAGAAACCAGCAGTTAACGAGCTACAAGCAATAAACAGTAGTTTACAATCAAAACTTAACTGGCACTTAAAATGTTAGATCCTAACAACATAAGTCAAATAATAATATAAAGTCATACATTTACGATTTAGCTATTATCGCAAATATAAGCAATATAAAATTAAATGAAAAGGTAATAATTATATATATACATAATAATCATTGCAACCCATTCAGGGGTTGCAACACTTACTCTTTCCTATATTCACTTTTCCCCTCATGGAAGGTTCCTTGATGTTGGTGAGGGGCTCTTGATTTAGGGAATTGGAACTGTGCTCCAGTTCCCCGAATTAAGCCTGAATGCCTTCCACATCCCCCCCCCCCGGGCGCTGTATAATCCTACGGGTTTAGCGCTTCCCCTTTGATTATAATAATAATATATTCACTTTTAATTTTCTTCTTATACATACCCTCCCATATTCAACCACTAACTATGCAACTTCTCTTCAGAATCTCCCAAGAGCACAGTGTCATCAGCAAAAAGCAACTGTAACAACTCTCACTTCATGTTTGATTCTTTATCTTTTAACTCCACGCCTCTTGCCAAGACCATCGCATTCACTTTTCTTACAACCCCATCTATAAATATATTGAGCAACCACGGTGACATCACACATCCTTGTCTAAGGTGTACTTTTACTGGGAAATAATCTCCTTCTTTCCTACATACTCTAACTTGAGTCTCACTATCCTTGTAAAAAGTTCACTACTTTCAGTAACCTACCTCCTATACCATACACCTGCAACATCTGCCACCTTGCCCCCCCTATCCACCCTGTCATACGCCTTTTCCAAATCCATAAATGCCACAGAAACCTCTTTAGCCTTATCTAAATACTGTTTACTTATATGTTTCACTGTAAACACTTGGTCTACACCCCCCTACCCTTCCTGAAGCCTCCTTGTTCATCTGCTATCCTACTTTCCCTATTTCAATAATAACTCTACCATACACTTTACCAGGTATACTCAATAGATTTTTTTTTTCTTCAACAAACCGGCCGTATCCCACCAAGGCAGGGTCTTCCAAAAAGAAAAACGAAAGTTTCTCTTTTTAAGTTTAGTAATTTACAGGAGAAAGGGTTACTAGCCCCTGGCTCCCGACATTTTAGTCGCCTCTTACAACACATGGCTTACGGAGGAAGAATTCTGTTCCACTTCCCCATGGAGATAAGAGGAAATAAACAAGAATAAGAACAAGAAAGAAAATAGAAGAAAACCCAGTGAGGTGTGTGTATATATGCTTGTACATGTATGTGTAGTGTGACCTAAGTGTAAGAAGAAGTAGCAAGACGTACCTGAAATCGTGCATGTTCATGAGACAGAAAAAAGGACACCAGCAATCCTACCATCATGTAAAACAATTACAGGATTCTGTTTTACACTCACTTGGCAGGACGGTAGTACCTCCCTGGGCGGTTGCTGTCTACCAACTTATTACCTATAACTCAATAGACTTATGCCCATATTATTTTTTGCACTCTCTTTTGTTCCCTTTGCCTTTATACAAAGGAACTATGCATGCTCTCTGTCAATCCCTAGGTACCTTACCCTCTTCCATACATTTATTAAATAATAGCACCAACCACTCCAAAACTATATCCCCACCTGCTTTTAACATTTCTATCTTTAACCCATCAGTCCCAGCTGCCTTAACCCCTTGCATTCTACTCACTGCCTCACGAACTTCCCCCACACTCACAACTGGCTCTTCCTCACTCCTACAAGATGTTATTCCTCCTTGCCCTATACATGAAATCACAGCTTCCCTATCTTCATGAACATTTAACAGTTCCTCAAAATATTCCCTCCATATTCCCGATATCTCTAACTCTCCATTTAATAATTCTCCTCTCCTATTTTTAACTGACAAATCCATTTGTTCCCTAGGCTTCCTCAACTTGTTAATCTCACTCCAAAACTTTTTATTTTCAACAAAATTTGTTGATAACATCTTGCCCACTCTCTCATTTGCTCTCTTTTTACATTACCTGGAGTTTACCTGGAGAGTGTTTCGGGGGTCAGCGCCCCTGCGGCCTGGTCTGGGACCAGGCCTCATGGTGGATCAGGGTCTGATCAACCAGGCTGTTACTACTGGCCGCACACAAGCTGACGTATGAGCCACAGCCCGGTTAGTCAGGTATAGACTTTAGGTGCCTCTCCAGTGCCTTCTTGAAGACAGCCAGGGGTCTATTGGTAATCCCCCTTATGTATGCTGGGAGGCAATTGAACAGTCTTGGGCCTCAGACACTTATTGTGTTGTCTCTCAGTGTACTCGTGGTGCCCCTGCTTTTCATCAGGGGAATGTTGCATCTCCTGCCGAGTCTTTTGCTTTCATATGGAGTGATTTTCGTGTGCAGGTTTGGTACCAGTCCCTCCAGGACCTTCCAAGTATGTATTATCATGTATCTCTCTCGCCTGCTTTCGAGGGAATGCAGATCAAGGACCTTCGACCATTCCCAGTAGTTTAGGTGCCTTATCGCACTTATGTGTGCCGTGAAGGTTCTTTGTACACTCTCCAGGTCTGCAATGTTGCCAGCCTTGAAGGGGGCCGTTAGTGTACAACAGTATTCCAGCCTAGAGAGCACAGGCGATTTGAGGAGAATCAACGTGGGCTTGGTGTCCCTAGTTTTGAAGGCTCTCATTGTCTATCCTATCATTTACCTAGCAGATGAGGTAGATACATTGTTGTGGTCTTTGAAGGCGAGATCCTCTGACATTATCACTTCCAGGTCCTTCACACTACTTTTCCTCTCTATTGTATGGTTAGAATTTGTGGTATACCCTGACACATTTTTAATTTCAAGTTTTCCATATCTGAGTAGTTGAACTTCATATTGTTTTGAGTGGCCCATTCGAAGATTTGGAATCTCGCAGTGTCTTCGATAGAGGTCACTGCCATGAGGATGAGGAATAGAATGGGAGTGAGTACTGTGCCTTGTGGAACAGAGCTTTTTACCATGGCTGCCTGGGACTTTGCTCTGTTTACTATTACTCTCTGTGTTCTGTTTGTCACGAAGTTGTAGATCCATCTACCAACTTTTCCCGTTATTCCTTTATCCCGCATTTTGTGTGCTATTACACCATGGTCTCACTTGTCGAAAGCTTTTGCAAAGTCTGTGTATACTATATCTGTATTTTGTTTATTCTCTACAGCATCATCCAGGACCTTGTCATAGTGGTCCAGTAGCTGGGACAGGCAGGAGCGACCTGCTCTAAACCCATGTTGCCCTGGGTTGTGTAACTGATGGGTATCTAGGTGGTTGGTCATCTTACTTCTTAGAACCCTCTCAAAGATTTTTATGATATGGGATGTTAGTGCTAGCTATCAGTCTGTAGTTCTTTGCAAATGCTTTACTGCCACCTTTGTGGGGTGGGACTATGTGTGTTGTTTTTAGTGTGTGTGAGATGACCCCTGTGTCCATGCTCCCTCTCCATAAAATGCTGAAGGCACGAGTCTGGGCCTGGGGCAGAGTGCATGGGCATGTCATTAATTGCCTCTTCAAAATCTTGTGGAGTTAGAACAATATTTGAGAGTTTTGGGATGACCAGATTTTGGGTTTCGTTCATAAAGAATTCACTTGGATTGTTGACCCTTAGAGTGGGCAGTGGATCGCTGAACACTGAGTCATATTGGGACTTTAGTATCTCACTCATTTCTTGGCTATCATCTGTGTATATCCCATCCTGCCTAAGCAGGGTCCCAATACTGGATGGTGTTTTTTCCTTAGATTTGGCATAAGAGAAGAAGTATTTTGTTTTTTTTTCAATTTCCTCTATGGCTTTTAGTTCTCTGCGTGATTCTTGTCCCCTATAAGATTCCTTCAGCTTAAGTTCGATACCTGCAATTTCGTTGACTAGTGCCTCCCTTCGTATTTCAAATATATTGACCCCACTCAGCAGCTCTGTGAATCTTTGCCTTCGTTTGTATAGGGAACGTCTCTCTCTCTCTAGTTTACATCTTCTCTTTCTTTTTCTTAATGGAATATGTCTTGAGCAGATCTCAAGAACCACAGAATTAATTTTTTCAAGGCAAATGTTTGGATCCATGTTGTTTAGGATATCTTCCCAGCTTGTTTAATTTAGGACATGGTTTACTTGATCCCACTGTATGTTTTTGTTATTGAAATTGAATTTCGTGAAGATACCTTCATGACTGCTCACATTTTGATGGTCCGGAGCCCTGTGCATACATGTTTGTACCTCTGTTATGTTGTGATCTGAGTGAATTGTCTTTGATAGTTATATTAAATATCAGATCATCATTGTTAATGAAGATGAGGTCCAGCGTATTTTCTAGTCTTGTAGGCTCTACTATTTGCTGGTTTAAGGTGAATTTGTTGCAGAGGTTTAATAGTTCGTGTGTGTATGAATTTTCATCAGAGCTGCCTTCTGGGGTGATCTCTGCTAAAACATTATATGCTATACTCCTCCATTTTAGGTGTCTCAGGTTGAAATCTCCTAATAGTAAGATGTTTGGGGCAGGAGTTGGGAGATTTTTCCAGACAGTGGTCAGTTTTCTCAACTTGCTCCTGGAATTGCTGAGAAGTTGCATCTGGAGGCTTGTATACTACCTCATTTAGAAGATTTTAGTTTTCAATCTTTACTGCCAAAACTTCAACTACATCATTTGAGGTGTTTAGAAGTTCTGTGCAAATGAGCGACTCTGTGACATACAGGCCAATCCCCCCTTGTTGCCTGTTTAGTCTGTTGCATCAGAATAGGTTATAACCTGGGATCCGTATTTCGTTGTCATAATGATCCTTTGTGTGTCTTTGTGAATGCTACAAACATTGCATTTGACTCTGTGAGCAGTCCCTTGATATAAGGAATTTTGTTGTTTTTTGACGGCTTTAGACCCTATATGTTTGCAAAGACAAATGTCGTATTGGTGGAATTTAGGGGGGTTTTATTTGCTGGCTCTAATATCTGTTGTTCTGGGGCAGAGACCAATGTCCATGCCTCTGCTCCAGAATTTTTTTTCAGGTGGTGTAGGATTATTGTCATTTCTTGCCAGTCTTTTTTCCCTTCTGGCCTTCATGTTGTCATCAGCAAATTTGCTTATGTTGCTATTTATTCCCTCATCTATGTCGTTTATGTAGATTGTGAACAGTAAGGGGCCCAACACTGACCCCTGTGGAACACTGCTTGTGACATGCCCCCATTCTGATTTCTCCCCATTTATGCAAACTCTCTGCTGCCTATTTGTCACCCATGTCTCTACCCAGGAAAAAAATTTCTCCTTCTGTTCCGTGTGACTTAAGTTTCCTCAATAGCCTCTGATTTGGAACTTTATCAAAAGCCTTGCTGAAGTCCATATACATAGTATCATATTCAAAACCATGATCTACCTCCTCAAATACCTTAGTGGAAAAAAGTTAGTAAATTCGTAAGACAGGAACGCCTCTTTATAAAATCCTGCCGAGATTCATTAATTGATTTATGCCTTTCAAGACAGCTACGAATTGCCTCGGCAATTATTGATTCCATAAATTTTCCCATTATGGAGGTAAGGCTTATTGGTCTATAGTTCTAAACTAAGAACCTGTCACCTGCCTTGTAAATAGGTATTAACATTTGCCATTTTCCACTTGTCTGGCACTATGCCAGTTTGTAGTGTTATAATGAAGAGATTAGCCAAAGATATGCTAGGTTCCTCTTTGCATTCCTTTAACACCCTTGCAAACAGTTCATCAGGACCTGGGGATTTGTTAGGTTTTAATTTCTCTATTTGTCTAAGGACCATGTCACTAGTGATCCCAATCGTGCATAGTTTATTATCGTCCTCTTCTACATAATTTATTATTTCTGGAATTTTGCTAGTGTCTTCCTGAGTAAAAACCAAGAGGAAGTACGTGTTGAAAAGTTCACACATTTCCTTATCACTGTTAGTAATCTGACCTGAGTTACTCTTAACCCTTTGACTGTTTTGGTCGTGGTATATATACGTCTTACGAACCACAGTTTTTGACGTATACATACGTACTCATAAATTCTAGCGGCTTCAAATCAAGCAAGTGAAAGCTGGTAGACCCACATGTGAGAGAATGGGTCTGTGTGGTCAGTGTGCACCATATAAAAAAAATCCTGGAGCATGTAGTGCGTAATGAGAAAAAAAAAACTCTGACTGTTTTTTTAATTAAAATGCCGACTTTGTGGTCTATTTTCGTATAGTATTTATGGTTGTATTATCGCTTTCTTGGTCTCATTTGATAGAATGGAAAAATATTATAGAAATAGAGGTGATTTTGATTGGTTTTACTATGAAAAGAACCTTGAAATGGAGCTCAAAGTAGGGGAATGTTTGATTTTTGCCAATGTTTAAAAGTAAAAAAATTATGTCATTTTCCAATAAATGTCCAACTAGCCATTCTAATATGCAGTCATGAGTGGGTTGACATTATTTATTCAATTATTACAATATTGCAGTAGTCTGCATAGCAGTAAATCTTCTGTTTTTTGTTTGAATAAAAATTCAAAATAGAAAGCAAGAGTAATATCAGAGGGGCCTGGAGAAATGACTTATGAACAAAGAAAATGTTATTTTAGAGCCAGGAATGTCTGCATTGTTCATTCTGGACCCTATTTTGAAATTGTCATATTTTTTAATTTTCGTGAAATTGGCCAAATTGCAAATTTCTGACCATGTTATTGGGTAGTTGAGCTCGGTAAACGGGCGGTTTCTTGTACTCGGTTGATAGAAAAAGTGGAGTTTTAAAGAAATAGCTGTGAGTTTGGTTGACTGGAACAATGGGATTAGGTGAAAATGGGGCTCAGAGTGGGTGAAATCGCCGTTTCGTAAATATCGCCGAGGTCGCTAACTTCGCAAGAGCATAATTCCATCAGTTTCCCCATCAAGTTTCGTTCTTTTGGTGTCATTACAATCGGGAAAAGATTCTCTATAATTTCATAAGAATTTATTTTTTTTTATTTTTTTGAAATTTTGCAACACCAGGAGACACCTCAGGATTTGGGGTTGCGACAATCAAGGTGTTAAGTGGGCCTGTCTTGTCCCTAATCTTACTTCTTTATACCTGAAATAACCCTTTTAGGTTAGTCTTCGAATCCCTTGCGACTTTAGCCTCATAATCCCTTTTTGCTTTTCTTATTCCTTTTTTTATATCTCTTTTTAATTGAATATATTGATTTCTTAACTCCCCATCCCTTCTTTTGATATGCCTTTTTATGCCTCTCTTTTGACCAATGAAATGTTTTAATCTATTGTTTATCCATTTGGGATAATTTTTGTTAGGTCTAATTTCTCTAGTTGGAACAAAAGTTGTCTGAGCAGCTAGAACTATGCTCTGAAATACATCATATTGGTAATTAACACGACCTTCCCGACCCATAGTCAGGTCATCCCAACATAGCCCACCCAGATAATTTCTCAGTCCCATGAAGTCGGCTAAGTGGAAGTCTGGGGCAGAGACTTGATTGCATGTACATATCTGGGTAGTTCCATGATATATTGAAACTAAGTGATTTGATTGCTTTCCCCAAGCTCCTCATTAACCTCAAGATTATTAATTAGTGATTCGTTTGTTGGCAAGAACCAAGTCTAGCAGGTTGTTTCCTCTAGTTGGTTCTATCACAAACTGTTTTAAAAAAGCAATCATGAACCGTACCAAGAAAGTCATTAGACTCAAGATTTCCTGTCACATTTTTCCAGTCAATTTGTCTAAAGTTAAAATCTCCCATTAACACAACTTTTTCATATCAAGACACCTCATGAATTTCGTTCCATAGCAGCTTACTGCACTCTCTATCAATGACACCCAAAATTAATTTTTCATGAGCCTTGAGAAACTTTAGTCAAACAGATTCTGTGTCCAATGTTTCTAATATCATATCTTGTCTAACACAACAATTTAAATTATCTCTGACATACATCACCACTCCACCACCCTTCCTGTTGACCCTGTCAATGTGGAATAGTTTATATCCCTGTATGTTGCATTCAGAAGGCATACCTCTATCTTTCAAGTTGAACCAGGTCTCTGTTATGGCAATAATATTTACATTACCTGCACTTGCGAGTAATCTTAGCTCATCTGTCTTATTTCTTAGACTCTTACTATTTGTATAGTAAACCTTATGGAATCTAATCATTTGTTGCCCTCTACAATCTCTCTCTGTTTGGTGAACAATTGTTTGCCTTTACTAGCAACTTTATTTTGAATTTTGTCTTTCAAACAATATCCCTGGGGTATCCTGGTAATATCTGCTGTTTTCAACCCTAGTACTGCAGCCTGATTGTTTCCCACAGACACCTATACAGGTCCTCCATCACAAATCCGGCATCATTGGGATCTGTAGTGTGCCGGATTACTGAGTTTGCCGAATTACAGAGTGGTTAGGTTAGAATACACTTAATAAAATTAACCAACTTGACTTGCACAGTTCATTGAACATCGGCAAAAATCGAACATTTCCGCTACTTTGAGCTCAATTTCAAGGTACTTTTCATTATGAAAGCAATCAAAATCATGTCTATTTCTGTAATATATCTTCCATTCTATCAAATGAGTCCAAAAAATGAGAATACAACCATAAAAATCATACGAAAATATACTGCAAAGAGGCGGCTAATGGCTGAGAAGTGAACTCCCTTATTTATCGTCCGTCTTTTTTATTTTCGTTGTACGTTAAGAAGCATCTTTCCATCATACATTGCCCAAGTTTCAATGAGACAGCCCAACAAACAACCGAGAAAAAAAAAATATTTACCAAAAATCATATATGGCAAGCGCAAGCCAGGTACTGGAAATAAGTCACTTTGTCTGACTTTTCTGGGTTATCCTAGGTTCTCTATACGTACTCTGCTATGTATGATAATCTATGTAACTGTGTTTGTGTATACCTGAATAAACTTATTTACTTCTAGTCTGTCAACTGAGTACAAGAAACTGCCCATACACTTATTTCAACTACCCAATAAAGTGGTCCGAAATTGGCAATTTGGCCGATTTCACACAAATTTCAACAGATGCCAATTTCAAAATATTGTCCAGAATAAACAATGTAGGCATTCCTGGCACTAAAATAACATTTTCTCTTCATTAGTCACAGTTACAGGTCCCTCTTATATTACTCTTGCTTACCATTTGGAATTTTTATTCAAAAAAAAAAAAAAAATAGAAGATTTACTGTTATGCAGACTACTGCATTATTGTAATAATTGCATAAATAATGTCAATCCATTCTTGACTCCGTACTGGAATTTAGACTGGCAGGCGGACAGGTATTGGACGGTGACGTCATTTGTTTACTCTTGAACATAGCTAAAGAATAGAGCGTTTTTGCTACAGTGAGCGCAATTTCAAGATACTTTTTGTCATGAAAGCAATCAAAATCATATCTATTTCTGTAATATATCTTTCATTCTATCAAATGAGACAGAAAAAATGAGAATATAACCATAACAACCATAAAAAATTATACCGCTAAGCGGCTGCTAATGGCTGAGAAGTGAACTCCGCTATTTATGGTCTGATTTCTTTCATTTTTGGTGTACGTGAAGAAGTATCTTTCCATCATACATTGCGCAAGTTTGAATAAGATAACCCAACAAACAGCTGAGAAAATAATAATAATAATAATATAATAATAATAATTATAATAATAATAATAATAATAATATCTTTATTTACTACACGTACATGTACAAGGTATACAGGCCTAGCTGACATCAGTGACATACTACTGTATAGAAAGGCACTTGTTATGCTGAGTATTTCAAGAAAATTAGGTCAGTGTCCCAGGATAACACCCACACTAGTCGACTAACACCCACGTACCCATTTACTGATGGGTAAACATAGACAACAGGTGTAAAGGAACATGCTTAATGTTTCTACCCTGGCTGGGAATCGAATATTTACCAAAAATCATATATGGCTAACCCAAGCCAGGTACTAAAAATAAGCCACGTTGACTTTTTTGGGATTATCCTAGGTTCTCTACACATATGCTGCTATGTGTGATAATCTATAGAGAGAAAATAACTTTTTTGTTTCATGTTTATGGTGGAGTACGAGTGTATATCATAGCCCTGTGCTACACTCCATTTTCTCTAATATAAACCACCAAGACAAGGATAGGAGAATGGTATTTGTTTACCATATCCTCTTCATAACTCTGTCGAACTGCTCGGTGTTATGCCAAATATTATTCATTCTGGAGTATTTAACATGTTTTATGTTATTTATATCGTTTCTTACGTCATATTAGATCAATTGTGATAGGCAAATAAGCTGTAGTGTTGATATTAGTGTAATAATAAAGCATATTCTCCTGCATCATGAGACTGAGTTCATGGCAACCAACAGTGGCTTCAAAGCCACCTTATCTTTAATGGATAATGTACTGTGTAAGTGCTTTACATAATGAGAAGCATTTCTTTTATTCATTGGAACCATGGCTAGGGTTAAAAGTAAGCAGGTTAAAACAATAAATGGAGAAAAAGAAATTGGAATGACTTATGCAGCAAGTAGCGCCACCAAACAGTACCAGCAGGTTGGTGTGGCGACCCTGGAAATTTGAAATTGTGCTAGCCAAAATTAGTGCCGAATAACTGAAGGAACTGAATAACTGATTGCCGGATTTGTGATGGCGACCTGTACCTATATAATCTATCAGTTTAAAGTGCTAGACAGGTCTATCAGTTTAAAGTGCTAGACAGGTCATCAGTGACCCCCTCAATCGAATTGGCTAATGCACCCACTCTGGCCCCAGAGAGATGAACCCCATCCCTTGCATACATATTACGTTTGCCATAGAATTTATCCCAGTTATCAGTGAATGGGATTGCAAGTTCCTTGCAGTACCTGTCTAGCCAGCAATTTATATGAATTGCCCTAGACATCCATTCATTGCCCACTCCCCTTCTAGGCAAGATGCTACGTATGATTGGGATCCCTCCCTTAGACCTGACTACATTTATGGGTGACCTGTACTTATACAGTAGCTCCTGTCTCCTGCCCTTCCCAATTTTGTTTCCACCAGCATTAAGACAGATAATGAACTTGTTCCCATTACCTAACATAATATTATCCAATCTACTGAGTATTTCACCATCACCAGCTCCTGGGAGGCACTCACTCTATCTGACCTTCCTATTTCTGTTACAAAAAGCACAGTCCATATATCTTACCCGAGTCTTCCACAATCAGAATATTCTTACCTTGATTAGCAGAGGAGTCAATGGGACATTTAACTTCACTAACCAATGAAGTACACTCATCCTGGAGAACAGAGAATTGATTTCCTACCCTCACATCTTCTCTGTTAACCTTCCTTATTTTCCTTCTTCCTGAATTGTGAAACACTTGCCACTTAAAGCAGCTGCCACTCTCCAACTCTCTACTGGTAACCTTTTCCTCCTTACCAGCTCCAGCCATCTCACACTCACTCCCAAACCCATCTAGGTGAAGCTTCAGCCTCCTATTTTCCTCCTGAAGAAGTAGAACCTCCTTCAGTACTTTAACCTGAGATTCTAACACAACAACAAGCCATGGTGTTTGGTAACACCCCACACTAATTCCCAAACAGCTTAGGACAGGATAACCTCATGTGACCACTGACCGCAGCATACTTAACATTTACTTCTTTTATGATTACATCTATAAATATGTTAAACAACCATGGGGACATCATGCATCTCTTTCTAAAGCCTACATTCCCTAACCTGAGCCATACATTTGCAACATCTACCAGGTGTCTGACTGTACCACACTTAATACCTATACATAATATATTACCTGTGAGTGTTAGGCAACATATATCAAGTGGTTCTACAACCTTATATAGCCAAAATATTGATCATGAAATTTTAAAAAACCTTATATGATAGAGAGTAAATAAGCTCAGATTTGTGATTAGTACATCAAAGTTAGCTTAAAACAACCACTGTAATTTTGTTGGCTAGTGTTATCAGTAGTTGTGGCTATGGCTGATTATTATTACTAGTAGTTGTGATGGTTGCTGATTAACCTTAGTTGTGACTGTGATTTATCATCATTATTAGTAGTTGAGGTTTGTGTCAACCATCTTTGATATTGTTTTAATGTCACCTTTGCACCATTTATAACATTTCTGGTATATTCTTAAATGTTTATACAGTAGAGGAAATCAGCTCTAATATACATTATTTAGGTGTGCATACTGGTCAGAGAGCCCGTCGTAAGCCTGAGGCGTCGGTAAATGAGCATGTTACTAAGTGAGGAGAGGCTGTACAGTAGACCGTTACATTACACTTATTTATTTGCCACATTTTGGTTATTGCTCTATTGAAAAATTGTGGCATAATTTTATGCAACACTTTTGTAATACGTATTAACTTAACATGGTTCGGTATGTGGAGGGGAAAAAATTTAGAGCTTCGCTCCTGGGATATTTCCCCAGCTCAGGTGGCTGCCTGGATGTGGATCAGACCATTGTGTCCATAGGGGAGACTTACTGCCATCTCCTGCCACCCCAACCATCTGTGCATAGGCATTTAATACGATTCTCTTGTAGGAGCTAGCTGTGCTTGTGAATTTTGTTTTGATCTTTTAATTGCCATATCTTGTATCTGCCAAGCAATCATGGCACCCAGTAGGCATAAGAGTGTTGCTCAAAGTGGCAAGAAAAGGTTTAAGCGTTTAAGTCTTGGAGTTACAAAGCAGATCGAGATATTAGACAAGCTTAAGAGCGACTCACACGTGTAGTGGGTATAGCGAGAGCCTATGGCCTTAATGAAACGTCAATTCATACAATTAAAAAGTATGAGATAAATATGTGAGCTGATCATACAGCAGCAAGTAATTTCCCTGTTGAATTGCAGGAAATTACTTCTGAGGGTGGCTATGATCCACATCAAGTATTTAACCCTTTGACTGTCGCGGCTGTATATATACGTCTTACGAGGTACCATGTTTGACGTATATATACAGTGGACCCCCGCATACCGTTGGCATCACATAACGTTAAATCCTAATACCGATACATTTTATTGCATAAGATTTTGCCTCGCATACCGCTAAAAAGCCCGCTCAACGCTATTCGTCCGAGACGCATCTAATGTGTGGCCTGAGCCAGCCTCACATGTTCCGCCGGTGGCATTGTTTACAAGCCAGCCTCCGTGGTAACATCCAAGCATACAATCGGAACATTTCGTATTATTACAGCGTTTTTGGTGATTTTATCTGAACCCTTGACTGGTCCGAACCCTTGACTGGTCCGAACCCTGGACTGGTTTCAAACGGTTTCGTTGTGCACTACCTAGCAGGTTATTAATAGAATATTCAAGAGGTTGCTAGTAGAATTGCAGTAAATCAACCATTCAAATCATTATGAAGCTGTGTGTAGTCTGTGGTCAGTCAAACAAATGGGCCTCCACATGCATAAATTGTCATTTTTGTGGAAATTGGTGTCACGCCCCTTGTGCAGATATCCAAGAACTAGCTACAAGCAGTATTAAAACAGGGAAGTGTTTTTGGGTATGCCCAAATGAGATAAATCTGTGGACTAAAATCACAAGGGTATTAAAAGAGGTCAACATCAAAGCTGCTTTCATAGAAAACCTGGAAGCTTTCTACAACAGATGGGAACATAAAAAGTCTGGGCTGAATGGTACTGCCCTTGATACTGGCCATGTAGTCAGAAACTGTAAGGCTGGAGATGATGTCCTGGTAGTCAGTAAATGGGGGGGCTGATAGTGCTGTCCTGGGAGACAGTAATGGTGAAGCTGGAGGTGCTGTCCTGGGAGACAGTAATGGTGAAGCTGGAGGTGCTGTCCTGGGAGACAGTAATGGGGAAGCTGGAGATGCTGTCCTGGGAGACAGTAATGGTGAAGCTGGAGATTTTGTCCAGGTAGTCGGGAATTATACGCAGGAAGGAATACATATAAATGACCTCATAGGGGACAGGAGCCATAGTAGGGAAACAAGTGTAGTCAAAGATAAGATAAAAAAATATTGCAAACTAGAAATACCGCAGGAAATAGCAAACAAGAGGACTCCACTAGCAATAGTGAGGATATATTACCAAAAACAACTGGTGGGAGCTCCATTGTTGGTGCTAGGGAGGATAGAAGTAAGACAGGGAAACATGCACCAACAGGGAATACAGTCACAGAAACCCAAGGCAAGCGGAAACCAAGCCTGTGCACATACTATGCACTCGGTATCTGCTGGCATGGGAAATCTGGAAAAACAGATGGGACGTGCAACTATGACCACCCTAGAAAATGCCATGCCCATATGACAACAGGAAAATGCAAACTCCCTTCCTGTAAGCTGTTTCACCCTGAACTGTGTACCTCTTCAGTACAGAAAGACTGTGCTATAACTTAAATTGCCAGGCATACCATCTAAAGGGGACAAAAAGATACAAAACATCCAGGCCATGGGAAAACCTGGGTAGCCACAGCCACTCAAGAGGGAGAGGTTTTTTAGTGCCAGGAAGGAAAAAAAACTGGCAGGAAATGGCAGAAATCGTACACCAAATCCAGTCATTCCTGGAGTGGAACCACAGTCGATAGCCTCCACTCCAAACCAACAGATACAGATACTAATCCCGGAAAAAAAATCCCCCCCCAGTACCAACAATACCACCAGTCCGATAACATTCTTCTTTGCAAATATACAGGGTCTAAAGCCAGCAACGAACAACAAAATACCTTTCGTCCGTGGACTGCTTGCAGAGGCAAAGGCAATGTTCGCGGCTTTCACTGAGACCCACATAAAGGATCACTTAGACAACGAAATATGGATCCCAGGTTACAACCTATACAGATGTGACAGAGTGAACAGGCAAAAGGGGGGGGGTTGGCCTGTACATTGCAGAGTCACTTGTTTGCACAGAACTGCTAAATGCCTCAAATGATGTATTGGAAGTTTTAGCAGTAAAGGTCGAGAACCAAAACCTAGTCATTGTGGTAGTCTACAAGCCTCCGGATGCAACATCCCAGCAATTCCAGGAACAGCTGTTAAAAATTGACCACTGTCTGGAAAACCTTCCAGCTCCTGCACCCAACATCTTGCTCCTGGGGGATTTCAACTTAAGGCACCTAAAATGGAGGAATATAGCAAATAATATTGTTGCAGTAATAACACAAGGAGGCAGCTATGATGAAAACTCACACTCACGCGAGTTTTTAAATCTCTGCACAAAATTCAATTTAAACCAGCAAATAATAGAGCCTACTAGACTGGAGAATACACTAGACCTCATCTTCACTAACAGTGATGATCTGATAAGAAATGTCACCATATCAAAAACAATATACTCAGATCACAACATAATTGAGGTTCAGTCATGTATGCGCAGAGCCCCAGACCGACATAATGAGATTAGTCACGAGGGAGCATTCACCAAATTCAACTTCAATAACAAAAACATAAAGTGGGACCAAGTAAACCAAGTCCTAACTGATATAAGCTGGGAAGATATACTAAGCAACACAGACCCCAACTTATGCCTAGAACAGATTAACTCGGTGGCACTCGATGTATGCACAAGGCTTATTCCTCTAAGAAAAAGGAGGAGTAGATGTAAAACAGAAAGAGACAGGCGCTCCCTTTACAGGCGACAGAAAAGAATAACAGAGCGGCTAAAAGAGGTCAATATATCTGAAATGCGTAGGGAGACACTGGTCAGAGAAATAGCAAGCATCGAACTTAAGCTAAAAGAATCCTTTAGGAGTCAGGAATCGCGGGAAGAACTAAAAGCCATAAATGAAATCGAAAGAAACCCAAAGTATTTCTTCTCCTATGCCAAATCAAAATCGAGAACAACGTCCAGTATTGGGCCCCTACTTAAACAAGATGGGTCCTACACAGATGACAGCAAGGAAATGAGTGAGCTACTCAAGTCCCAATATGACTCAGTTTTTAGCAAGCCGCTAACCAGACTGAGAGTCGAAGATCAAAATGAATTTTTTATGAGAGAGCCACAATATTTGATTAACACAAGCCTATCCGATGTTATCCTGACGCCAAATGACTTCGAACAGGCGATAAATGACATGCCCATGCACTCTGCCCCAGGGCCAGACTCATGGAACTCTGTGTTCATCAAGAACTGCAAGAAGCCCCTATCACGAGCCTTTTCCATCCTATGGAGAGGGAGCATGGACACGGGGGTCGTCCCACAATTACTAAAAACAACAGACATAGCCCCACTCCACAAAGGGGGCAGTAAAGCAACAGCAAAGAACTACAGACCAATAGCACTAACATCCCATATCATAAAAATCTTTGAAAGGGTCCTAAGAATCAAGATCACCACCCATCTAGAAACCCATCAGTTACACAACCCAGGGCAACATGGGTTTAGAACAGGTCGCTCCTGTCTGTCTCAACTATTGGATCACTACGACAAGGTCCTAAATGCACTAGAAGACAAAAAGAATGGAGATGTATATACAGACTTTGCAAAAGCCTTCGACAAGTGTGACCATGGCGTAATAGCGCACAAAATGCGTGCTAAAGGAATAACAGGAAAAGTCGGTCGATGGATCTATAATTTCCTCACTAACAGAACACAGAGAGTAGTCGTCAACAGAGTAAAGTCCGAGGCAGCTACGGTGAAAAGCTCTGTTCCACAAGGCACAGTACTCGCTCCCATCTTGTTCCTCATCCTCATATCCGACATAGACAAGGATGTCAGCCACAGCACCGTGTCTTCCTTTGCAGATGACACCCGAATCTGCATGACAGTGTCTTCCATTGCAGGCACTGCAAAGCTCCAGGCGGACATCAACCAAATCTTTCAGTGGGCTGCAGAAAACAATATGAAGTTCAACGATGAGAAATTTCAATTACTCAGATATGGTAAACATGAGGAAATTAAATCTTCATCAGAGTACAAAACAAATTCTGGCCACAAAATAGAGCGAAACACCAACGTCAAAGACCTGGGAGTGATCATGTCGGAGGATCTCACCTTCAAGGACCATAACATTGTATCAATCGCATCTGCTAGAAAAATGACAGGATGGATAATGAGAACCTTCAAAACTAGGGAGGCCAAGCCCATGATGACACTCTTCAGGTCACTTGTTCTATCTAGGCTGGAATATTGCTTCACACTAACAGCACCTTTCAAGGCAGGTGAAATTGCCGACCTAGAAAATGTACAGAGAACTTTCACGGCGCGCATAATGGAGATAAAATACCTCAATTATTGGGAGCGCTTGAGGTTCCTAAACCTGTATTCCCTGGAACGCAGGAGGGAGAGATACATGATTATATACACCTGGAAAATCCTAGAGGGACCAGTACCGAACTTGCACATGAAAATCACTCACTACGAAAGCAAAAGACTTGGCAGACGATGCACCATCCCCCCAATGAAAAGCAGGGGTGTCACTAGCACGTTAAGAGACCATACAATAAGTGTCAGGGGCCCGAGACTGTTCAACTGCCTCCCAGCACACATAAGGGGGATTACCAACAGACCCCTGGCAGTCTTCAAGCTGGCACTGGACAAGCACCTAAAGTCAGTTCCGGATCAGCCGGGCTGTGGCTCGTACGTTGGTTTGCGTGCAGCCAGCAGCAACAGCCTGGTTGATCAGGCTCTGATCCACCAGGAGGCCTGGTCACAGACCGGGCCGCGGGGGCGTTGACCCCCGGAACTCTCTCCAGGTAAACTCCAGGTAAAATAAGTGACCATGGGCCCCAAGAAAGCTTCTAGTGCCAACCCTGTGGTAAAAAGGGTGAGAAATATTATCGAAATGCTGTGGTACCATGGTCAACTGCTGATGCTGCTGCTGCTGTAGCACTGTCAGCTGCTGGTGTAGCACCATCAGCTGCTGCTGCTGCTGTACCACCGTCAGCTGCTGCTGCTGCTGTAGTACCGTCTGCTGCTGCTGTAGCACCATCTGCTGCTGCTGTAGCACTGTCAGCTGCTGCTGTAGCACTGTCAGCTGCTGCTGTAGCACTGTCAGCTGCTGCTGCTGCTGCTGTAGCACTGTCAGCTGCTGCTACTGTAGCACTGTCAGCTGCTGCTGCTGCTGCTGTACCACCGTCAGCTGCTGCTGCTGCTGTAGTACCGTCTGCTGCTGCTGTAGCACTGTCTGCTGCTGCTGTAGCACTGTCAGCTGCTGCTGCTGTAGCACTGTCAACTGCTGCTGCTGTAGCACTGTCAGCTGCTGCTGCTGCTGCTGTACCACTGTCTGCTGCTGCTGCTGTAGCACCGCCAGCTGCTGCAGCTGCTGTACCACCGTCAGCTGCTGCTGCTGCTGCTGTAGTACCATCTGCTGCTGCTGTAGCACCGTCTGCTGCTGCTGTAGCACTGTCAGCTGCTGATGTAGCACTGTCAGCTGCTGCTGCTGCTGCTGCTGTAGCACCATCAGCTGCTGCTGCTGCTGTACCACCATCAGCTGCTGCTGCTGCTGTAGTACTGTCAGCTGCTGCTGCTGCTGTAGTACTGTCAGCTGCTGCTGCTGCTGTACCACCGTCAGCTGCTGCTGCTGTAGTACCATCTGCTGCTGCTGTAGCTCCATCTGCTGCTGCTGTAGCACTGTCAGCTGCTGCTGTAGCACTGTCAGCTGCTGCTGCTGCTGCTGTAGCACCGTTGTTGGTGTGGCTTATTGAGAATACCAAGAAACAATTAACCCCAGAGGGTTAGCCACCCAGGATAACCCAAAAAAGGATAACCCAAAAAGTCAGTGTCATTGAAGACTGTCTAACTTATTTCCATTGGGGTCCTTAGTCTTGTCTCCCAGGATGCAACCCACACCAGTCGACTAACACCCAGGTGAACAGGGAAAAATGCCTGGAACCAGTGCTCATATTGGTGAATTTAAAGCCAGCAAAGGTTGGTTTGAGAGATTTAAGAATCGTAGTGACATACACAGTGTGATAAGGCCTGTTCTGGAAGAAAATGCCAAACAGGACCTACAGTACTCAGGAGGAAAAGGCACTCCCAGGACACAGTGTCTCATCAGTCATTGCTGCATCTTCAGTAAAGGTAAGTGTCATTTATTCTTCATTTAGTAGAGTAGTACATGCACAATATATATTGTGCATGTACTACTCTACTATTGTGCATGTATCCTTCTCTTTGTGTGTAGGAAAATGTATATTTCATGTGGTAAAATTTTTTTTTTCATACTTTTGGGTGTCTTGCACGGATTAATTTGATTTCCATTATTTCTTATGGGGAAAATTCATTCGCATAACGATAATTTCGCATAACAATGAGCTCTCAGGAACGGATTAATGTCGTTATGCGGGGGTCCACTGTACTCATAAATTCTAGCGGCAAATCAAGCAGGAGAAAGCTGGTAGGCCGACATGTGAGAGAATGGGTCTGTGTGGTCAGTGTGCACCATATAAAAAAAATCCTGGAGCACGCAGTGCATAATGAGAAAAAAAAAATTCCGACCATTTTTTTTAATTAAAATGCCGACTTTGTGGTCTATTTTCGTATAGTATTTATGGTTGTATTCTCGTTTTCTTGGTCTCATTTGATATAATGGAAAATATATTATAGAAATAGAGGTGATTTTGATTGATTTTACTATAAAAAGAACCTGGAAATGGAGCACAAAGTATGGGAAATGTTTGATTTTTGCCGATGTTCAAAAGTAAACAAATGATGTCATTGTCCAATAAATGTCCAAATAGCCATTCTAATATGCAGTCATGAATGAGTTGATGTAATTTTTACAATTATTACAGTATTGCAGTCTGCATAACAGTAAATCTTCTATTTTTTGTTTGAATAAAAATTCAAAATAGAAAGCAAGAGTAATATCAGAGGGGCCTGGAGACATGACTGATGAACAAAGAAAATGTTATTTTAGAGCCAGGAATGTCTGCATTGTTTATTCTGGTCCTTATTTTGAAATTGTCATATATTTTAATTTTCGTGAAATTGGCCATATTGCAAATTTCTGACCATGTTATTGGGTAGTTGAAATTGGTAAATGGGCAGTTTTTTGTACTCAGTCGATAGAAAAAAATGGAGTTCTGAAGAAATAGTTATGAGTTTGGTTGACTGGAATAACGGAATTAGCCGAAAATAGGGCTCAAAATGGGCGAAATCGCTGATTTGTAAATATCGCCGAGGTCACTAACTTCGCGAGAGCGTAATTCCATCAATTTTCCATCAAATTTCGATTTTTTTTGGTGTCTTTATAATCGGGAAAAGATTCTCTATCATTTCATAAGAAAAAATAATTTTTTTTTTTTTTGAAATTTTGCGACACCAGGAGACGCCTCAGGATTGGGGGTTGCGACAGTCAAGGGGTTAATTCTGATGAGACAAGTGTTTTTTGGAAGAAAATGCCAACAAGAACTTTTATCAGTCAGCAAGAGAAAAGTGTACCAGGCTTCAAGGTAGCAAAGGATCGCTTCACCTTGCTCCTTTGAGGTAATGCATCAGGCGATTCCAAGTGTAAGCCCATGGTTATTTACTGCTCCTAAGAATCCTTGTGCTTTGAAAGGTGTAGATAAAAGCGCCTTGCCAGTAATTTGGAGGTCAAATCAGTCGGAATGGATGACAGAGGAAATATTTTTTGAATAGTTTAGGCATCACTTTATTCCTGGTCAGGTTTTACCTGCACAGCAAGAATCTTGCATTCAAGGTTCTTGTTATTCTTGATAATTCCCATACTCATCCAGAAGCTTTGCTGGATGTGACCCCTCATGTAAAAGTTGTATTTGTACCTCCAAATACAACATTTTTAATACAACCACTGGATCGGGGAGTTATTAAGTCTTTCAAGTGCAGCTACACAAGAAAAGTGATGAAAAAACTAGTTGCATCAATGAACTCTGACTTCAACCTGGCAGTACCAAACTTCTGGAATAAATTTAACGTTGCAGATGCCATCAGCTGTGCTAGAATTGCATGAAATGAAGTTCCCTAATCAACATTAAATGCAGTCTGGGGAAAGTTATGGCCTTCTGTAGTTAATTCTTTCACTAGCTTTCCTTTGCTGTAGTTAATTCTTTCAGCTGGCAAGGAGATTACCAGGTGATGGCTTTGAAGATGTGAAGGAAGATGATGTGAATGAGCTCTTAGAAGATGATAATGATGAAGACAGGAGTCCACAAAAAATGTTGGCATAGCTCAATGCATGGATACAAGGGAGCCAGATAAAAGAAGAACCTCAAGAAAAACAGTTAACATTGAAGCAGGTGTGTGAGCAGTTCCATATTATTAAGTTGCAGATTTTTTCACTGAAGTAGACCCTGACAAATCTAGAAGCAATACTTTAAAACGTGGTCTAGAGCTACTGATGATGGCTAACTGTGAGCTGTATAATGTACTGCAGCGTAAAAGAGCCCAGAGATCCATTACAGAATGTATACGTACTCCAATATAACCATTGACTTTAGTACCAGAACCTCATCCATCCACTTCTGCTGACACCCAGCAACCATCCACCTCAGCCCAATAGGGCCACACTGTGCATCTCCACTCTCTTCACAATCACTGACATTCACCAGCATCCACAATTTAACCTTTGACTGTTCCAACCCCAAATTCTGAGGTGTCTCCTGGTGTCGAAAAATTTTTGAAAAAAAAAAAATTATTTTTATGAAATGATAGAGAATCTTTTTCCTGATGGTAATGACACCAAAAGACTGAAATTTGATGGAAAACTTATGGAATTATGCTCTTGCGAAGTTAGCGACCTCGGCGATATTTACGAATCGGCTATTTCGCCCACTTTGAGCCCCATTTTCGGCTAATTCCATTGTTCCAGGCGACCAAACTCATAGCTATTTCTTTAGAACTACATTTGTTCTATCGATTGAGTACAAGAAACTGCCCATTTACCGATTTCAACTACCCAATAACATGGTCAGAAATTTGCAATTTGGCCAATTTCACGAAAATTAAAAAGTATGGCAATTTCAAAATAAGGACCAGAATAAACAATGCAGACATTCCTGGCTCTAAAATAACATTTTCTTTGTTCATCAGTCTTGTCTCCAGGCCCCTCTGATATTACTCTCGCTTTCTATTTTGAATTTTTATTCAAACAAAATAGAAGATTTACTGTTATGCAGACAACTGCAATATTGTAATAATTGTAGAAATAATGTCAACCCATCCACGACTGCTTATTAAAATGGCTACTAGGATATTTATCGGAAAATGACATCATTTGTTTACTTTTGAACATCAGCAAAAATCAAACATTTCCCCTACTTTGAGCTCCACTTCAAGGTTCTTTTTATAGTAAAACCAAACAAAATCACCTCTATTTCTATAATATGTTTTACATTCTATCAAATGAGACCAAGAAAACAAGAATACAACTATAAATACTATACGAAAATAGACCACAAAGTCGGCATTTTAATTAAAAAAAACGGTTGGAGTTTTTTTTTTCTCATGCACTGCGTGCTGCAGGATTTTTTTATATGGTGCACATTGACCACACAGACCCATTCTCTCACATGTGGGCCTACCAGCTTTCACTTGCTTGATTTGAAGCCACTTGACTTATTGAGTATACGTATACATCTACCATGGGCTCTGGTGGCCTGGTGGTTAACGCTCTCGCTTCACACGGTGAGGGCCTGGGTTCGATTCCCAGCCAGAGTAGAAACATTGGACGTGTTTCTTTCCACCTGTTGTCTATGTTCCCCATCAGTAAAATGGGTACCTGGGTGTTAGTCGACTGGTGTGGGTCGCATCCTGGGACACTGACCTAAGGAGGCCTGGTCACAGACCGGGCCGCGGGGGCGTTGACCCCCGGAACTCTCTCCAGGTAAACTCTCCAGGTAAACCATCCGACTTACGACCGAGTTCGGTTCCGAGAAACTGGTTGTAAGTCGAAATGGACATTTTACTACTGAACTTTACTACTGAATATCAACATCACATTTTTGTAATGACTTTATTTTATTGTTTTATTTTGGTATTTCATGTTTTACTTTACTTTTTATGCTGTTAGTACTGTATTTTATACTGTAAGGTTTAGGATAAACACTGTGTACAACACAAATAGTTGTTTATTTCCCAGAAATTTGGCATAAAAAACACGGTCGTAAGTCGAGTGGTCATATGTCGAGCAGGTCGTAAGTCAGATGGTAGGTGTATACGTCTGAAACACTGGCTCGTAAGATGTATATACGGCTGAAACAGTCAAAGGGTTAATAACATAGAAACATGATATATACTCTAGAATTAATAAAATATGTCAGTGTATGTGAGGAGTAAGTGATGGTGGTGGTATTGTTGGATTTATAAGGGCCACTGAGAGAAGCCATTCATATTAGTGATAGTGGAGGCAGCAGCAGATGCCACCACCACTATTCACATTGAAACAATGTACAGTGGACCCCCGGATTAAGATGTCATCGGATTAAGTAATAATAGGATTAAGTAATGTTTTTGCATCAAAATATTGGCTCGGTTAACGACACTGAACTCAGTTTAAGTCATTCATCCCGAATGTGTCCACGCACTGTGAGCGGCCTGGACACTCCATGTACAGCCAGTGTGTCATTGTTTACCAGCCAGTGAGGATGATTCCACACGTACATGCGATACTTTATATATTATTCCATTGTTTTTAGTGCTTGTAATTGCTAAATAAGCCACCATGTACTCAAAGAAAGCTTCTAATGCCAGCCCTTTGGTAAAGAGGGTGAGAAACACTATAGAATTCAAGAAAAAGTTTGTAGACAGATACGAAAGTGGTGGTGGTAGAGGGTGGTAGTGATGGTGGTACACCAGCCAGGGTACTTCCTGACACACCAGCCAGGGTACTTCCTAACACATCAGCCAGGGTACTTCCCCACACACCAGCCAGGATACTTCCCCACACACCAGCTAGGGTACTTCCCCACACACCAGCTAGGGTACTTCCCCACACACCAGCCAGGGTACTTCCCCACACACCAGCCAGGGTACTTCCCCACACACCAGCCAGGGTACTTCCCCACGCACCAGCCAGGGTACTTCCCCACACACAATTTGATTTTAGTGGGACTTGTGCATGAGTAAATAGAATTATCAAAGCTTATTGCTTGGGAAGCATTGAAAATTGGGTTGAGCAAATATGATTCTGTTAGTGGGATGGTTTGTGAAGGACCTGCCTAGTATGGGCCAACAGGCCTGCTGCAGTGTTCCTGCTTTCTTATATGCAAACCTTTATGTGGAAAAAGACACTTATGTACAGTTCAGGACATTTATTAAAGGAAACGTTTTGCCACGAGTGGCTTCTTCAGTCCTAATTCAGCGAAAACTAAGAAAACACATATATATAGTGGCAGGAGTCGGGTGAAGTGACGCGTGGGTAGAGGTGGTAGTAGTAGTAATAGTGGAACTAAGGGGGAGAGGTTAGAGAGGGACCTGCTGACATCATGTAACAGCAGTTCCCAGGATGGGTAATATCCTCATGATTAGTAATTTTGAAATACTCTAACTACCGGATTATTGCTTTATAGTGTTACTGACAGTGATTAGTGCAGCTTCAATGCATTGAAGTAACACTATAAAGCAAAAATCCGTAGTTACAGTATTTCAAAATTACTAATCAAGAGGATATTACCCATCCTAGGAACTGCTGTTACATGATGTCAGCAGGTCCCTCTCTAACCTCCTCCCCTTAGTTCCACTATTACTACTACTACCACCTCTACCCACGCGTCACTTCATCTGGCTCCTGCCACTATATATATGCGTTTTCTTAGTTTTCTCTGTATTAGGACTGAAGAAGCCACTCGTGGTGAAACGTTTCCTTTAATAAATGTCCTGAACTGTACATAAGTGTCTTTTTCCACATCTTGTCAGTATCACCATACCATTTCCTCAAACCTTTATGGATGAACATCAACCTGACACAGCTGCTGCAGGCCGTGCTGGCAACATATACAATGACAATGTTGTGTCCCATTTTAGGGAAATCTTAAAGAGATGTCAGAAACAGAGCTCTCTAGACAGATATTTAGTGCCACAGGTGTACAGTGACTCTCAAGCTGGTCCTAGTGGCATTAAAAAACAAAGAAAGGCAGTAACCCCAGAAAAGGACTTGGTACCTAAAGTCTTTATGGAAGGAGATTCCCCTTCCAAACAATAGTACACCTCCATCCTCTCCCCTCCTCCCATCTCATCACTCATCAATAAGTCTTCAATAAAGGTAAGTGTCATTTTAGTAATGTTTCACTTTGCATGTCTCATTGTTTTCTGTGTAGGGAAATGTATATTTCATGTAAAAAAATTATTTTGTTTAATACTTTTGGGTGTCGGGAATGGATTAATTGGATTTCCATTATTTCTCATGGGGAAAATTAAATCGGATTAAGTCAGATTTGGTATAAGACACTCTCAGGAACAGATTAATTACGTTATCCAGGGGTCCACTGTATGTAATTTATAATTAGAAATATTTACACTTACCTTGGAGGAGATGTTAGTTTAATTAGTTTGATGGTGGAGATGCTGGCAGAGGTTTAGGGTGGTGGAAGATAGCAGGGCAGCGTATGTTCAGTGGCTCTATACACCTGCAACGACATTGAAGAGTTACTTTCGTGTCGTTTTTCTATCGCTTAACCCTTTCAGGGTCCAAGGCCAAAATCGGAAGTGGTGCCCCAGTGTCCAAAGAAATTTTGAAAAAAAAAAAAAAAAACTTCTTACAGAATTAAAGATAATATTTTTGTGAAAGTAATAAAACCACAAAAAAAAATTCTGATCAATACTTACCGAGATACAGCAGCGGGAAGTTGACCCAAAGTGACCGGGTGGCGGCAACATCAGTGACTTCCGCAAAATCGCATTTTTTTATTTTACGTTTTTTATACTTTTTTCTTTTCTTTTCTAATTTTTTCTTTTTCTGATAACATTTGTGGTCTGTGAGACCAGTATAATGTATATTGTATAAGTGTACACTCATTGTATTCAACACAATAACTGCACTAATATTTTCATCATTTTGTTTACAATAAACTTGTAAACAAGTTTTATAAGTAATATAATCATAAACAAATTAGTGCAGTTATTGCACTGAATACAATGAGTGTACACTTATACAATATACATTATACTGGTCTCACAGGCCACAAATGTTATTAGAAAAAGAAAAAAATTGTTGTTGGGGATAGCCAGGTTAGATACATGGATAGGGCATTCTGCTTGAAGGACAGGAGTAGGAGACAAAGGGTATGCTTTCCTGGGGCTGGGATGGAGGACATTGTTAGCCGGCTTGACAACATCATGAACGGTAATGGGATCAATCCTATTATTTGCCTCAGTGCTGGAGGCAATGATGTAGGCAAGCATAGAAGTGAGGATTTAGTTAGAAAGTTCAGGACAGCTATAGACATGATTAGGAAGAAGGGGGGGCGCCCTGTTATATGTGGCATTTTGCCAAGAAGGGGTGTTGGTAATGAATGGTTGTCCAGAGCAATTGGTATTAATTGTTGGCTGGACAAACACTGTAAGGATAATGCAGTACCATTCATTGACAACTGGGACAACTTCTATGGCCGAAATGACATGTATGCCAGGGATGGGGTTCACTTATCCAGGGCAGGTGTGGGTTTTCTTGCTAACTCAGTTGAGGGGGTTGTTAGGACTTTAAACTAGGATTAGTTAGAGGTATGGGTTTAGAAATGATTAATAATGAGTATGGATATATTGACTTATGCTCTGATATTAAGAATCTTAATAGTAACTGTCATGGAGTAACTCTGGGTAATGATAATTTCAGAAATTGTGTAAAAACAAAGATGAATAGGAAAAATGTGCAGAAGAAAAAACATATGATGGTATTTTATGCTAACAGTCGAAGTGCAAGAAATAAAATTAATGAACTACGTTTGGTAGCATGTGCTGGGAACTTTGATATCATTGCATTAACTGAAACGTGGTATGATTTAAAGAGTCGGGATATGACTGCTGAGTGTAATATTCAGGGATTTAAGTTGTTCAATGTGGATAGATGTAATGGGAAGGGGGGAGGAGTTGCATTGTATGTTCGAGAAAATATTAATTGTTGCATAAAAACAGGTATAAAAATAGATGGAGCAGTAACAGAATCTGTTTGGGTAGAGTTCGTGGAGGGTCAAGAAAAACTAATTCTAGGTGTAATATACCGACCTCCAGGCTTGGATCACGATAGAGGGAGACTTCTTTGGGACGAAATTGTTAGGGCTTCTGGACACAGTAACATAGTCATAGTAGGGGACTTTAACTTTAGCCAAATTGACTGGAATTCTTTGACAGGTAATCTAGAGTCCAGTGACTTCATGGAAACAGTTCAGGACTGTTTTCTGAAACAGAGTGTAACTGAGCCTACCAGGGGTAATAATTTGCTAGACCTAGTCTTGTCAAATAAGGAAACACTCGTGAATAATCTGGAGATCACTGAAGAGCTTGGCGCAAGTGATCACAAATCCATCACTTTTAGCATTAATTGGGAATGCAAGAATAATGATAATACAGTAAAAATCCCTGATTTTCGTTCTGCCGATTATAATGGACTTAGGGAACATCTGTCTAATCTTGATTGGGGTTATCTAGCTAATGATTTTATTGACGATAATCATACTTATGAATATGAAGGGATCTGCTTTTATGATTGTTTTCTTAATAATGTACACAGTGCCCAGAGTATATACATTCCCCAGAGAGAAATTAGGTCTAATAATAACGATCCCAAATGGGTTAACAGGAGGCTAAAGCATCTATTAGGGGAGAAAAGGGGAATTTATAGGCGCATCAGAAGAGGAGAGGTTAACCTTACTGACCAATATGTTCAGCTTAAAAGAGAAGTAAAAAAGGCGATTAGAAAGGCTAAACGTGACTATGAAATTAGAGTTGCTAATGAATCAAAGACTAATCCAAAGGGGTTCTTTCAAGTGTATAGGACGAAGGTGAAGGAAAAAGTAGGACCTCTGAAATCTGGGAATGGACAGCTGACGGATAATGAACTGGAAATGTGTTCCTTATTTAATGACTATTTTTTGTCAGTTTTTACACAGGAAGATGTAAATGAGATTCCAGTAATTAACAATTATTTAGTTCCTGATGAATTTAAGTTAACTAATATTACTGTCACGAGGGACATGGTTATTAAACAGATAGACAAACTGAAACAAAATAAGTCCCGGGACCCGATGAGTTGTTTTCAAGGGTACTTAAGGAATGCAAGATGGAGCTTAGTCAGCCATTAATGAGTGTATTCAATGCGTCCATCCTTACCAGTGTTGTGCCAGAGTTGTGGAAGATGGCTAATGTGGTTCCTATATTCAAATCAGGGGATAAGTCCACTCCTTCAAATTACCGTCCAATAAGCCTGACATCTATAGTGGGCAAGTTATTAGAATCAATTATAGCTGACATTATCAGAAGTCACCTTGAAGAGCATAACTTGATAAATGAATCTCAGCATGGATTCACGAGAGGTCGTTCCTGCCTGACAAACTTACTGACGTTCTTTAATAGAACATTTGAGGCAGTTGACAGTGATAAGGAATATGATATTGTTTATTTGGATTTTAGTAAAGCCTTTGACAGAGTACCTCACAAGAGACTCTTAAGAAAAGTGGCAGCTCATGGTATAGGAGGTAAAGTTCTAGCATGGATTGAGGCATGGCTTACCAATAGAAAGCAGAGAGTTACCATTAATGGAGTGAAATCTGAATGGGGATTAGTCACTAGTGGCGCTCCACAAGGATCAGTTTTAGGCCCTCTCCTGTTCATAATTTACATTAATGACCTTGATGAAGGGATTACTAGTGACATGAGTAAGTTTGCTGATGATACAAAGATAGGCCGTATAATTCACTCTGAGGAGGATATCAATGAACTCCAGGACGATTTGAACAAATTAATGTCTTGGTCTGAAAAATGGCAGATGAAGTTTAATGTGGATAAGTGTAAGGTACTTGCCCTTGGTAATGAAAATAACCCTCGAAGCTATAATCTAGGTGAAGTAGAGCTTGGTCATACAGAATGTGAAAAAGACTTGGGAGTCATGGTAAGCAGAAATCTAAAGCCAAGACAGCAGTGCCTTAGTGTGCGCAACAAGGCCAACAGATTACTTGGATTTATCTGAAGAAGTAAAAGTAACAGAAGTCCAAAAGTTATTTTACAGCTCTATACATCACTAGTGAGGCCTCATTTAGATTATGCTGCTCAGTTTTGGTCCCCTTACTACAGGATGGACATAGACTCATTAGAGAACATACAGAGAAGAATGACTAAAATGATTTACTGTGTAAGGAACCTCCCGTATGAAGATAGACTTAAAGCCTTAAATCTCCACTCTCTGGAGAGGCGTAGAATAAGGGGAGATATCATTGAAGTGTATAAGTGGATGACGGGCATAAACAAGGGAGACATTAATAAAGTACTGAGGGTGTGAACCAGGTAAGAACCAGGAATAATGGATTTAAGTTGGATAAATTTAGATTTAGAAAGGACATAGGTAAGTACTGGTTTTCTAACAGAGTTGTAGATGCGTGGAACAGTCTTCCCAGTGGGGTGATAGAGGCTAGGACCTTGGGTAGCTTTAAGAAGAGACTGGACAAATATATGAGTGGGAGGGGCTGGGTTTGATTGGTGTTAAGGGGTACGGGAGTTATTTCTTGAGTAGCTTTAGGTAGATGTCGTTTTGAAAAGGACCTGCCTCGTATGGGCCAGTAGGCCTTCTGCAGTGTTCCTACATTCTTATGTTCTTATATCTTTCATTTTTGGTGTACGTTAAGAAGTATCTTTCCATCATACATTGCCCAAGTTTGAATAAGATAACCCAACAAACAACTGAGAAAATAATAATATAATAATAATATTTTTTTTTTTTTTTTATTATCACACTGGCCGATTCCCACCAAGGCAGGGTGGCCCGAAAAAGAAAAACTTTCACCATCATTCACTCCATCACTGTCTTGCCAGAAGGGTGCTTTACACTACAGTTTTTAAACTGCAACATTAACACCCCTCCTTCAGAGTGCAGGCACTGTACTTCCCATCTCCAGGACTCAAGTCCGGCCTGCCGGACTTGAGTCCTGGAATAATAATAATAATAATAATAATAATAATAATAATAATAATAATCTTTATTTACTACACATACATGTACAAGGTATACAGGCCTAACTGACATTGGTGACATCCTACTGTATAGAAAGGCACTTGTTATGCAGAGTATTTCAAGAAAATTAGGTGAGTGTCCCAGGATAACACCCACACTAGTTGGCTCACACCTAGGTACCCATTTACTGATGGGTAAACTTAGACAACAGGTGTAAAGAAACATGCCTAATGTTTCTAACCTGGCTGGGAATCGAATATTTACCAAAAATCATATATGGCTAACCCAAGCCAGGTACTAAAAATAAGCCACATTGACTTTTTTGGGATTATCCTAGGTTCTTTACACATATGCTGCTATGTGTGATAATCTATATAGAGAAAATAACTTTTTTGTTTCAGGTTTATGGTGCAGTGAGAGTGTATATCACAGTTAGCCCTGTGCTACACTCCATTTTCTCTAATATAAGCCCCCAAGACAGGGATAAGAGAATGGTATTTGTTTACCATGTCCTCTTCATACCTCCATCGACTTACACCCTCTCTCTAAAATCTTAGAAAAATTAATTCATAAGCGAATCTATTCCTACCTCATCTCCCATAACATACTCAACCCCTGTCATTTTGGGTTCAGGCCTAATAAAAATACTAATGATGCTATTATACACATGCTAGAACACCCACACACTGCAATAGAGAAAAAAGAAGTCCCACTGTGGACCTTCATAGACTTACATAAAGCTTTTGATTCAGTTGACCATGACTTGCTCCATGTAAAATTGTCGCACTATGGTATAAGAGGGCACTCCCTCAACTACCTTAAGTCTTCCTCAGCAACAGAAGTCAATATGTGTACACAAACGGGGCAAACTCTTCAGCACAGCCAATTACAGTTGGTGTCCCACAGGGAAGTGTTCTAGGCCCTCATCTCTTTCTCATATACATAAATGACCTACCAAATGCATTGCAACTACTCAAACCCACACTATTTGCAGATGACACTACATACGTCTTCTCTCACCCGAGCCGAGTCACGCTAGCCTATACTGTAAATACCGAATTACAGAAAATATCTACCTGGATGAGTACTAACAAACTTACACTAAACATTGACAAAACCTACTTCATTCAGTTTGGTAACAGAGCTACAGACATCCCTCTTAACATAACGATAAACGGATCACCTATCACAAAACTCACAGAGGGAAAATTCTTAGGAATCCACCTTGATAATAGACTCAAATTTCAAACACACATACAACAAATTTCCCCCCAAATTTCCAAGACCGTAGGCATACTATCAAAGATACGGTACTATGTTCCACAGTCAGCCCTCCTGGCCCTATATCACTCACTTATTTACCCCTATCTCACCTATGGAATTTGTGCATGGGGCTCAACAACAATAAACCATCTCAGACCATTAATTACTCAACAAAAGGCTGCAGTCAGAATGACAACAAATTCCCACTTCAGGCAGCACACTCCACCAATATTCAAAACTCTAAACCTACTCACCATACAAAACATCCATACATATTACTGCACCTACTACATTCATAGAACACTTAATTCTGATGTAAACCCTCCCCTCAAACGTCTCCTTACCAACCTCAACAGAACACATGACCATAACACAAGGCACAGATCACTCTTTGATGTTCCTCAAGTCCATCTCACGTTATGCAAAAACTCAGTACATATAAAAGGCCCTAAAATCTGGAATTCATTACCTGTGAATATAAAAGAAACACTGTTTATAAATTCAAGTCTCTTCTCAAAAATCACTTACTCACCCACAACTAAATAAATAATGAATAATTGTATTTCGTAAATTGTATCTCGTAAATGTTTAGATAAAGAAAAATTGGATATCAAATTGGGGAGGAGGAGTATGGAAGAAGTGAATGTTTTCAGATACTTGGGAGTTGACGTGTCGGCGGATGGATTTATGAAGGATATGGTTAATCATAGAATTGATGAGGGAAAAAAGGTGAGTGATGCGTTGAGGTATATGTGGAGTCAAAAAACGTTATCTATGGAGGCAAAGAAGGGAATGTGTGAAAGTATAGTAGTACCAACACTTATATGGGTGTGAAGCTTGGGTGGTAAATACAGCAGCGAGGAGATGGTTGGAGGCAGTGGAGATGTCCTGTCTAAGGGCAATGTGTGGTGTAAATATTATGCAGAAAATTCGAAGTGTGGAAAGTAGGAAAAGGTGTGGAGTTAATAAAAGTATTAGTCAGAGGGCAGAAGAGGGGTTGTTGAGGTGGTTTGGTCATTTAGAGAGAATGGATCAAAATAGAATGACATGGAAAGCATATAAATCTATAGGGGAAGGAAGGCGAGGTAGGGGTCGTCTTCGAAAGGGTTGGAGAGAGGGGGTAAAGGAGGTTTTGTGGGCGAGGGGCTTGGACTTCTAGCAAGCATGCGTGAGTGTGTTAGATAGGAGTGAATGGAGACGAATGGTACTTGGGACCTGACGATCTGTTGGAGTGTGAGCAGGGTAATATTTAGTGAAGGGATTCAGGGAAACCGGTTATTTTCATATAGTTGGACTTGAGTCCTGGAAATGGGAAGTACAATGCCTGCACTTTAAAAGAGAGGTTTGGGATATTGGCAGTTTGGAGGGATATGTTGTGTATCTTTATACGTATATGCTTCTAAACTGTTGTATTCTGAGCACCTCTGCAAAAAAAGTGATAATGTGTGAGTGTGGTGAAAGTGTTGAATGATGATGAAAGCATTTTCTTTTTGGGGATTTTCTTTCTTTTTTGGGTCACCCTGCCTCGGTGGGAGACGGCCGACTTGTTGAAAAAAAAAAAAAATGTTTCTCATTATTGTATCTCATAAATATCTAACCTGTGACACAATCATACTTTATTTTTTAATTACATTACCTAACAGAATACTCCATTCTATTGAATGCTCAGCAACACAGTAAATGACCATATGACCTGTCTTTGTAATACTCATTTGTGCTAAATTGTTATCTGTTTACAATAATGTTTTTACCACTGAATATATCATTGCTTAGTTAATCTTAAGTTAATTTTAAGCCTGCCCATAATGCTCTGCATACAAGGGGCTTTGGCATGTTGCACTGTAATAACTGTATTCCTTTGTACTTTACTGTATCATGTTCAAATTAATAAATAAATAAATAAATGTGGGGTTTACAGGATTTGGATATTGTGTGGTTTACATGTTATGAAATGCTAATTACAGAGGGGGCCACTAGGACACCTAGCATGGCTAGGCATTTCGGGCAGACTTAGATTAATTCTTAACATTAAATCCTTGCAGATTATTGTATTAAGGCTAGGAGATTAATTCTTAACATTAAATCCTTGCAGATTATGGTATTAAGGCTAGGTGACTACATTATAATTTGTGAGTTTAGCAATGTGAATGTTTTTGTTTTAGCACAATACAAAGTGTCTATATTGGAGTATCATAGGCAAACTTATGACTAGTTAGGATTCATTATTTTAAGATTAAGATTAATATTTCTGTGTTTATAGTCAGTGGGTAAGTGAGTGTAATTGTGAACCACAAGGTGGTTATCATGTAGTTAGTTGTCAGGGTGTATCAGGGAGATAAGATGTTTTCTAACTGTAGTTTTGAAAGTGATGAATGTGTCTGCAGTTCTAGAGTTTTCAGGTAGGTTGTTCCAGATTTTAGGTCCTTTGAAATACAATGAATTTTTGTAAAGGTTTAGTTGGACACGGGGAATGTCACAGAGAAGTTTGTGTCTGGTGTTATGCCTGTTATGCCGAATATTATTCATTCTGGAGTATTTAACATGTTTTATGTTATTTATATTGTTTATTATGTCATATTAGATCAATTGTGATAGGCAAATAAGCTGTAGTGTGATATTAACGTAATAATAAAGCATATTCTCCTGCTTCATGAGACTGAGCTCATGGCAACCGACAGTGGCTTCAAAGCCACCTTATCTTTAATGGATAATGTATTGTGTAGATGCTTTACATAATGAGAAGCATTTCTTTTATTCATTGGAACCATGGCTAGGGCTAAAAGTAAGCAGGTTAAAACAATAAATGGAGAAAAAGAAATTGGAATGACTTATGCAGCAAGTAGCATCACCAAACAGTAGCAGCAGGTTGGTGTGGCGACCCTGGAAATTTGAAATTATGCTAGCCAAAATTAGTGCTGAATAACTGAAGGAACCGAATAGCTGATTGCCGGATTTGTGATGGCAGACCTGTACCATATGGTACAATGGTACCATATGTACCATATGGTGCAATGGTACCATATGGTACATTGTACCATACAGTACAGTGATACCATATGGTTCAGCAGCACCGGCAGCACCGGCATCCTAGCAGCTCTTATTCTTCAAGAAACCATCACTCATCAAAGCTTGTGATGGCCTAATTGAAGGTACAACTACACGAACCCACGTAGACCACAAAATGACCTAAGAATGTAACCCAAATCTTGACAAAATAGAAGATCTAAGGAAGACAGCCCTGCTAACCCAAACACTGCCTCCACTGCCAGACAATCACTTAACCCAAGCTCAGGGAAATCAAGCCTTCTCCGCCATAGCTACACAGTATCTACTTTAGTGATACTATGAAACGATATTGCAGAAGAAACAACATCAGTAAGAAAAGAATAACACCTAAGACCCTAGAACTCAACTTGTCTACCCAGCAGGAAGCCGGTGTATCATCAACCCCTCTCACCACCGCCACCCAGGGAACAACAACAACAAACATGGCTGACTCCCCCTCCAACTCCACTCCCTTCAAAGGATTCACCCATGATAACTCAGGTATGATTATTCCTGACAATATCAGGGACTACATCGTCACTCTAGAAAACAAAATAAAAGATATTAAAGCAACACTTGCGCGACAAGAATCCAAGATAACCAACCTCGAGAACAAGATTCAAAACCTTGAAGAGAAGATTACCTTGGGAAGTGCTGACACAGAAAATACTCTGAAAACAGCTATAGCCAGTCACACTGAGCAAATAACAATGTCGTAGGGGTTCTATGCTGACAACAACTCTAAATAGGAAGGTTGAAGAAGCAATCAAGGACTGGAATCAGAACATGCACACTTGACTGAATAAATACCTTGATTTCCAAGACGACAAAACTGAACAAGATAAGTTGTCTGATGCAGTTATAATAAACAGTCCACACATTCCTAGTGAAATAACCCAAGAACAATGCAAAGAAACTGCTATCAGGATAATACAGGATCACGTAAAAGTTATCGTGCAAAACAATGAAATCAAAGAAACACGATTGCTAGGAAAACAAGGTAGTAAACACAATATTATGATCAGTCTTCATTCATATGATAAAAGAAAGGACTTAATTAAATCAGCAATTACAATGAAAAATGGAGTGTACATCAACGAGTGTCTAACGAGAAAACTTCAAAACCTTCTGTTCAGGTTGAGAAAACTTAAACAGGAAAACAAAATACATGTACATCAGTGTTTCGCTCGAGATGGGAAAATAATAGTTAGAAAAACATCAACAGGACAACAATACACCATCTCAAATGAACATGATTTCTCTACCTTCCTTAGAAAAGCTGACATTTCTGTAACAGATTAGATAAGTGTCCTTAACACATATATACGTGTGGTGCATATAGTGTATGTTACTATTATATTATTGTGCATTATTATTTTTTTTGCTTTTACAGTGGACCCCCGCATACCGTTGGCCTTACATAACGTTAAATCCGCATACCTCTACATTTTATCGCCAAGATTTTGCCTCGCATACCGCTAAAAATCCCGCTCAACGCTGTTCGTCTGAGACGCGTCTATGTGCGGCCTGAGCCACGCTCACATGTTCTGCCGGTGGCATTGTTTACCAGCCAGCCTCCGTGGTAACATCCAAGCATACAATCGGAACATTTCGTATTATTACAGTGTTTTTGGTGATTTTATCTGCAAAATAAGTGACCATGGGCCCCAAGAAAGCTTCTAGTGCCAACCCTACAGCAATAAGGGTGAGAATTACTATAGAGATGAAGAAAAAGATCATTGATAAGTATGAAAGTGGAGTGCGTGTCTCCGAGCTGGCCAGGTTGTATAATAAACCCCAATCAACCATCGCTACTATTGGTGGTACAGCTGCTGCTGTACCACCGTCAGCTGCTGCTGCTGCTGCACTGTCAGCTGCTGCTGCTGTAGCACCGTCAGCTGCTGCTGCACCACCATTAGCTGCTGCTGCTGCTGCTGTACCACCGTCAGCTGCTGCTGCTGCTGCTGTAGTACCGTCTGCTGCTGCTGTAGCATCGTCTGCTGCTGCTGTAGCATCGTCTGCTGCTGCTGTAGCATCGTCTGCTGCTGCTGTAGCACTGTCAGCTGCTGCTGCTGTTGTACCACCGTCAGCTGCTGCTGCTGCTGTAGTACAGTCTGCTGCTGCTGTAGCATCGTCTGCTGCTGCTGCTGTTGTACCACTGTCAGCTGCTGCTGCTGCTGCTGTAGTACCGTCTGTTGCTGCTGTAGCATCGTCTGCTGCTGCTGTAGCATCGTCTGCTGCTGCTGTACCACCGTCAGCTGCTGCTGCTGTTGTACCACCGTCAGCTGCTGCTGCTGCTGCTGTAGTACCGTCTGCTGCTGCTGTAGTACCGTCTGCTGCTGCTGTAGCACTGTCAGCTGCTGCTGCTGCTGCTGCTGCTGCTGTAGCTCTGTTGTTGGTGTGGCTTATTGAGAATACCAAGAAACAATTAACCCCAGAGGATTTGCCACCCAGGATAACCCAAAAAAGTCAGTGTCATCGAAGACTGTCTAACTTATTTCCATTGGGGTCCTTAATTTTGTCTCCCAGGATGCAACCCACACCAGTCGACTAACACCCAGGTGAACAGGGAAAAATGCCTGGAACTAGTGCTCATATTGGTGAATTTAAAGCCAGCAAAGGTTGGTTTGAGAGATTTAAGAATCGTAGTGGCATACACAGTGTGATAAGGCCTGTTCTGGAAGAAAATGCCAAACAGGACCTACAGTACTCAGGAGGAAAAGGCACTCCCAGGACACAGTGTCTCATCAGTCATTGCTGCATCTTCAATAAAGGTAAGTGTCATTTATTCTTCATTTAGTAGAGTAGTACATGCACAATATATATTGTGCATGTACTACTCTACTATTGTGCATGTATCCTTCTCTTTGTGTGTAGGAAAATGTATATTTCATGTGTTAAAATTTTTTTTTCATACTTTTGGGTGTCTTGCACGGATTAATTTGATTTCCATTATTTCTTATGGGGAAAATTCATTCGCATAACGATAATTTCGCATAACAATGAGCTCTCTTGCACGGATTAATATCGCTATGCGGGGATCCACTGTACTAGCTAATACCAGCTACCTCCAATACTTTTTACTTTTTAATTGCTTTTAATTGCTCATAATTTTGTATTGTAAGTCAAATCTTACTCCAAATTAATGTTATTCATGGTTGCTACCTGTCCATTTAATTCTGTTTACCACTACTTTTTTTTAGTCCCTTTTATATTGTGTGTGCAATTAGTGTATATTCCAATTACATTATTGTGCGAGTCCCAAAACTATCTTTTGCTAGCTAGTACCAGCTACCTCATATTTCTCTGCTTTTTATAGTGCAATTAATTGCACAACTTATTATACATTACAAATCAGATCTTACTTCCAAATCAGTATTATATCATAGTGACTATCTGTCCATTGAACTTTGTTTACCCTTACTTAATTTAGTCCCTTATATATTTTCTCCCTTATTTTAGCTTTAAATAACTACCTCAGTTCATATATTCACAATTGTTAAAATAATCAAAGTGCTATTCTCAGGGGCTAAAGTGTAATAAGTTCACTATTTTGCCATTAAAATACTCCAGGTGCTATTGACTACCTCAGGTGCTACTGATTTTGCTTCTAATACATTCTTTTATTATTATATTCATTAGCTCCTTTATTTTAGCTGTAAATATCTACTGTAGTTCATAAACTCACTTGTTAAAATAATTATGGTGCTGTTAGATGCTTAAGTGTATAACTAAATTATCTATTCTGTAATAATTCCTTTTTCTTTCAAATTTTTACAAGTTTTAGATTAATCACGGTGTCTTAGTCATAAGTCTAGTTGTAGATTCAATATAAATCTTATATCATTTTACTCAGAAAATCTAGTTTGTAAAATTACTCTCATCCTATGATTACAGGCATAGATCCTGATGTAAACTTTTTACAAAATGAATTACACGAATCAACCAGTAACTGTAATTACTACACAGCAGACCAAGCAAAGACATTACTCAGTGCAAACATAACATAACCATCTTTAACTACAATGTCAGATCCTTGAGCAAACATTATGATGACCTCACAGCATTACTCAGTTCCCTTCATTCCAATATATCAATCATCACACTCACAAAAACCTGGCTTAAGCCTGATATTACAGATTTCTATTCCATTCCTGGCTACATGTCCATACATAACTGTAGAACAGACCAGCAAGGGGGAGGAACAGCTGTATATTATTCAAATCAACTCGAATGTATCAATAAATCTTGCACAAGGGACGAACATGGAGAATGTATCATAGCCAAATTTAAATCAAAAGACCTGCAAAAACCCCTCACAGTTATAAACATCTACAGAGTACCACAGTCAAACATTTATCACTTTAGTGAAAAACTAGGAAACATGATTACTGATGCACACGTGAATAAAGACCACCTACTACTAACGGGAGATTTCAACATAAACATACTACATGACTAGGACCCACAAGTAACCGAATTCACAAACACAATGAGTAACTGCCTGTTGCTACCAGCAATATCTAAACCTACAAGAATCTCCGAGACAAGCATCTCCTTAATAGACCACATCTGGACAAACACCATATCCCCTTTAAAATCAGACATAATCACAGACAACACTACAGACTACTACCCAACCTTTCTCATAACTAATCTGGGCAAACTGCCACAAGACATTACTAAAGTAACCTTCGGACTACATAACGAGACAGCAGTTAACAACTTTATAGCAGCAGCAATGAATAACATTGATTGGCAAAATGAGCTTGAAACATATACAGATATGAATGAATGTATAAATAATTTTCTAAAAAAAAGCCCAATGCCTCTATAAGAGACATTGCCCCAGAAAAACTAAACAGATCACAGCAAAGAGACTGAATCCCTGGCTAACACCAACCATCCTCAAATCCATTAACACAAAGCACAAATATGAAAAACAGTATAGAATGGGTCAAATAACTAGAGAACAGTCGAAAAATTACTCGTCAGCACTTACCAGCCTGATAAGAAAGCCAAAAAAATTTTATTATGAAAATAGATTACATAACATCAAAGGTGATAGGAAAAAAACCTGGAAAAAACTATCTGAAATTCTTGGAACTAAAAAGTTATCCAAAAACAAAGCAATCAAACTAACAAAATCAGATGAACCCCTACTCACTCCAACCAAAACAGCAAACAGACTTAATGTTTTCTTCTCCACCATAGGAAAAAATCTAGCAAACAAAATAACAAGCACAAACACCCGTTCATCAGACTACCTCATAGGTACCTACCCAAATATGCTATTCCTAGCTCCAACCAACCCCATTGAAGTTACGCTCATCATAAACGCCCCTAAAAACAAGGCAGGAGACATAAACAACTTGCCTGCTTTTATGCACAAAAAAGCTTCTCAAGTATTGTCACCAATTATTGCAACGCTCTTTAACAAATCCATTGAATCATCTACCTTCCCAACACTCCTCAAAATAGCGAGAGTCACTCCGATCCATAAAGGAGGTGACCAAGCTGACTTGAATAACTGTAGACCAATATCTAACTTACCACTGCTCTCTAAAATCTTAGAAAAATTAATTCATAGACGGATCTATTCCCACCTCGTTTCACACAACATATTAAACCCTTGTCAGTTTGGATTCAGGAATAATAAAAACACAAATGATGCTATCATACACATGCTAGAACTAATATATACCGCACTTGAAAAGAAAAGTCCTGCTGGGCATTTTCATTGATTTACGTAAAGCTTTCGATACAGTTGACCATGAACTGCTGTACTCCAAATTAATGCACTATGGTATCAGAGGCCACTCCCTCAACTACCTAAAGTCATACCTTAGTAACAGAACTCAATATGTGTATGCAAATGATGCAAACTCTTCCACCCAACCAATCACAGTAGGAGTCCCACAAGGAAGTGTCCTTGGACCACTCCTCTTTCTCATCTACATCAATGATCTACCGAATGCATCACAGCTACTCAAACCCATATTATTTGCAGATGGCACTACATATGTCTTTTCCCACCCAAACACAGTCATACTAGCAAACACAGTCAATGCTGAATTACAGAAAATATCTGCCTGGATGATGACTAACAAACTTACCCTGAACACTGATAAAATCTATTTCATTCAGTTTGGAAACAAAGCTGCAAATGATCAAATTAACATAACGCTTAATGGATTATCAGTCACAAGACTCACAGAGGGAAAATTCCTAGGTATCCACCTTGACAGTAGCCTTAAGTTCCGGACACACATACAACAAATCACCAAGAAAATCTCCAAGACTGTAGGCATACTATCAAAGATAAGGTACTATGTTCCACAATCAGCTCTCCTGGCACTGTACCATTCACTCATATACCCTTACCTTACATATGGAATTTGTGCATGGGGATCAACAACATCCAATCACCTAAAACCCCTAATAACCCAGCAAAAGGCAGCAGTAAGAATGATAACAAATTCCCACTCCTGCCAGCATACTCCACCAATTTTCAAAAGTCTGAATCTGATCACCATTAAGAACATCCATACTTATTCATGTGCCTACTACATACACAGAACAATACACGCAAATATAAACTCCCCACTCAAACTTCTCCTCACCAACCTAAACAGGACACATGACCACAATACAAGACACAGATCTCTTTTTGATATACCTCGTGTCCATATCTCACTGTGTAAGAACTCTATGCACATAAAGGGCCCCGAAATATGGAATTCATTACCAGAAGATATTAAATTAGCCCAGTCTGAAAATCAATTTAAGACTCTTTTCAAAAGCCACTTAATCACCCTAGACTAAATGCTAAATACTCAGTACACACTTACTCACCTATGTACTCCCACATCATAACTGAAACAATCACATTGAATCTTTTATCCATTGTTGACAGGAATATAATTGAATCATTGTTTTCACAAAAGCATTTTAGAATATAAATACGTATATCTTTGTATTATACAAATTTTTATTCATTTATAATTAATATTCTACTGTACAACTATGAAATAATTACTTTCCTACTGTACAACTATGATATACTTCTCCTTAGTATTAAGTAGAATGTAAGCCAATATGTAATGTTAAGTTGGCCCATAATGCCTAGGCATAATAGAGGCTCTCTTTGCATTGCAACCCACTATTGTATATACACAATCTCAATGTACTGTTTGCAAAGACATAAAATAAAATAAATAAATAAATAAATATGGTACTGTTGTATTCAACACAATAAACACGTTAATATTTTCATCATTATTTTGTTTGCAATAGTTGTTTACAACAAAAATATGCAAAAATGTTGTATATTAGTAATGTTCTGTTATATATTTACAAATGTACAGGAACTTGACGTGTTCCTTGAGGTGGATGACAAAGCGCTTTGTCTCGGAAACTGCCGAGTCAGTAGCTAGCTTGCATCGCCACTCACTCAGTCTTGGCTGGTGTCTCTTGCCACCAACACCTATTGACCATATGGTACACGGTATCATATGTTACAGGGTACCATATGGTACGTTGTACTATATGGTATAGGGTACCATGCAGTACAGGATAACATATGGCACAGGGTACCATATGGCACAGGGTACCATATGGCACAGGGTGCCATATGGCACAGGGTGCCATATGGTACAGGGTACCATATGGTACAGGGTACCATATGGTACAGGGTACCATATGGTACAGGGTACCATGTGATACAGGGTACCATACAGTACAGGACACCATATGGTACAGATACAGGGATCCCTATGGAAATAAGTCACCGGACTATTTTGGGTTATCCTAGGATTTTATACGTATGCTGCTATGTATGATAATGTATGTAATTGTATTTCTGTACACCTGAATAAACTTAATCAAGCACATGTGGCATCATAAGTAAGTTTATTTAGGTATACGCAAATAAAGTTACATAGAATATCATACTTAGCAGCAAAGACTGTATGTGTGCTCAAATTTTTAAATAAATAAATAAATAAATAAATAAATATGTTTGGAGAACCTAGGATAACCCCAAAAAAGTCAGACAGACTTATTTCCATTAGGGTCCCTGTACCCTGTACCATATGGTATAATGTACCATATGGTACAATGTACTACATGGTACCATTGTACCATATGATACCATTGTACCATATAATACCATTGTATGACATGGCACCATTGTACCATATGGTACCATTGTACCATATGTCACAATGGTACCATATGGTTCAAAACCATAGAATTCCTCTTCAGCTCCACTTCCATCAGTCTTAGAACTGTAAGTTGTGAAGAGGAGAGTCAGAATTCACCCTGAGAGTGATTGGGGAGTGAGAGCTTCCTTGCCGCCAGGCACAATGAACAAAGCTACTTTACCGGCGTTCCCACAATGCCTTGCGGGCGTCCAGATTTTTTTTTATAGTGTGCACACTGACCACCCAGACCCATTCTCTCAGATGTAGGCCTACCAGCCTTCTCGCACGAAATTTGACGCCGCTAGAATTTTGGCGTAGATCTACAGTTTGGACCCTGAACATAAAGCCGTAGATCTACGGGACGGACCCTGAAAGGGTTAATTGCTTAACTTACTTGCTACACTGTTAACCCTTTGACTGTCGCAACCCCCAATCCTGAGGTGTCTCCTGGTGTTGCAAAATTTAAAAAAAAAAAAAAAAATATTTTTTCTTATGAAGTGATAGATTCTGAAGTGATAGAGAATCTTTTCCCGATTGTAATGACACCAAAAAAAAGAAATTTGATGGAAAACTGACGGAATTATGCTCTCGCGAAGTTAGCGACCTCAGCGATGTTTACAAATTGGCGATTTCGCCCACTTTGAGCCCTATTTTCGGCTAATTCCTTTGTTCCAGTCACTCAAACTCATAGCTATTTCTTTAGAACTCCATTTTTTCTATTGATTGAGTACAAGAAACTGCCCATTTACTGATTTCAACTACCTAATTTGCAATTTGGCCAATTTCACGAAAACTAAAAAATATGACAATTTCAAAATAAGGTCCAGAATGAACAATGCAGACATTACTGGCTCTAAAATAACATTTTCTTTGCTCATCAGTCATGTCTCCAGGCCCCTCTGATATTACTCTTGCTTTCTATCTTGAATTTTTATTCAAACAAAAAATAGAAGACTTACTATTATGCAGACTACTGCAATACTGTAATAATTGTATAAATAACATCAACCCATTCATGACTGCATATTAGAATGGCTAGTTGGACATTTATTGGACAATGGCATCATTTGTTTACTTTTGAACATTGGCAAAAATCAAGCATTTCCCCTACTTTGAGCTCCATTTCTAGGTTCTTTTTATAGTAAAATCAGTCAAAATCTATTTCTATAATATGTTTTCCATTCTATCAAATGAGACCAAGAAAACGAGAATACAACCATAAATACTATACGAAAATAGACCACAAAGTCGGCATTTTAATTAAAAAAAACGGTCAGTTTTTTTTTCTCATTATGCACTGCGTGCTCCAGGATTTTTTTTATATGGTGCACACTGACCACACAGACCCATTCTCTCACATGTGGGCCTACCAGCTTTCTCCTGCTTGATTTGAAGCCGCTAGAATTTACGAGTATGTATACGTCAAACACTGTACCTCGTAAGATGTATACAGTGTATATACGGCCGCGACAGTCAAAGGGTTAATGCTACACTTTATCACTGGCTGGCGCTATAGCCTTTATTGATATCTACTGCTTTAGTATCATATGTATCTTAGAATCACTGAATCACTGAAGAAGGCACATTCTCCCCTCTCTTCCTCGTCCACTTTGGTACTTTGCTGCGAGATTTTTCTTGAATTCTATTGTGTTTCTTTCCTTCTTTACCAAAGAACTGGTACTAGGAGCTCTCTTTGGCCCCATGGTGGCTTATTTAGCAGTTGCAAGCACAAAAACAATGGATTATTATGAAATATATCATATGAACCCATGAGGTGATGGTCATTTGCCCACAAATCATGCCACACTGACTCTGTGAATGTTGTGTGGGAGCCTTTGTGTACGCCTGGCCACTCCCAGCTGCACTGGCGTGTCCTGTACGAGGGACGAATCACGAGGCCAATCACAAACTGAAAAAAGTTGCCGAAAGTTGGATTTCACGAAAATCGTGGCTGCCAAAATGCGGGGGTTCACTGTACAGTGCCTGGATATCGGTCGGTGCGGATATCTGCCAAATCGGACTTCGGCCACTTTTTTGGGCGAAATTCTATCCTGGATTTTGGCTGGCAACTCAGAAATTGGCTATGTAATAATAATCACTCTTGGGTACATTAAATGTCTTATTTTAGGTTAATATAGACATTTTCATTAACCCATCTAGGATACTTTCTTGAAAATTATGTAAGAAACATGTTACGTAGTACAGTGGACCCCCGCATAACGATATTAATCCGTTCCTGAGAGCTCATTGTTATGCGAAATTATCGTTATGCGAATGAATTTTCCCCATAAGAAATAATGGAAATCAAATTAATCCGTGCAAGACACCCAAAAGTATGAAAAAAAAAATTTTACCACATGAAATATACATTTTCCTACACAAAGAGAAGGATACATGCACAATAGTAGAGTAGTACATGCACAATATATATTGTGCATGTACTACTCTACTAAATGAAGAATAAATGACACTTACCTTTATTGAAGATGCAGCAACGACTGATGAGACACTGTGTCCTGGGAGTTCCTTTTCCTCCTGAGTACTGTAGGTCCTGTTTGGCATTTTCTTCCAGAACAGGCCTTATCACACTGTGTATGCCTCTATGATTCTTAAATCTCTCAAACCAACCTTTGCTGGCTTTAAATTCACCAATATGAGCACTAATTCCAGGCATTTCTCCCTGTTCACCTGGGTGTTAGTCGACTGGTGTGGGTTGCATCCTGGGAGACAAGATTAATTAAGGACCCCAATGGAAATAAGTTAGTCTTCGATGACACTGACTTTTGGGTTATCCTGGGTAGCTAACCCTCTTGGGTTAATTGTTTCTTGGTGTTGTCAATAAGCCACACCAACAATGGTGCTACAGCAGCAGCAGCAGCAGCTGACAGTGCTACAGCAGCAGCTGACAGTGCTACAGCAGCAGCAGATGGTGCTACAGCAGCAGCAGACGGTACTACAGCAGCAGCTGACGGTGGTACAGCAGCAGCAGCAGACGGTGCTACAGCAGCAGCAGCAGCTGACAGTGCTACAGCAGCAGTAGCAGCAGCTGACAGTGCAGCAGCAGCAGCTGACAGTGCTACAGCAGCAGCAGACGGTGCTACAGCAGCAGCAGATGGTACTACAGCAGCAGCAGCAGCTGATGGTGCTGCAGCAGCAGCAGCTGACAGTGCTACAGCAGCAGTAGCAGCAGCTGACAGTGCTACAGCAGCAGCAGCATCAGCAGTTGATCATGGTACCACAGTATTTCGATAATATTTCTCACCCTTTTTCCACAGGGTTGGCACTAGAAGCTTTCTTGGGGCCCATGGTCACTTATTTTGCAGATAAAATCACCAAAAACACTGTAATAATACGAAATGTTCCGATTGTATGCTTGGATGTTACCGCGGAGGCTGGCTGGTAAACAATGCCACCGTCGGAACATGTGAGGCTGGCTCAGGCCGCACATTAGACGCGTCTCGGATGAATAGCGTTGAGCGGGTTTTTTAGCGGTATGCGAGGCAAAATCTTAGCGATAAAATGTATCGGTATGCGGATTTAACGTTATGTGATGCCAACGGTATGCGGGGGTCCACTGTATATAAAAACATGCAGTGTTTATATGTGATGTATGTTTAATAATAATCACTCTTGGGCATATTAGATGTCTTATTTTAGGTTAATAGACATTTTCATTGACCCATCTATGATATTTTCTTCAAAATTATATAAGAAACACATTACATAGCATATAGCATATAAACATAGCATATAAACATGTGGTTTATATGCTGTCGAGTGGTGAGTACGAGCGAATCGAGAGTAATCAGAGTAAACATTACGTTTTCTCTGATTCAGCGTTAGAGAAAGCTGTGAATATGGCGTCTGGCCCAGTCACCGCCCTTCATATGCGATTGTTTACAATTCTTGGCATGAATTATTCATTACTTCTCCCTTTGTTTATGATGGCATCTAAAGGTAGTTGTTAGAAACGATTAAACTTAGTGAACATGGTTTGTCGATGGTAACAATATGGCTGTGTAGTGCAATAATATGGCTGTGTGGTGTAGCCCAGGGGGCTACATACTTGTACCTACATCTACCGCTGCCTACACCGACATTAAGACTACAAATATTTTAAGGTAAGTAATGAATGTACTGTGGCAGTAAATGACAAAGAAGGGAAGTAACCCTAGAGAGAGTTCTGATACCTGAAATTCTTATGGAGGGGGATTCCCAACTCCCTCTCCCCTCCTCGCCTTCTTCAATACGCTAACAAGAATCTTCAATGAAGGTATGTACAGGTCTCCCTCAACATTCACGTTTTCAACTTTCACGGGCTTCACACATTCGCGAATTCCCAACTGCCAAATTCCCAGCCACCAAATTCCCAGCTCCAAATCATATTTAAGTTTCCCGCCACCTGTGAGTCCCTACTACCCTCCCTTCGACCCCCGCAACTGGCAGCCAGCCCTCCCACCACTCAGTGTGGTGAGTGTTTTGTTTGTTCATTATTTGCTATTAAACTACAGAATAAATAATGTAAACCCATTCATGACTGCATATTGGAATGGCTATTCGGACAGGTATTAGACGGTGACATCATGTGTTTACTCTTGAACACTGCAAAGAATTCAATATTTCTGCTACAGCTAATAACAATAATAATAATAATAATAATAATAATAATAATAATAATAATAATAATAATAAATATGATATAATTGAAGAAGGAAATTGTACAAAAATACGAGGGAGTGGTTGACACATCGTCAGTGTGACTTTGTTTATACTGGAGTGAACATTAGTCTCCCTGCTCTTCCAAACATTTCACAATAATTCATTGTGTTTGGTGCTTGTAGATTGAGTGTGACTGGAGTGGTAGAGGCAGTGATTGAGGCAATGGTATTTAATAACATACATGTTAATAATAATACATGTTATTAATAATATGTACTATTATTATTTATAACATATGTTATTAAATACATACATGTTAATAATAATACATGTTATTAATAATAACATATACTATTATTATTTATAACATATATGTTATTAAATACCACTGCCTCAACCGCTGAATTATTGTGAAATGTTTGGAAGAGCAGGGAGACTAATGTTCACTCCAGCATAAACAAAGTCACACTGACGATGTGTCAACCACTCCCTCGTATTTTTGTACAATTTCCTTCTTCAATTATATCGTATTTATTATTATTATTATTATTATTATTATTATTATTATTATTACTATTGTTATTATTAGCAATAGCAGAAATGTTCGGTTCTTTGCTGTGTTCAAGAGTAAACACATGATGTCACTGTCTAATACCTGTCCGAATAGCCATTTCAATATGCAGTCATGAATGGGTTTACATTATTTATTCTGTAGTTTAATAGCAAATAATGAACAAACAAAACACTCACCACACTGAGTGGTGGAAGGGCTGGCTGCCAGTTGCGGGGGTCAAAGGGAGGGTAGTAGGGACTCGCAATGGTGGAGGCATTGGTGGAGGCAGTGGTGGAGTCTGTGGTATTTAATAACATACATGTTATTAAATAACATATGTTACTAAAGCATAACATGTAAATATTTAGTACAATTTATGATGTTTTCATGTATTTTATGATTATTCATGGTTCAACAAGTTAAGGAAGCAGTATTGTAATATATTTCCCTACAATATATTGGGGCACCAAACATTCATGGTTTTTCAACATTCGCGAGGCTCTTGATCCCCTAACCCTCGCGAATGTTGAGGGAGACCTATAATGTTCATTTATCATTAAAGTTAGTGCTTTATATTTCTTTCTCATTGTTTTCTGTATGTAAAACTATAGTTATTCTTTAAAAAATGTATTTTTTTTTTTAATATTTTTTGGGTGTTTGGAATGGATTAATTGGATTTACATTAATTTTTATGGGAAATATTACTTCAGTTTTTGGCTATTTCGGATTTAGGCCAACCTTCTGGAACAGATTACGGCTGAAAACCGGGAGTCTACTGTACTGTGTAATATAACGGTCTGCTGTGCATAGTTATTTAAAATAATAATTTCATTTAATAATCTTATCAGACATCTTAATTACAGTGGAACCTTGAGTTTCGGCCGTAATCTATTGTAGAAGCTCAGCCGAAACTCAAATTGTTTGAAAGTCAAAGCAGTATTTCGCATAAGAAATAATGTACAGTGGTCCCTCAGGTAATGATTTTAATCCATTTCAGAGAGCTTGTCCTCAGCCGATTTTATCATTATCCGAATTAATTTTACCCATGAGAAATAATGGGAATCCAGTTAATACGTTCCTGCTGTCAGGAGGCTAGACAGAATAGTACTTCAATATGATGCTATTATCAACTCTACGGCTTATTTATCCATCATAATTCATCTAATGTGTCATAATAATCAATATTAATAACATAGAAACATGATATATTCTCTAGAATGAATAAAATGTCATAATATATGTGAGGATAAGTGATGGAAGTGTTGTTGGGTTTATAATGGCCACTGAGAGAAGCTGTTCAGGCTTCTGCCACCACCGCTATCCACAAACAATATATGAACATAATTTATAAATAAGAAATACAGTGGAACCTTGACTTACGAGTTTAATCCATTCCAGGAGCTAGCTCGTAACTCAATTTACTCGTACAGTGGAACCTCAAATATCGAACTTAATCCGTTCCAGGAGTTAGTTCTAAATTCGAAAAGTCTGAAAAGAGAAACACAAATAACCCGCACATAAGAGAGAAGTTTATGACGACGTTTCGGTCCGACTTGGACCATTTACAAAGTCACACTTTGTGACTTTGTAAATGGTCCAAGTCAGACCGAAACGTCGTCGTAAGCTTCTCTCTTTTATGTGAGGGTTATTTGTGTATCGTTCCAGTCACGGTATTGTGCCTTTTTTTGTTATTTATGAAAAGCGAAGCAATATTTCCCATAAGAAATAATGGAAATACAATTAATCCATTCCAGAAACCCAAAAATATTCACAAAAAAAAATTTTTTTATATAGAGATTAATTATAGTTTTACATACACACAACAAATACAGTGTTCAGTTATGTATTAATAAATTTAAATGAACATACAAAATAACATTTTACTTACCTTTATTGAAGTTTGGTGATGGCATCTGGAATATAGGGAGGAGGAGAGAGGGAGTTAGGGTTAGTGTTTGGAAGGGGAATCCCCCTCCATAAGGACTTTAGGTATCAAAGCCCTCTCTGGGGTTACTTCCTTTCTCTGTCTTTTAATGCCACTAGGACCAGCTTGAGAGTCACTGGACCCCTGTCTCACAAAATAACTGTCCACAGTCCTCTGTTTCTGGTGCCTCTTTAAGATTTACCTAAAATGGGACATGGTTCTGTCAATGAATTTGTTGCAAAGATGGCTTGTTTCAGCTTGCTCAGTGTGGTACTTCTCCACAAACATTTGGACATCATTCCACTTGGACATCATTCTACTTCTGTATTATTTCCTTCTTCACATCTATGGTGTTTCTCAGTTTCTTTACCACAGGGGTACCACTAGCAAGTTTCTTTGGCCCCATTGTAGCTTATTTCACAGTCCCACAAGCACTAAACACAATGAGATAATCGTAAAATGTTTGAATGAGAGTGCAAGTTAGTGTTCACTCAAGCATCATCAAAACCAGACTGGCTCACGGCGCCTGCATGGGGATGCGGACAAAGCGGGCTGCCGGACAGGGCCGGTATCCGGTGGTTCGAAAATAGGGGCGAGTTCAATAATAGGGACAAAATTGGTTCGAAAAAAGGTTCTATTTTCGAAGAGTTCGATAAGCGATGCGTTCGAAATTTGAGGTTCCACTGTATGTCAAATTAATTTTCCTCATTTCATTAATTTTTCCTCATTTCGTTCCTGCACTCTGGAGAGACAAGAAAAAATTCTTGAATATGGCGCTGTTATCAACTGTATGGCTTATTTATCTATCGCAATTCATCTAATATGTCATAATAAACAATATAATTAGCACAGAAACATGATATATACTCTAGAATGAATAAAATAGGCCATAGTATTGTGGCAGAAGCATCAGCCATTTCTGTCACAATTTGACCATAGTATTTTCCCATGTTCTTACTGTAAGAGAAAACAGAGTATTTTTGAGGCTAACTGCAGTAGATCACTAGGACCCATGGTTAGAAAAAAAAAAAATTGGCCAAATTACTGTAAAAAAATGCAGACAAGCACAAGAGAACTGCCCCCACAGGGATGTAAATATGTTTACTGCTTATCAGCTGTGCCAACTAGCAGAAGCAATCTGAATTATTATTACATATGTATTATGCATTATTATTATTAATTTAGGAAACTGAAGCTCTATCATTATTATTATTATTAATTTAGTTAACTGAAGTTCTATCGTTATTATTATTATTTTTTTTTCAACAAGTCGGCCGTCTCCCACTGAGGCAGGGTGACCCAAAAAAAAAAAGAAAGAAAATCCCCAAAAAGAAAATACTTTCATCATCATTCAACACTTTCACCACACTTGCACATTATCACTGTTTTTGCAGAGGTGCTCAGAATACAACAGTTTAGAAGCATACACATATAAAGATACACAACATATCCCTCCAAACTGCCAATATCCCAAACCCCTCCTTTAAAGTGCAGGCATTGTACTTCCCATTTCCAGGACTCAAGTCCGACTATATGAAAATAACCGGTTTCCCTGAATCCCTTCACTAAATATTACCCTGCTCACACTCCAACAGATCGTCAGGTCCCAAGTACCATTCGTCTCCATTCACTCCTATCTAACACGCTCACGCATGCTTGCTGGAAGTTCAAGCCCTTTGCCCACAAAACCTCCTTTACCCCCTCTCTCCAACCCTTTCGAGGACGACCCCTACACCGCCTTCCTTCCCTTATAGATTTATATGCTTTCCATGTCATTCTACTTTGATCCATTCTCTCTAAATGACCAAACCACCTCAACAACCCCTCTTCTGCCCTCTGACTAATACTTTTATTAACTCCACACCTTTTCCTAATTTCCTCACTCTGAATTTTCTGCATAATATTTACATCACACATTGCCCTTAGACAGGACATCTCCACTGCCTCCAACCGTCTCCTCGCTGCTGCATTTACCACCCAAGCTTCACACCCATATAAGAGTGTTGGTACTACTATACTTTCATACATTCCCTTCTTTGCCTCCATAGATAACGTTTTTTGACTCCACATATACCTCAACGCACCACTCACCTTTTTTCCCTCATCAATTCTATGATTAACCTCATCCTTCATAAATCCATCCGCCGACACGTCAACTCCCAAGTACACGTATCTGAAAACATTCACTTCTTCCAAACTCCTCCTCCCCAATTTGATATCCAATTTTTCTTTATCTAAATCATTTGACACCCTCATCACCTTACTCTTTTCTAAATTCACTTTCAACTTTCTACCTTTACACACATTTCCAAACTCATCCACTAACCTTTGCAATTTTTCTTTAGAATCTCCCATAAGCACAGTATCATCAGCAAAAAGTAACTGTGTCAATTCCCATTTTGAATTTGATTCCCCAAAATTTAATCCCACCCCTCTCCCGAACACCCTAGCATTTACTTCCTTTACAACCCCATCTATAAATATATTAAACAACCATGGTGACATTACATATCCCTGTCTAAGACCTACTTTTACCGGGAAGTAGTCTCCCTCTCTTCTACACACCCTAACCTGAGCCTCACTATCCTCATAAAAAACTCTTTACAGCATTTAATAACTTACCACCTATTCCATATACTTGCAACATCTGCCACATTGCTCCTCTATCCACTCTATCATATGCCTTTTCTAAATCCATAAATGCAATGAAAACTTCCCTACCTTTATCTAAATAGTGTTCACATATATGCTTCAATGTAAACACTTGATCTACACATCCCCTACCCACTCTGAAACCTCCTTGCTCATCCGCAATCCTACATTCTGTCTTACCTCTAATTCTTTCAATTATAACCCTACCGTACACTTTTCCTGGTATACTCAGTAAACTTATTCCTCTGTAATTTTTACAGTCTCTTTTGTCCCCTTTCCCTTTATATAAAGGGACTATTCATGCTCTCTGCCAATCCCTAGGTACCTTCCCCTCTTTCATACATTAATTAAACAAAAGTACCAACCACTCCAACACTATATCCCCCCCTGCTTTTAACATTTCTGTCATGATCCCATCAGTTTCAGCTGCTTTACCCCCTTTCATTTTACGTAATGCCTCACACACCTCCCCCACACTTACATTCTGCTCTTTTTCTCTCCTAAAAGATGGTATACCTCCCTGACCAGTGCTTGAAATTACTGCCTCCGTTTCTTCCTTAACATTTAAAAGTTCCTCAAAATATTCTCGCCATCTACCTAATACCTCCATCTCCCCATCTACTAACTCCCCTACTCTGTTTTTAACTGACAAATCCATACTTTCCCTAGTCTTTCTTAACTTGTTTAACTCGCTCCAAAATTTTTTCTTATTTTCATTAAAATTTCTTGACAGTGCCTCTCCCACTATCATCTGCTCTCCTTTTGCACTCTCTCACCATTCTCTTTACCTTTCTTTTACTCTCCATATACTCTGCTCTTCTTCTAACACTTCTGCTTTGTAAAAACCTCTCATAAGCTACCTTTTTCTCTTTTATCACACCCTTTACTTCATCATTCCACCAATCACTCCTGTTTCCTCCTGCCCCCACCCTCCTATAACCACAAACTTTTGCCCCACATTCTAATACTGCATTTTTAAAACTATTCCAACCCTCTTCAACCCCTCCACTACTCATCTTTGCACTAGCCCACCTTTCTGCCAATAGTCGCTTATATCTCACCCGAACTTCCTCCTCCCTTAGTTTATACACTTTCACCTCCCTCTTGCTTGTTGTTGCCACCTTCCTCTTTTCCCATCTACCTCTTACTCTAACTGTAGCTAAAACTAAATAATGATCCGATATATCAGTTGCCCCTCTATAAACTTGTACATCCTGGAGCCTACCCACCAACCTTTTATCCACCAATACATAATCTAATAAACTACTTTCATTACGTGCTACATCATACCTTGTATATTTATTTATTCTCTTTTTCATAAAATATGTATTACTTATTACCAAATCTCTTTCTACACATAGCTCAATTAAAGGCTCCCCATTTACCCCTGGCACCCCAAATTTACCTACTACTCCCTCCATAACATTTTTACCCACTTTAGCATTGAAATCCCCAACCACCATTACTCTCACACTTGATTCAAAACTCCCCACGCATTCACTCAACATTTCCCAAAATCTCTCTCTCTCCTCTACACTTGTCTCTTCTCCAGGTGCATACACGCTTATTGTAATCCACTTTTCACATCCAATCTTTATTTTACTCCACATAATCCTTGAATTAATACATTTATAGTCCCTCTTTTCCTGCCATAGCTTATCCTTCAACATTATTGCTACTCCTTCTTTAGCTCTAACTCTATTTGAAACCCCTGACCTAATTCCATTTATTCCTCTCCACTGAAACTCTCCCACCCCCTACAGCTTTGTTTCACTTAACCCTTTGAGGGTCGACAGGCCCTCTCCGAAACTCGTTCTCAGGGTCGGCCAAATTTAAAAAAAAAAAAAAATTATTTTCTCTTATGAAAAGATAGAGAATCTTTTCCCGATCATAAAGACACCAAAAGTTTGAAATTTGATAGAAAACTTACGGAATTATGCTCTCGCAAAGTTAGCGGTCTCGGCGATGTTTACGCATCGGCGATTTTGCCCACTTTGAGCCCCATTTTCGGCCAATTTCACTGTACTAGTCGACAAAAAACATGAATATTTCGATAGAACTCCATTTTTTCTATCGAATGGGTGCAAGAAACCACTCATTTATGAAATTCTACTATCCAGTACAGTGGTCAGAATTTAGCAATTTTGCCAATTTCACACAAATTTCAAAAGATGCCAATTTCCGAATAGGGTCCAGAATAAACAAGAAAAACATTCCTGACTAAAATGACATTTCCTCAGTCTTTTGTATACTCCGTCAAATCACTGTACATCGTATGATGTATACAGTGTATATACGGCCCCGCGAAACAGTCAAAGGGTTAATGCTACACTTTATCACGGGTGGCGCTTAGCCTTTATTGATATCTACTCGCTTTAGTATCATATGTATCTTAGAATCACGAATCACTGAAGAAGGCACATTTCTCCCCTCTCTTCCTAGTCCACTTTGGTATTTGCTGCGAGATTTTTCTTGAATTCTATTGTGTTCTTTACTTCTTTACACAAAGAACTGGTTACTAGGAGCTCTTATCCCCCCCCCCCCCCTTTTATTTTGGCCCCATGGTGGCTATATAGCAGTTGCTAAAGCACAAAAAACATTGGATTATTATGAAATATATCATATGAAAACCCATGTGGTGATGGTCATTTGCCCACAAAATCATTGCCACACTGACTCTTCGTGAATGTGTGGGGGAGCCTTTGTGTTACGCCTGGCCACTCCCAGCTGCTTACTGGCGTTGTCCTGTCGAGGGACGAATCACGATGCAATCACAAACTGAAAAACAGTTGCGAATGTTGGATTTCTACGTAAATCGTGGCTCGCCATAATACCGGGGGTTCACTGTACAGTGCCTGGTTATGGTCGGTAGGATATTCGCCAAATCGGGACTTCGGCCACTTTTTTGGGCGAAAAATTTCTATCCTGGATTTTGGCTGGCACTCAGAAATTGGCTTGTAATAATAATCACTCTTGGGTACATTCAAATGTCTTTTTTTCGGTTAATTAGACATTTTCATTAACCCATCTTGGATTCTTTCTTGAAAAAATTATGTAAGATAACAGTTTACATAGTACAGTGGACCCGCATAACGATATTAATCCGTTACCTGCGAGAGCTCATGTTATGCGAATTATCGTGTTATGCGAATGAATTTTCCACATAAGAAATAATGGAAATCAAATTAAATCCGTGCAGACACCAAAAGTCATGAAAAAAAAATTTTACACATGTTAATATACATTTTTCCTACACAAAAGAGAAAGGGATACATGCACAATAGAGATAGTACATGCACAATATATATTCGTGCATTTACTACTCTACTAAATGGAGCAAATAAATTGGACACTTTCCCTTTATTGAAGATGCAGCAAAGACTGATGAGACACTGTGTCTCTGGCGTGCTTCCTTTTCCTCCTGGATACTGTAGGTCCTGTTTGGCATTTTCTTCCAAGAACAGGCCTTATCACACTGTGTATGCCTCTAATGATTCTTAAATTCTCCCAAAACCAACCTTTGCTGGCTTTAAATTCACCAATATGAGCATAATTCCAGGGATTTCTCCTGTTCACTGGGTGTTAGTCGACTGGTGTGGGTTGACTCCGGGAGACAAGATTAATTAAGGACCCAATGGAAATATGTTAGTCTTCGAGACAATGACTTTTGGGTTATCCTGGGTTAGCTACCCTCTTGGGTTAAAATTGTTTCGTGGTGTTGTCAATTAACGCACCACCAACATTGGTGCTACAGCAGCAGCCCAGCAGCAGCTGACAGTTGCTACAGCAGCAGCTGACAGTGCTACCAGCAGCAGCAGTTGGTGCTACAGCAGAGCCAGACGGTACTTACAGAGCAGATGACGGTGGGTACAGCAGCAGCACCAGTCAGTCGGTTTGCTTACAGCATGCAGCAGCAGCTGGACAGTGCTGCTACAGCTGCAGTAGCAGCAGATGACAGTGCCAGCAGCTTGCAGCTGACAGTGTTACAGCAGCAGCAGACGGTGTACAGCAGAAGGCAGATGGTTTACTACAGCAGCAGCAGGCAGCTGATGGTGCTGCAGCAGCAGCTGGCTGACAAGTGTTTACAGCAGTCTGTAGCGCAGCTGACAGTGCAACAGCAGCAGCAGCATCAGCAGTTGATCCATGGTTACCACAGTTATTTCTTAATATTCTCACCCTTTTTCCACAGGGTTGAGCACTAGAAGCTTTCTTGGGGGCCCATGGTCACTTATTTTGCAAAAAATCACCATAAACACTGTAATAATACAGAAATGTTCCGATTGTATGTTTGGATGTTACCGCGGAGGCTGGGGCTGGTAAACAATGCCACCGTCGGGAAACATGTGAGGCGGGCTCAGGACGACAACATTAGACGCGTCTCTGGAGGGAATTTGCGTTGAGCGGTTTTTTAGCGGATATGCGAGCTTGCAAAATCTTAGGATAAAAATGTATTCTTATATCTGTATGCGGATTTAACGTTATGTGATGCAAACGGTATGCGGGGGGTCCACTGTATTAAAAAACATGCAGTGTTTATATGTGATGTATGTTTAATAAGAATCTCACTCTTGGGCATATTAGATGTCTTATTTTAGGTTAATATGACTTTTCATTGACCCATCTATGATATTTTCTTCAAAATTATATAAGAAAAACATTACATTGCATATAGCATATTAAAACATAGCTATATAACAGGTGGTTTTATTGCTGTCGAAGTGGTGAGTACGAGCGAATCTGGAGGTATCAGAGTAAACATTACGTTTTCTTGGATTCAAGCGTTAGAGAAGCTCTGTGACTTTGGCGTCTGGACCAGTCACCGCCTTCATATGCGTTTGGTTATACTATTCTTGGACATGAATTATTCATTACGTTCTCCCTTTGTTTATGATGGCCATCTAAAGGTGTTGTTAGAATCGATTTAAACTTAGTGAACATGGTTTGTCGATGGTAATAACTATGATGGCTGTGTCGTGAATAAATATGGCTGTGTGGTGTAGCCCCAAGGGGGTACATACTTGATACCTTACATCTACCGCTGCTACACGACATTAAGACTACAAATATTTTAAGGTAAGTACAGTGAATGTACTGTGACACGTAAATTTGACAAAGGAAGGGAAGTAACCTAGAGAGAGTTCTGATACCTGAATTCTTATGGAGGGGATTCCCTAACTCCCTGCTCCCCTCCTCGCCCTTCTTCAATACGCTAACAGATCTTCAATGAAGGTAGTTACAGGTCTCCTCAACATTCACGTTTTCAACTTTCACGGGCTTCACACTTTCGCGGGGGGGGAAAATTTCTCCACTAAACTGCCAAATCCAGCACCAAATTCCCAGCTCCAAATCATATTTAAGTTTCCCGCACTGTGAGTCCCTACTACCCTCCCTTCGACCCCGCAATGGCAGCCAGTATCTCAACACTCCGTGTGGTGAGTGTTTTGTTTGTTCAATTATTTGACTATTTATCTACAGAATAAATAATGTAAACCCATTCATGACTGGCCATAATGGAATGGCTATTCGGCAGGTATTAGACGGTGACATCATGTGTTTACTCTTGTACACTGCAATGATTCATATTTCTGCTACAGCTAATACAATAATAATAATATTAATATATAATAATAATAATAATAATAATAATAATAATAAAGATGATATAATTGAAGAAGGAAACTGGTACAAAATACGAGGGGAGTGGTTGACACATCGTTCAGTGTGACTTTGTTTATACTGGAGTGAACATTTGTCTCCCTGCTCTTCCAAAAATTACAATAATTTTCATTGTGTTTGGTGCTTGTAGATTGAGTGTGACTGGAGTGGTACTAGAGGCTGTGATTGAGGGCAATGGTATTTAATAATTTACAAGTTATTAATAATACATGTTATTATATTATGTACTATTATGATTTATGAACTTAAGTTATTAATACATACATGTTATAATAATACATGTTATTATAATAACCATATACTATTATTATTTATAACATATATGTTATTAAATACCACTGCCTAAATCCGCTGAATTATTGTTGAAATGTTTGGAAGGAGCAGGGAGGACTAATGTTCCACTCCAGCATAAACCAAAGTCACATGACGGGGATGTGTCAACACTCCCTCGTATTTTTGTACATTTTCCTTCTTCAATTATATCGTATTTATTATTATTATTTTTATATTATTATTATTATTATTATTACTATTGTTATTATTGCAATAGCAGAAATGTTCGGTTACTTTGCTGGGTTCAAGAGTAAAATACACATGATGTCACTGGTCTAATTACCTGTCCGCGAATAGCCATTTCAATATCAGGTCATGAAGGGTGTACATTATTTTATTCTGTAGTTTAATAGAAAAATAATGAACAAACAAAACACTCACCACATTGATGTGGTGGAAAGGATGGCTTTGCAGTTGCGGGGTGTTCAAGGTGAGGGTAGTAGGGACCTCGCTAAGGGTGGAGGCTTGGTGGAGGCAGTGGTGGAGTCGGTTGGTTTTAATAACACATACTGTTGTTAAATAAACATATGTACTAAAGCATTAAATGTAAATATTAGTACAATTTATGATGTTTTCTTGTATTTTATGATTATTCATGGTTCAACAAGTTAAGGAAGCAGTATGGTAATATATTTCCCTACAATATATTGGGGCACCAAAATTATGGTTTTTCAACATTCGCGATGGCTCTTGGATCCCCTAACCCTCGCGATATTGTTGAGGGAGACCTATAATGTTCATTTATCATTAAAGTTAGTGCTTTATTGTTCTTTCTCATTGTTTTTCTTATGTAAAACTATAGTTATTCTTAATAAAATGTATTTTTTTTTTTATATTTTTTGGTTGTTGAATGGATTAATTGTTGATTTACATTAATTTTTATGGGAAATATTACTTCAGTTTTTGGCTATTTTCGGATTTAGGCAACCTTCTGGGAACAGATTTACGCTGAAAACGGGAGTCTACTGTACTGTTGTAAATATTAACAGGTCTGCTGTGCATGTTATTTAAAAATATATTTCATTAATAATCTTATCAGACATCTTAATTACAGTGGAACCTGAGTTTCTGGCCGTACATCTATTGTTGATGCTCAGCATCCCGTAAAATCTCAAATTGTTTGAAAGTCAAAGCAGTATTTCGCATAAGAAATAATGTACCAGTGGTCCCTCAGGTTATTGGTGTTTAATCCATTCTCAGAGAGTTGTCCTCAGGCCGAATTTTATCTTATCCGAATTAATTTTACCCATGAGAATAATGGGAATCAGTTAATAGTTCCTGCTGTCAGGAGGCTAGACAGATATAGTACTTCAAATATGATGCTATATCAACCTACGGTTATTTATCCATCAGAATCATCTAATGTGTCATAATATCAGATTAATAACATAGATAAACATGATATATTCTCTAGAATGAATAAAATGTCATAATATATGTGAGGATAAGTGTGGAAGTGTAGTTGGGTTTATAATGGCCACTGAGTGTGCTGTTCAGCTTCTGCCACCTCCCGCTATCACACCAAAAAATATAGAAATAATTTTATAAAATAGAAATACAGTGGAACCTTTGACTTCGTCAGTTTAATCCATTCAGCGTGCTAGCTCGTAACTCAATTTACTCGTTCAGTGGAACCTCACAATTTATCGTACTTAATCCGTTCCAGGAGTTAGTTCTAAATTCGTAAAAATTCTGAAAAGAGATACACCCCAATTAACCCGCCACATAAGAGTGAGTTTATGACGACAGTTTCGGTCCGACTTGGACTCATTTACAAAAAGTCACACTTTGTGACTTTGTAAATGGTCCAAGTCAGACCGAAACGTCGTCGTAAGCTTCTCTCTTTTATGTGAGGGTTATTTGTGTATCGTTCAGTCACGGTATTGTGCACTTTTTTGGTATTTATGAAAAGCGAAGCAATATTTCCCATAAGAAATAATGGAAATACAATTTATCCATTCCAGTAACCCAAAAATATTAACAAAAATAAATTTTTTTTATTATAGAGATTAATTATTGTTTTACATACACTCAACAAATACAGTGTTTTCAGTTATGTAGTAATAAATTTAATCATGAACATAACAAACATAACATTTTACTTACACTTTATTGAAGTTTGGTGATTGCATCTGGAATATAGGGAGGAGGAGAGAGGGAGTTAGGGTTAGTGTCTTGGAAGGGGAATCCCCCTCCATTAAGGACTTTAGGTATCAAAGCCCTCTCTGGGGCTTACTCTTTCTCGGTCTTTTCTATGCCCACTAGGACCAGCTTGAGAGTCAACTGGACCCTGTCTCACAAAATAACTGTACCACAGTCCTCTGTTTCTGGTGCCTCTTTAAGATTTACCTAAATGGGACTCTTGGTTCTGTTCAATGAATTTGTGTTGCAAAGATGGCTTGTTTCAGCTTGCTCAGTGTGTGGGAACTTCTCCACAAAAACATTTGGACTTCATTACACTTGGACTCATTCTATTCTGTATTATTTCATTCTCACATCTATGGTGATCTCTGTTTCTTAACCACTGGGGTACCACATTAGCAAGGTTTCTTTGGCCCATTGTGCTTATTTCACAGTCCCACAAGCACTAAACATCAATGAGATAATCGTTAAATGTTTGAATGAGAGTGCAAGTTTGTGTTCACTCTCAAGCATCATCAAAAAACCAGATGGCTCACAGGCGCCCTGCATGGGGGATGCGGGGACAAAAGCGCTGCCGGGACAGTGAGCCCTCAGCTGTAGCCCGTGTGGTTCGAAAATAGGGGCGAGTTCAATAATAGGGACCAAAATTGGTTCGAAAAAAGGTTCTATTTTCGAAGAGTTCGATAAGCGAGCGTCTCGAAATTTGAGGTTCCACTGTTTGTCAAATTAATTTTCTCATTTCTTTAAGGTTTTTACTCATTTTCGTTCCTGCACTCTGGATAGGAGACAGAAAAAATTCTTGAATATGGCGCTGTTATCAACTGTATTGGCTTATTTATCTATCGCAATTCATCTACTATGTCATATAAACAATATAATTAGCACTGAAACATGATATATACTCTAGAATGAATAAAATAGGCCATAGTATTGTGGCAGTTAGCATCAGCATTCTGTCACAATTTGACCATAGTATTTTCCATGTTCTTACTGTAGAGAATACAGAGTAATTTTTGAGGCTAACCTGCAGTAGAATCACTAGGACCCATGGTTTAGAAAAAAAAAATTGGCCAAAATTACGGTAAAATAAAATGAGACAGCACAACGAGAACTGCCCCCACAGGGATTGGAATATGTTTATGCTTATCAGCAGTGCCAACTAAGCAGAAGCATCTGAATATTTTTACATATGTATTAGGGCATGATTTTATTAATTAGGAACTGATGGCTCTATCATATATTATTATTATTAATTTGTTAACTGAAGTTCTATCGTTATTATTATTATTTGTTTTCAACACAAGTCGGCCGTTCCCGTCTCCCACTGAGCAGGTGACCACCAAAAAAAAAAAGAAAGAAAAATCCACAAAAAAGAAAAATATTTCATCATCATTCAACACCTTTCACCACAACTTGCATCATTTTCAATGTTTTTGCAGAGGTGCTCAGAATTACATACAGTTTTGAAGCTTACACATTATAAAGTTACACTACTTATCCCTCCAACTGCCATATCCCAAAACCCTCTCCTTTTTAAGGTGCAAGGCAATTGTACTTCCCATTTCCCTCAGGACTCAATGTCCGACTATATGATTACATAATACCGGTTTCCTCTGAATCCCTTCACTAAATTTTACATGCTCACACTCCAACAGATGTCAGGTCCCTCATAGTACCAATTCGTCTCCATTCACTCATATCTAACTCGCTAGCTCATGCTTGCTGGAAGTTCAGAGCCTGTGCCCACAAAAATTCCTTTACCCCCTCTCGTCCATCCCTTTCGAGGAATACACGACCCTACACCGCCTTCCTTCTTTTAGATTTATTTGCTCTTTCAATGCTATTATACTTTGATATCCATTCTTCTAAAATGACAATCCACCTCAAAACCCTCTTCTGCCTTGACTAATACTTTTATTACTCAACTCCTTTTCCTTATTTCCCTCTCACTCTGAATTTTCTGCATTAATATTTACATCACACATGACCTTAGACAGGACAACTCCACTGCCTCCTACCGTCTCTGCGCTGCTGCATTTTACCACCCTAGCTTCACCACCCATAGTATGAGTAGTGGTACAACTATACTTTCATACTTCCCTGTCTTTGCCTCCATAGTTAAGTTTTTTGACACTACTACAATATTCCTCAACGCCACACTTCCTCTTTTTTCCTCATCAATTCTTGATTAACCTCATCTCCTTCTTAAATCCTCCGCCGACACGTCAACTCCCAAGTACAAGTATCTGAAAAAATGCACTCTTCCAAACTCCTCCTCCCCAAGTTGATATCCAAATTTTTCTTTATCTAAATCATTTGACACCATTCTCACCTTACTCTTTTCTAAATTCACTTTCAACTTTCTACCTTTACACACATTTACCAAACTCTATCCACTAACCTTTGCAATTTTTCTTTAGATTTCCAATAAGCACAGTAGATCAGCAAACTAGTAACTCGTGTCAATTTCCATTTTGAATTTGATTCCCATAATTTATCCCACCCTCTCCCGAACACCCTAGCATTACTTCCTTTACAACCCATCTATAATATAAATTTATTAAACAATCATGGTGATCATTACATTCCTGTCTAAAGACCTACTTTTACCGGACAAGTAGTCCTCACCTCTCTTCTACACAACTAACCTGTGCCTCACTATACTCAATAGAAAAAACTCTTTATCAGCATTTAATAACTTCCGCACTATTCCATTTTCTTGCAACACTTCTGCCACTTTGTCCTCTATCCACTCTATCATATGCCTTTTCTAAATCCATAAATGCAATTGAATAACTTCCCTACCTTGATCTAAATTAGTGTTCACATAGATGCTTAAATGTATACAACTTGATTACACATCCCCTACCACTCTGAAACCTCCTTGCTCATCAGCATCCTACATCTGTCTTACCTTAATTCTTTTCAATTATATAACCCTACCGTACACTTTTCCTGAGTATAATCGTAAATTATTCCTTGTAATTTTTTACATCTCCTTTTGTCCCTTTCCCTTTATATAAAGGTACGGACTATTCATGCTCTCTCTCTTTCCCTAGGTACCTTCCTTTCTTTTCATACATTAATTTAAACAAAAGTAACAACCACTCCAACACTATATCCCCCCTGTTTTAAAATTTCTGTCATGATCCCATCAGTTTCAGATGACTTTACCCCCTTTCATTTTGATATTAATGCCTCACACACTCCCCCACATTACATTTGCTCTTTTTCTCTCCTAAAAGATGGTATACCTCTGACCTGTGCTTGAAATTACTGCCTCAGTTTCTTCCTTAACATTAAGTTCCTCAAATATTATGCCATCTAACTAATACTCCATTCCCCCATATACTAACTGCCCTACTCTGTTTTTAAACTGACTAATCCATACTTTCCCTAGTCTTTCTTAACTTGTTTAACTCGTCAAAATTTTGTCTTATTTTCATTAAAATATTTCTTGACAGTCCTCTCCCACTATCATCTGCTCTCCTTTTGCTCTCTCTCACATTCTCTTTACCTTTCTTTTACTCTTCCATATACTCTGCTCTTCTTCTACCACCTTCTGCTTTGTAAAAACCTCTCATAAGCTACCTTTTTCTCTTTTATCACACCTTTACTTCTCATTCCACAATCACTTCTGTTTCCTCCTGCCCCACCCGACTATAACCACAAACTTGTGCTTGCCCCACATTCTAATACTGCATTTTTAAAACTATTCCATCCATCTTCATCCCTCAATACTCATCTTTGCACTAAGCCCAACTCTTTCTGCCATAGGTCGCTTATATCTCACCCGATATTCCTCCTCCTCTCTAGTTTATTCACTTTCTCTACTCCCTTTTTGCTTGTTGTTGCACCTTCCTCTTTTCCACATCTATCATCTTACTCTAACTGTAGCTAAAACTAAGTAATGATCCGATATAGCAGTTGCACCCTCTATACACTTGTATCCTGGAGCCCACCCACCATCCTTTTTATACTCATACATAATCTAATAAAACTACTTCTTTACGTTACATCATACCTGGTATATTTATTTATTCTCTTTTCATAAATATGTATTATTATTTAACCAAATCTCTTTCTACACATAGCTCAATTAAAGGCTCCCATTTACCCATGGCCACCCCCAAATTTACCTATCTACTCCCTCCATAACATTTCTACCCACTTTAGCATTGAATCCCCCAACACATTACTCTCACACTTGATTCAAAAACTCCAGCATTTCACTCAACTTTTCCAAATCTCTCTCTCTCCTCACACTTGTCTCTTCTCAGGTTGCATACACGCGTATGTAATCCACTCTTTCACATCCAATCTTTATTTACTCCACTTAGCCTTGAATTATTACATTTATAGTCCCTCTTTTTCCTGCCATAGCTTATCACTTCAAACATTATTGCTACTCCTTCCTTTAGCTCTTAACTCTATTTGAAACCCCTGACCTAAATTCCTTTTATTCCTCTCCACCTGAAAACTCTACCACCCCCTACAGTTTGTTTCACTTACACCTTTGAGGGTCGACAGGCCTCTCCGAAACTCGTTCTCAGGGTCGGCCAATTTAAAAAAAAAAAAAAAATTATTTTTCTTATGAAATAGATAGAGAATCTTTTCCCCGATCATAAAGACACCTAAAGTTTGAATTTTGTTAGAAAACTTAGGAATATTGCTCTCGCAAAAGTTCTGCGGTCTCGGCGCATGTTTAACGCATCGGCAGATTTTGCCCACTTTGTGCCACATTTTCGGCCAATTTCACTGTACTAGTCGACACAAAGACATGAATATTTCGATAAGAACTCCATTTTTTTCTATCGAATGGGTGAAAGAAACCATCATTTATGTAAATTCTACTATCCAGTACAGTGGTAAGATTTTAGCTATTTTGCCATTTCACACAAATTTCAAAAGTGCCCAATTTCGAATAGTGTCCGAAATAAACAAGAAGACAGTACCTTGGCACATAAATTGACATTTCCTTAGTCATTAGTCATGTCCCTCAAGGCACTCTTTATTCTTTTGCTTTCCACTTTGAATTTTATTTTCACAAAAAATATAAGATTTACTGTTATTGAGACTACTGCATTAGTGTAAAAAATGGTATAAATATAATTGGTGCACATGTGAAAGAATATTTGAACTCACCAGTTGACGTGTATTGCACGCTTGGCCCGATTTGTTTACTTTGAAGTTTGGTAAAAATAGTACTTTCTGCTACTTTGAGTCAATTATTTCAAGGCACCTTTCTTTGTAAAACCCAGTCAAAATCATCTCAATTTCTGTAATAGGTCTTCCATTCTATAAAATGAGACCAAGGGAAAGAAAACTAGAATACAACAATAACATACCATACGAAAATACCTGCAAAGTCGTGTTTATTAAAAAAAAATGGGTCAAAGTTTTTTTATTTTCATTATGCACTGTGTGCTGCAGGTTTTTTTTTGTCTGTGCACACTTGACCACATAGACCCATTACTTTATAGAAGGCCTACCAGCTTTTCTCCCCATAGATTTTACCGGGCCGCTAGAATTTATGAGTACGAGTACGTCAAAAACCCCTACGCGTTTAGACGTACTTGGTACGACGAAAACCTCAAAGGGTTTAAAGCCAGGACATCCAGGCTTCTTCTTATTCTATCATCCACAATCATCTCTTTCCTTAATCATCTGACATCAACATCAAAGCACATTTAATTTAGGGAACTCAAGCTCTATTGTTGTTTTAATAATAATATGTTATGATGATTATTATTCATTATTGCTATTATAATTTAGGGAAAACTGAAGCTCTCATTCATTTTATTATTATAATTTATTTATAATTATAATTATAATATAATTATTATTATTGTAGATAGTAGGTTGGTTAGACAGCAAAACCACAAAGGGGAGGGTACTACCGTCCTGCCAAAGTGAGTGTTGTAACAAAAGCCTGTTTAATGTATTACATGATGGTAGGATTGCTGGTGTCTTTTGTCTGTCTCATAAATATGCAAGATTACAGGTATGTCTTGCTATTCCTACTTTACACTTAGGTCTCACTACACATACATGTAATGTTTATTTATACACACTCGTCTGTGTTTTCTTTGTTTTATTTAATAGTTCTTGGTCATTATTACTTTTCCTTTTATATCCATGGGACGTGGAATAAGAATTCTTTCCTCGCCGTAAACCATGCGTGTTGTAAAAGTCAACTAAAATGTAATGTTTACTAAAATGAATAAAGAGAAAATTGTTCCAAAGTGGGAAGTCTGAATGTGCGGGGATGTTGTGCAAAATTGATAAGAAAGAGATGATTGTGGTGTTATGGAACGAGAAGAAGATGGATGTCCTTTGCTTTAATTGGAAACAAAGCTGAAAGGGGTGGAGAGTTTCAGTGTGGAGAGGAAATAAAATGGGGATTAGGTCAGGGGTTTCAAGTAGAGTTTAGAGCTAAAAGAAGGAAGTAGCAATAATGTTGAGGATATAAGTTATGGCAGGAAAAAGAGGGACTTAAATGTATAATTCAAGGATTTTGTGGAGGTAAAAGTATAAAAGTTTTTGTGAAAGTGGGTTATTGTAACGTGTATATGCACCTGTAGGAAGAGGAGAAGTGTAGGGAGAGAGAGAAAGATTTGGAAATGTTGAAGTGAATGCGTGGGTAGTTTTGAACCAAGTGTGAGAGTAATGGTGGATGGGGTTTCGATAATTGCTTAAAGTGGGCATGAATGTTGTGGAGGGAAGGAGTAGCATGTAAATTTGGTGGTGCAGGGGTAAATTGAAAATGGGGAGCCTTTAATTGAGCTATGTGTAGAAAGAGGTGTGGTAATAATAATACATATTTATGAAGAATGAGGATAATTATTTATACAGGAGTATGATATAGCACGTTAATTGAAAGAGTTTTGTTAGTTACGTTTTGGTGGATAAAAGGTTGAATGGGTAGGCTCCAGGTTGTACACGGTTTATAGAGGGGGCAACTGATATATCGGATCATTATTTGAGTTGTTGCTACTGTTAGAAGTAAGTGGAAGATGGGGAAAAAAGAGGAAATTGGCAACAACAAGCAAAGAGGAGGTGGAAAATGTATAAACTAAGGATGAGGAAGTTCGGGTGAGATATAAGCAACTATTGGCAGAAGGTGGCTTGTGCAAGTTACTGAGTATTGTGGGGGGGTTGAAGGAGGGTTGGAATAGTTTTAAAAAATGGCAGTATTAAGAAGTTGGTAGAAGTTTGGGTTTTTAGGAGAGTGGGTGCAGGAGGTAATGTGGAGTGATTGGTGGAATGATGAAGTAAAGGGTGTGATAAAAGAGAAAAAGTTAGATTAGGTTGAGCATTTTTACAAGCAGAAGTGTTTAAGAAGAGTAGAAGGTATATGGAGAGTAATAAGAATGGTTGAAAGAGAGTGGTGAGAGTGTGCATAAAGGAAGAGCAGATGATTGTGGGGAGAGGCAACTGTTCAAGAAATTTTAATGAAATATGAAAAAATTTTTGGAGTGAGTTAAAAATTTAAGAAACCCTAGAAAAACAATGGATTTATTATTTAAAAAAAGAGTAGGGGGTAGTAGATGGGAGATGGAGGTTTTGGGTAGATGGCGAGAATATTTTGGGAACTTTTAAATGTCGACGAAGAATGGGAAGCGGAAAATTTCATGCACGGGCCCGGGAGGTATACTTTCTTTTGGGAGTGAAAAAAAAAAGGAAAAGAGTTGGGGGGGGTGTTGAGGCAATAATAAAATAAAGGGGGGTAAACAGCGGGAACTGAGGGGATCATGACAGAAATGTTAAAAGCGGGGGGGGATATAGTTTTGGGAAAGGGGTTTGGTATTTTTGTTTAATAAATTTATGAAAGAGGGGAAGGTCCCAGGGTTTTGGCAGAGAGCATTTTAAAGTCCCTTTTTAAAAGGGAAAGGGGGGACAAAAGAGTTTGTAAAAATTATAGAGAAATAATTTACGAGTATCGGGGAAAAGTGTACGGTGGGGGTTATAATTGAAAGAATTGAGGAAAGACAAAATGTGGATTGCAGATGAGAAAGGGGGTTTTCAGAGTGGGTAGGGATGTGTAGATAAGTTTTTACTTGGGGCATAATTTAACAGTATTTAGATAAAGGTAGGGAAATTTTTTATGCTTTATGGATTTAAAAAAGGCATATGAAAGTGGATAGGGACCCAATGTGGAATTTTTAAGTAGGGGACCCCCCTTAAACGATCACCTCCCAAGCGACCTTTATGTAAGTGATTTATGAAGTGCGTTCGTACATGTATGTGTGAGGGTCTGAAATGGATTAATCTACTTCACAATATTCCTTATGGGAACAAATTCGATCAGTACTGGCACCTGAACATACTTCTGGAATGAAAAAATATCATTAAACCCGGGGGTCCACTGTACATATGTGGAATATGACGATAGTGGAGGCTCAGGTTAGGGTGTGTAGAAGAGAGGGAGACTACTTCCCAGTAAAAGTAGGTCTTAGACAGGGATGTGTAATGTCACCATGGTTGTTTAATATATTTATAGATGGGGTTGTAAAAGAAGTAAATACTAGGGTGTTCGGGAGAGGAGTGGGATTAAATTATGGGGAATCAAATACAAGATGGGAATTGACACAGTTGCTTTTTGCTGATGATACTGTGCTCATGGGAGATTCTAAAGAAAAATTGCAATGGTTAATGAATAAGTTTGGGAGTGTGTGTAAAGGTAGAAAGTTGAAAGTGAACATAGAAAAGAGTAAGGTGATGAGGGTATCAAATGATGTAGATACAGAAAAATTGGATATCAAATTGGGGAGGAGGAGTATGAAAGAAGTGAATGTTTTCAGATACTACTTGGGAGTTGACGTGTTGGCAGACGGATTTATGAAGGATGAGGTTAATCATAGAATTGATGACGGAAAAAAGGTGAGTGGTGCGTTGAGGTATATGTGGGAACAAAAAACGTTATCTATGGAGGCAAAGAAGGGAATGTATGAAAGTATAGTGGTACCAACACTTATATGGGTGTGAAGCTTGGGTTGTGAATGCAGCAGCGAGGAGGCGATTGGAGGCAGTTGAGATATCCTGTCTAAGGGCAATGTGTGATGTAAATATTGTGCAGAAAATTCAGAGTGTGGAAATTAGGAGGTGTGTAGTTAATAAAAGTATTAGTCAGAGGGCTGAAGAGGGGCTGTTGAGGTGGTTTGGTCATTTAGAAAGAATGGATCAAAGTAGAATAACATCGAGAGCGTATAAATCTGTAGGGGAATGAAGGCGGGCTAGGGATCGTCCTCGAAAAGGTTGGAGGGAGGGGGTAAAGGAGGTTTTGTGGGCAAGGGGCTTGGACTTCCAGCAAGCGTGCCTGAGCGTGTTAGATAGGAGTGAATAGAGACAAATGGTATTTGTGACGTGACGATCTGTTGGAGTATGAGCAGGGTAATATTTAGTGAAGGGATTCAGGGAAACAGGTTATTTTTATATACCGGACTTTAAATCCTGGAAATGGGAAGTACAAATGCCTGCACTTTAAAGGAGGGGTTCGGGATATTAGCAGTTTGGAGGGATATGTTGTGTATCTTTATATGTATAAGCTTCTAAGCTGTTGTGTTCTGAGCACCTCTGCAAAAACAGTGATTATGTATGAGTGAGGTGAAAGTGTTGAATGATGATGAAAGTATTTTCTTATTGGGGATTTTCTTTCTTTTTTGGGTCACCCTGCCTCGGTGGGAGACGGCCGACTTGTTTAAAAAAAAAAAAATTAATTTGGACATGAAGCTTTGTCATTAATAAGTGAACCTCTACTTGTGAGTTTAATCCATTCCATGACATTGCTCGCAACTGGATTTGCTCGTTTGCAGTCAATTTTCCTCATTTAACCCTTTCGGGTCCGCCCCGTGATCTACGGCGGTGGGTGAGGCCCAAAACCCGTAGATCACCCAAAATTTTTCTAGCGCCGCAAATTTAGCGCGAAAGCGTCATGGCCTACATATGAGAGAATGGGTCGCCCGGGGGTGTGCGCCATAAAAAAAAAATTTCTGGGGCCCCTGCATAGCATTGGGGGAACCCGGCCAGTCCCCCTTGTTCACCAGCCCGTCGCAAGTCATCTCACCCCCCGGAAAATTTTGGGATTTCCCTCTTCCTGTCTGATATTTCGACACGATAAGTGGAAATGAAGACAAATTTCTAGGGCTTTGATAAGTTAGTGACCGAAAAAAAAGCCCAGTATGATAATATGCAGAAAACCCCGACATCCCGACCTTTCTACCTCGGGTTTGGGGGCACCGTGACTCAGGGTGGGGGTTTTCCAAACGAAAAGAGAAAACTAAATTTTCCCGTGCCTGGCCTCGATTTTCAGTAATGACGGTTCTGACGGGATTGTGATTTTATTGCGCCGCATATTCGAGAGTAAGTGAGGAAACATATTCCCATTGAACGTCGGTATGTTTGCCGCCGCTTTGCGCTCGGTAGTTACCCATCGGGCCCAGGGGACGGAGACACCCCGGAGACACCCGGGTAAAACCCGGGGCCCTTTAACCCTTTTTTTAGGTAGTGATATGAGGATGAGTGGCACACTTGGGCATGGGGGCCACAGACATCAGTGGGGATGGTGTTAGGGGGGCTGGGGGTGGTAGTGGCACCGCCATGCGGACTCCTGTGCCAGCGGGAACCCACGCTGTGATCGTCTTTTCAAGGACAAAGGGGGAGCGTCACCCACCACCCCGCCACAACCACCCGTACAACCAGCTATTTTGTCCAGTATCCACCACAAACCGACGGGTTTGGCAGCAAAATCCCTTTTTTGTTCCCCCCTAACCATTTTGATGACCCCAAAAGGGAAATTCTACCTACCTTCCCCTTTGGAACCAGGGCCCCAATAAAACTGGAATTTTTAAATTTAAATTTTTTGACCAGCCTTGAGGAAAAAATTGTCAGGGAAAGAATAAGTATTTTCAGTACCCCCATGGCAAATACGATCTTATACCACAGTCAAGACTACACAGGGGGAAAGAGCGACGTTGCAGAAATGTTTTTGCTTTTTGCAACAATAACTTATCCCTCACTCTATAAGATAATAAAAAGCATCTGGCCCCACAGATCGGCAATTTTGTCCCCCACCTTAAAGGAAATAAACCAGTGAACAGGTTTATCTTACTTTACGAATGTTGCACTTCTCTGAAAAAAACCGGGCCCTGACAGAAGTACGGTTAACAAGATTAAAATTTTTTTCATGTTTCCAAACAAAATTTTCAGGATATACTTTTTCCTTTAAGAATTTTGTAATTGACGATCTTTGATTTTGTTCAGAGGTAGAGTCATTAAAGCAGTATATCCCGAGAAGAGGAACCCTTTGGTAAAAAAATTGTTTGTACTCTGTGATTTGACAGGGCCTGGTGTTGGATATTGTTGTATACAGGGGTAGTAAAACTTTTTAAAATCCCAAGATGTTTTGGGGTATATCGGTGAGTAGTGAAAAACAGAGGGCCCCTTATTTTGTAAGGGCCCAACTTTAAATTTTACCGAAACTGGTACAAAAGGGCCCATTACTCAGTGATTTCAGCGGTGAACAAGACAATGTGTGGGGCACGGTGCTTCTAACGTAAAAAATCCCGGGCCCTAACGGGGTGTTCGGGTGATGACGTGCAGGTGTTTACTCCCAATGACTCATGGATTACGGGGCATGAAAACGAGATCAATGTTGACAACCATCACCCAAGAAATGCAAGACATGGAAAATTGATCGATTTTCAAGAACGTATTCGAAAACCAGTGACATGATTTATTATACACAAAAAATGCCTTGGTTACAGTTGTGCATGCAGATTGGGGTTTTTTGCTGGTTCGAAGATTACAAGTGGACAGAAACTTTTTTTTCCCTCTCTGGCATTTTCAATGCTGAATGGGATTTAAAAAATTACCAAATAAAGACTGGTAAAAAGACCACCGTATGGTGAATTTTGTTTGTTGTTTTCAGACAACTTAATGAAGTACCAGGGAAAAAACCCTGCAATACAAAAATGGTCCTCGAATTCATCACAAATACCCCAAACGTTTTTTAGAAAGAAGGTGAATTTCAAATACAGCTTCCTTCAAACCCAAAAAAAATTTGCTCAAAAGATGCATTGTCTGTGCACAAACAAAACACGGCAACAAAGCGCAAAGACACTCGTTTTTTGTGTGAGGAATGTAAGGTGCCTCGTGAGGTGCCTTGTTTCAAAGGAGTTCCCAAGCCCAGCATTTTTAAAAAACCCTGTCCATGATTGTAAATTTTTAAAAATATGATAGAACATTAGATTATACAAAATTTTTGGCATGTTTATTGTAATAAACAACAGGGGAAACAAAATGATAATAACTTTAGTGCGGTATTTTGGTTTTAAAACAGTGAGTATATATAATCAATTTTATACATATTGGTTTTCAGGCCCCAAAGTTATAGGAATAGAAAAAAAAATTTGGAAAAAAAAAAAAAAAAACTAAAAAACAAAATAATATAATACCGTTGTTTAATTCGTCGATGTTGCCGCACCCATCATTTTTTACAAACTTTTTGGGACGTATCCGGTAAGTTTCGATCAGATTTTAATTTTTTTTTTTATTACCTTCCAAAAAAATTTCTCTTTTAATTCTGTAAGAAAAAAAAAATTTTTTTTTTTTTAAAATTTTTGGACACTGGGGGGACTTTAGATTTTGGCCTTGGGCCCTGAAAAGGGGTTTAAATTTAAATGACTCAATTAATCCGTTCCTGTGGAATTCTGTACAGTGAAACCCCAAAAAAACAACTGCCCCTCAAAAACCAAACCCAAATTTTTAAGTGTATTTTTGTAAGCTTTTTTAAGTGTATTTTTGAGGGGGCGAAATGGACTAATCAATTTACATTTTTCCCGATGGGAATAAATTCATTCGGAAAGGCACTCGAAAAGCCTTTGGACTGAAGAAAGTTCGATATTTAGGGTTTCCCCGTACTTTAATAATTTTGCTAAAGTCAAATCACGGCTTTTTTTATCTATCTCACTTCATCTAAATGACATAATAACAAAATAAATAAATAGAACCTGATGTTACTCTGAAAAAGAATAAAATATTAATTCATGTAGTGGGATGGCAGTGTCAGCGGTGGACGAGAGTTTGTCTGAAGACCAGGCAAAATACTTTTTTCAAATTCAAATTCAAATTCAAAGTTTATTCTCTATAAGGATTACAATGCTGAGTTTACAGAATTTGGTTATTGTATTGTTTACATGTAAAATAATACTTTAATGAATAATTTCGCTAATATCATCTATACAGCTTACTTATCTATCACATTTTATCTAATATGACATAACAAACTATATAAATAACAGAGAAGCATGATATATACTCTAGGATGAATAAAATATGTCATTCATGCAGTCGTGTGGGCGGTGTCAGCGGTGGACGAGTTTGTCTGGAGACTGGGCAAAATACTTCATGAATAATTTCACTAATATCATCTGTACGGCTTATTTATATGTCACAGTTCATCTAATATGACATAACAAACAATATAAATAACATAGAAACATGATATATACTCTAGAATGAATAAAATACAGTGGACCCCGCATAACGATCACCTCCGAATGCGACCAATTATGTAAGTGATTTATGTAAGTGCATTTGTACGTGTATGTTTGGGGGTCTGAAATGGACTAATCTACTTCACAATATTCCTTATGGGAACAAATTAGGTCAGTACTGGCACCTGAACATACTTCTGGAGTGAAAAAATATCGTTAACCGGGGGTCCGCTGTATGTCATTATGTAACAGGTGGAGGTGGCCACAACTGCTCCCTCTTTGTTGTGGTAAACACTGCCATCTAGTGACGGCCTTTTGAAGCCGTCTATTATTATAATTATTATATGTAGTACATTATTATTATATATGTATTATTATTATACATATATTATTATGATTATTATTGTATTATATTATTATACTATTATTATTATATGTACAGTGGAACCTCAAAAATCGAACTTATCACGTATCGAACGTTTCAAGAATATGACCATTTTTTCGGACAAACTGTGTCCCTATTATCGAAAGCGCCCCTATTTTCGGACCGCCGGGTACGGGACCTGTCTGCCATCCGCTCTGTCCGCGTCCCTGCGCTGGTGCCGTGAGCAGTCTAACTTTGTTTATGCTTGAGTGAACACTAACCTGCGCTCTCATTCATGCATTTTACGATTATTTTGTTGTGTTTAGTGCTTGTGGGACTGTGAAATAAGCTGCCATGGGCCCGAAGAAACTTGCTAGTGGTACCCCTGTGGTAAGAAAGTGAGAAACACCATAGATGTGAAGAAGGAAATAATACAGAAGTATGAGAGTGGTGTGAGACTTGTTGAGCTTGCCAGGATGTATGGGAAAAACAAGTCGACCATCGGTTCTATCCTGTCAAAGAACAAATCAAGGAAGCTGATGTTGCGAAAGGTGTTAATATAGGGAGTGGATGAGGTGCCTTCTTCAAAGATTAAGGAGATTTGTGCCAAGTGGAATGATGTCCAAATGTTTGTGCAGAAGTACCACCCTGAGCAAGCTTAAACAAGCCATCTTTGCAACAAGTTCAGTGACAGAACCACGTCCCATTTTAGGGAAATGTTAGAGGCGCCAGAAACAGAGGACTGTGGACAGTTATTTTGTGATACAGGGGTCCAGTGACTCTCAAGCTGGTCCTAGTGGCATTAAAAGACAGAGAAGGGAAGTAACCCCAGAGAGGGCTTTACCTGAAGTCCTCATGGAGGGGGATTCTCCTTCCAAACACTAACCCCAACTCCCTCTCTCCTCCTCCCTATCTTCCAGATGCCATCACCAATCTTCAATAAAGGTAAGTAAAAATGTTATTTTATATGTATTACTATACATAATTAAAAACTATAGTATTTGTTGTATGTAAAACTAATTAATCTCTATAAAATGTATTTTTTGTGTGAATATTTTTGGGTTTCTGGAACGGATTAATTGTATTTCCATTATTTCTTATGGGAATTATTGCTTCGAATTTCAGACTTTTCGAATTTAGAACTAGCTCCTGGAATGGATTAAGTTCAATTTTTGAGGTTCCACTGTATTATTATTATGATTATTATTATTATTATTATTATTATTATTATTATTATTATGGGATCATGACAGAAATGTTAAAAGCAGGGGGGATATAGTGTTGGAGTGGTTGGTACTTTTGTTTAATAAATGTATGAAAGAGGGGAAGGTACCTAGGGATTGGCAGAGAGCATGTATAGTCCCTTTATATAAAGGGAAAGGGGACAAAAGAGATTGTAAAAATTATAGAGGAATAAGTTTACTGAGTATACCAGGAAAAGTATATGGTAGGGTTATAATTGAAAGAATTGGAGGTAAGACAGAATGTAGGATTGCGGATGAGCAGGGAGGTTTCAGAGTGGGTAGGGGATGTGTAGATCAAGTGTTTACATTGAAGCATATATGTGAACAGTATTTAGATAAAGGTAGGGAAGTTTTTATTGCATTTATGGATTTAGAAAAGGCATATGATAGAGTGGATAGGGGAGCAATGTGGCAGATGTTGCAAATATATGGAATAGGTGGTAAGTTACTAAATGCTGTTAAGAGTTTTTATGAGGATAGTGAGGCTCAGGTTAGGGTGTGTAGAAGAGAGGGAAAATACTTCCCGGTAAAAGTAGGTCTTAGACAGGGATGTTTAATATCACCATGGTTGTTTAACCCTTTCAGGGTCCAAGGCCAAAATCTGAAGTCACGCACCAGTGTCCAAGAATTTTCAAAAAAAAAATTTGTTATTTTTTCTTATGAAATCGTAGAGAATCTTTTTGTGAAGGTAATAAAACAAAAAGTACGAAATTTGGTGGAAAATTGACGAAATTATGCTCTCGCGAATTTTGATGTGTCAGCGATATTTACGACTCCCATTTTAGGCCAATTACATTATTCCAATCAACCAAATTCTTAGCTATTTCACTAGTATTACTTCTATTCTATCGATTGAGCACAAGAAATCGCCAAGTCATCTGTTTCAACTACAAAATAAAGTGATCGGAAATTGTTAATTTGGCCAATTTAACACAAAGTTCACAATATTCCAATTTCAAAATAGGCTCCAGAATAAACAATGTAGGTATTCCTGGAACTAAACTAACATTTCCTATGTTCATTAGTTACATTTTGAGGCTTTACAAATAAATTCCATTTTGATTTTTTATTCACATAATGAATTTTTATTCACACCAAAAAATAGAAGATTTACTGTTATGCAATACTGTAATAATTGTATAAATATCATCACCATATTTGTGAATGTATATTAGACCCACCAGCTGACATGTATTAGATGTGTGAGGTCGTTTGTTTACTCTTGAATATCAGCAAAAATTTAACATTTCCGCTACTTTTGAGCTCAGTTTCAAGCCATTTCCAGTGCTAAAACCAATCAAAATCATCTCTATTTCTGTAATATATCTTCCATTCTATCAAATGAGACCAAGAAATCGCAAATACAACTATAAAAAACATACAAAAAAACACTGCAAATTCGCTGTTTTAATCGAAAAATCATGATTTCATTTTTTTTCTCTCATTATACACAGTGTGCTGCAGGATCTGTTTTATGTAGTGCACACATACCACATAGATGTATTCTGTCATATCTAGGCCCAAATGTACCACTCACAGTTTATCAGAGTGAGCTGAGCTCATGACGTAGATCTACGGTTTGGACCCTGAACGTAAAGCCGTAGATCTACGGGACGGACCCTGAAAGGGTTAATATATTTATAGATGGGGTTGTAAAAGAAGTAAATGATAGGGTGTTCGGGAGAGGGGTGGGGTTAAATTATGGGGAATCAAATTCAATATGAGAATTGACACAGTTACTTTTTGCTGATGATACTGTGCTTATGGGAGATTCTAAAGAAAAATTGCAAAGGTTAGTGGATGAGTTTGAGAATGTGTGTAAAGGTAGAAAGTTGAAAGTGAACATAGAAAAGAGTAAGGTGATGAGGGTATCAAATGATTTAGATAAAGTAAAATTGGATATCAAATTGGGGAGGAGGAGTATGGAAGAAGTGAATGTTTTCAGATACTGGGGAGTTGACGTGTCGGCGGATGGATTTATGAGGATGAGGTTAATCATAGAATTGATGAGGGGAAAAAAGGTGAGTGGTGCGTTGAGGTATATGTGGAGTCAAAAAACGTTATCTATGGAGGCAGAGAAGGGAATGTATGAAAGTTTTGTAGTACCAACACTCTTATATGGATGTGAAGCTTGGGTGGTAAATGCAGCAGCGAGGAGACGGTTGGAGGCAGTGGAGATGTCCTGTCTAAGGGCAATGTGTGGTGTAAATATTATGCAGAAAATTCGGAGTGTGGAATTAGGAGGTGTGGAGTTAATAAAAGCATTAGTCAGAGGGCAGAAGAGGGGGTTGTTGAGGTGGTTTAGTCATTTAGAGAGAATGGATCAAAGTAGAATGACATGGAAAGCATATAAATCTATAGGGGAAGGAAGGAGGGGTAGGGGTCGTCCTCGAAAGGGTTGGAAAGAGGGGGTAAAGAAGGTTTTGTGGGCGAGGGGCTTGGACTTCCAGCAAGCGTGCATGAGTGTGTTAGATAGGAGTGAATGGAGACGAATGATACTTGGGACCTGACGATCTGTTGGAGTGTGAGCAGGGTAATATTTAGTGAAGGGATTCAGGGAAACCAGTTATTTTCATATAGTCGGACTCAAGTCCTAGAAATGGGAAGTACAATGCCTGCACTTTAAAGGAGGGGTTTGGGATATCGGCAGTTTGGAGGGATATGTTGTATATCTTTATACGTGTATGCTTCTAAACTGTTGTATTCTGAGCACCTCTGCAAAAACAGTGATAATGTGTGAGTGTGGTGAAAGTGTTGAATGATGATGAAAGTATTTTCTTTTTGGGGATTTTCTTTCTTTTTTGGGTCACCCTGCCTCGGTGGGAGACGGCCGACTTGTTGAAAAAAAAAAAAAATTATTATTATTATTATTATTATTATTATTATTATTATTATTATTATTATTATTATATAAATTTGTAATTTTTATTCACACAAAAAATATAAGATTTACTGTTATTCCTTATTCCAATAATTGTATAAATGTCAACCCATTCACGACTGCATATTGGAATGGACAGTTTATTTACTCTGAAACAGCCAAGCAATTGGCCATTTCTCCTAGGTTGAGCTTTATTTCAAGGTACTTTTCGTCGTGAAAGCAAATCAAATCATATTTATTTCTGTAATATATCTTCCATTCTATCAAAAGAGACCAAAAAAACGAGAATACAACCATAAAAACCATTCGAAATTACCGCAAAGGGGTGGCTAATTGCTGAGAAGTGAACTCCATTATTTATGCTTAGATTTCTTTCATTTTTGGTGTACGTTAAGAAGCATATTTCCATCATACATTGCCCAAATTTCAATAAGATAGTCCAACAGACAAATGAGATACAATTCCCGAGATCAAGAGCAAGAGTCCCTCACCAATGTCAAGGAACCTGCCGTGAGGTCTGCTCGCTTGTGGAAACTCTGCTCACGTATGGAAGCAAAAAATTGACCCATCGACTGCTCATATTTGGAAAAACTCGCGCATGGACATGCTCGCAAGTAGAGGTTCCACTGTATAATAATACAGTAGACCGCCATTAAAGAATTGCTGCACAATTTTATGTAACACGTTGTGTAATTAATTTCACATGGTTCAGTTTGTGGGAAGGGAAAAAAAATTCTCTTTTGCTCAAGCGGCCACCTTGTTGTGTAGCAGCCGGGGAACCATCCCCTACCACCCCCTCAAACCAAAAACCCCCTTCCCTACCCAAATCCCCGGGCAAACCCCCCACCATTTTCCCCCCCACCCCCCCACCCTTTCCCAAACTTTTTCCCCCACACCGGGGCCCCCCACCCCCCCCTTCCCTTTCCCCCCCCCACCCCCCCATCCCCGCAGGTTTAATTTATCGTGTCTAGTCTTTTTTCTGTACAAGGCAGCTGTGTTTGTCAAATGGCTAAAGATAAATTTTAATTACAAATCTTGTATCTGCCAAGAAATCATGACACCCTTTTCCATATTGTGTTTTCTGAAAGTGGCACGAAGAGGTTAAAAAGCCTTAAAAATCTTAGAATTAAAAAAATATTTTGACAAAGATAAACCCCCAGGTAATGAAAAATGGTTTCTTTGTACAAAAGAAAAAGGGTTAAAATGGGGTTTGGGGTGACTAACTGAATTGGAAATGGGTTTACTTACTTTAGTGACTTTGAGTGACTTGGGCGGTTGAATGACCTTGGAAAAACTAATTGGGCTTGGGGGTTTTTAAATGAAATTTATTTATGACTTAAGATACTTGATGAATGGGAAAGACTTGATGACTTTTTGGTGACTTGGGCTGTAAAATTTTTATTATTATTGTTTAAAAAGAAAAAGAGAAAGGATTTTAAAGGGAATTTTAAAGTATGAAATCATAGAAAACAAGAGAGGTGTCCAGGGTTTTTTTGGGGTTTAGGGGGGAAAAGGGGGGGGGACTGGGTCGTAACCAGAGCAAAAAATCGACCCGGGGCAGTCCTATTCAAAAAATTCCTAAGTTGGGGGAAAATCGTAATTTAAATTTACTTTTTATTTACATTTTTTAAATTTTTAAATAAGGGAAAAAATTTTCCTTTTCCCTTTGGGGGAGATGTTTTGGGTTTTAAATTTTGTAGTTAGTTTGTGGAGTGAGCAGGGATACAGGGGGTTTTAACACTAAAGGGGGGGTAGCAGGGAAACAGGGGGTGTAGCAGGGATTTGGGGAGGGGTTAAAGGCCCTGTTTTTGGGGGTTTTAGCAGGCTGTTTGGGTGTAGCAGGCATACAGGGGGGTGTAGGGAACATGTTGGGGGGTGTAGGGAGGGAAAGCTGGGAGTGGGAGCAGGGCATGCAGGGAAATGTAGCAACATGTTGGGGGTTTTAGGGAGGGTGTTTGGGGGTGTAGCGGATGTTTGGGGGTTTTAGCAGAATGCAGGGGGTGTAGCGGCTGTTGGGAGTGTTGCGGCATTTGGGGGTGTGCAGAATGTTGGGAAATTTTAGGAAGGAAAGTTGGGGGTTTTTAGCAGACATGCAGGGGTGTAGCGACATGTTGGGAGGTAGCAGGTTTTTGGGAGTGTAAGGGAGACATGAGGGAGTTTTAGAGGCATACGGGGGGTCTAAGGGATCATAAAGGGAGTTTTAGCAAGGGGATACAGGGGTTAGCGGCAGGGTTTGGGGGGGTTTTTAGAACATGCAAGAGCTTTGCAGGCTACAGGGGTGTAAAATGGCATGTTTGGGGGGTGTAGAGATATACAGGGAAATTAGCAGGCTTTTTGGGGGTGTAGCAGACAAAGGGGGTGTACAGGGTTTTTGGGGTGTAGCAGATAAAAAAATGTTCACAGGGTTTGGGGGTGTTGCAGTTTCACAGGGGGTGAGCAGGCATGTTGGGAGTGTAGCAATTCACAGGGGTGTAGATCAGTAGTTGGGAGTGTAGCGCCCTTTGGGAGTGAGCACATGTTGGGATGTAAACAAAAAAGGGGGTGTAGCCCGGCCAAAGTTTGGGGGGTTTACAGAAACAGGGGTGTAGGGCTGTTGGGGGGTGTAGCAGTTTTACAGGGGGGTGTAGCAAGGCATGTTTTGGGGGTGTAGCAGTATACAGGGGGTTAGCAGGCATGTTGGGGTGTAGCAAAACAGGGGGTGGGAGCAGGAGTTGGGAGTTTTAAGAAAATACAGGGAGTGTAGCAGGCTTTTGGGGGGTGTAGCAATATTTCAGGGAGGTACAGGCTTTTTGGGGTGTAGCAGATATACGGGATGTAAACAGGGGATGTTGGGGTTTTAGCAGATAACAGGAGTGTAGCGGCATGTTGGGAGTTTTAGCAGGGCAAACAGGGGGTTTAGCAGGCATGTTGGGGGTGTTTGCGATACACGGGGGGTGTAGCAGGGATGTTGGGGGGTAGCAGCCCCGGGAGTGTAGGGGGATGTTGGGGTGAGCAGATATTTCAGGGGGTTTTTCCCGGCATGTTGGGAGGTAAGATATACAGGGAGGTAGCAGGGAAAAACGGGGGTTTAGCAGGCATGTTGGGGGGTAGCAGAAAATACAGGGGGTGTAGGAGGCAGTTGGGAGTGTAGCAGACATAGGGGTGTTTGCAGACAACAGGGAAATGTACAGGCATGCGGGAGAGGGAAACAAAAGGGGAGTGTAGCAGAATGCGGGAGTGTAGCAGAATTTACGGGGGGTGTAGCAGACATGCCGGGTGTTGCAATTTGCCGGGAGTGTTGCAGTATGCCGGGGGGTACGACATGCCCGGGAGTGTAAACAGACATGCAGGGGGTAAAGTTGACATGCAGGGGGGGAGCCCGACATGCAGGGAGTGTAGCAAGGGAAAGTTTGGGGTTGTGGGACATGCTGGGAGGGGGAGCAGACATCAGGGGGTTAAAACAGGCTTGGGTGGGAGTTAGAGGCATGCTGGGTAGTTTAGAGACATGCTGGGAGTTGCGACTTCGGGAGGGGTACAAACATGCAGGGAGTGTAGCAACATGCATGGAGGTTTTGCAAAACATGGGAAGGAATTTTGCAGACAAAGGGAGGGAGTGTTGCCGACAAAGGGGGTGCAGCAGACAGGCAGGGTGGAAAACGACTTTTTGGGTGGCCGCAGACATGCGGGAGTGGGAGGAAAACATTCTGGGGTGTAGCAGGGCATGCTAGGGGGTGGGACAAATGAAAAGTGTAGCCGACGTGCCAAATGAGGGGGTAGCAGACATGCGGGGTGTAGCAGACAGGTTGGAGTTGCCGGGGCTTTTTTGGAGTGTAGCAGAAAAATGTTGGAGTGTACAGGGCATTAGGGGGGTTTTTTAGACGCTGGGGGTTGTACAGACGTGCATGGAGAGTAGCAACAGCATGGAGTGTAGAAAAATGCAGGCGTGTACCGGCATGGTAAAAGGGGTTCAAAAAATGAAAGGGGGTGTTGGGAGACAAAGCAGGGAGTGTAACAGACATGCAGGGAGTGTAGCAGACATGCTAGGAGTTATCAAAATTTTTGGAATTGTAGAGACATTCAGGGGGTTTTTAGCAAAACTGCTTTGGGGTTTTAGCAGACATGCTTGGAGTGTAGGGAGACTGAGGGATGAGCAACATGCGGGGGTTTTAGATACATCCGGGGTGTAAACAGACATGCCCGGGGTGTAGCAACCCTTCCCGGGGGGTAGGGAGGGCATCGGGGGGTGTAGCAAACATCCGGGGGTGTAGCAGACATGGCCCGGGGGTTGTAACAGACCCTTCAGGGGTGTATTAAACATCTGGAATTGTACAGACAACAGGGGGTGCAGCCGAAATGCTTGGGGTGGTAGCAGAAAATGCTTGGAGTGTAGCGACATCTTGGGGTGTTTGCAGACATGCTTGGAGTTTTTGCCCGACAAGCCGGGTTTGCGAATGCAGGGAGTGTAGCAAATGCAGGGGGTTTTACAAAAGAGGGGTGTAGCAGAATCCCGGATTTAGCAGACATGCTGGGAGTGTAGCAGGCATGAGGGAGTTTAGGCAACATGCAGGGGGTTGGGGAGCAGACTTTCTGGGAGTTTTAGCAAGGGGCATGTGGGAAAGGGGGGTTTGAGACATGCGGGAGTGTAGGGAGACATGCAGGGGGTTTTAGCAAAGGGATGCAGGGATTTTTACAGACATGAGGGGTGTAGCAGGCAGTTTGGGGAAAGGGATCAACCCGGTAGGAGTGTAGCGGGAAAAGCTGGGAGTGTAGCAGAATTTCTTGGAGTGTAGCAGACATTTTTGGATGTAGCTAAAATGTTTGGAGTGTAGCAGACATGCTTTGGGTTTTAGCAACATGTTTGGAGTGGGGGGTTGCAGACATGCTTGAGTGTAGAAAACATGGGGAGTTTTAAACAACCTGGGGGTTGGGGGGTGGCAGACATGCCCGGGAGTGTTGCAGAACCGAAAAGCAAAGGGAGAAAAGGGGGCAGACATGCAGGGAGTGTAGCAACATGCAGGAAGTATAGCAGACATGGAAAAGGGGTGTAGCCCGGGGCGGAGGGGGGGTGGCAGACCCTGCCCGGGGTGTTGCAAAACATTTCCCGGGGGTGTTGCAAAACATTTCCGGGGGGTAGCAACATTTTTTGGGGGTGTTTGCGGGCTGCAGGGAGTGTAGCAGGGCATTTCGGGAGGAGTAGAATGCAGTGGTGTATAATTTCGGGAATTTTTAGCAACAGCAGGGGGTTTTAGCAGACATGCGGGGGTGTAGCAAAATGCTGGGAGGATAGCAATTAAAAGGGGGTGTTGCAGGAAAATGCTGGGGGGTGTAGCAGACATGCTGGGGTTGCAGAATGCATGGAGTGTAGCCAAAAGCAGGGGGTGTAAACGACATAAGGGGGGTGGGAGAAACATGCAGGGGTGGGAGCGACATTTCAGGAGTGTAGCAGACATGCTTAGGTGTTCAGAATGTAGGGGTGTTTTGGGAGACATGTGGGATTGTGAGAATTTCAGGGGGTTTTAGGAAAATGCTTTTTGGAGTTAGCAGACATGCAGGGAAATGTAGCAGACATGGTTGGGGGGGTTTAGCAGACTTTCTGGGGTGTAGCAACAGCCGGTGTAGCAGACATTTTGGGAGGGGAGCAACTTGGGTTTGGGAGTGGGGCGGGCATGCTTTGGGGTGTGCAACATGAATTTGGGGGTGTAGCAAACAAAGCAGGCAAATTTTAGAGACATGTAGGGTGATCAACGTCAGGAGTGTTGCAGCTTTTGGGGGGTTTTAGCAGACATGCAAAGGGGTGTTTGAAAACCCTGCGGTGGTTTTTTTCTTTCGGATTGGGGAGCAGACATGCGGGGGTAAAACAGACTTTTTGGGTGTAGCAGACATCTTTGGGTTTGTAGACATTTCAGGGGGTGTAGCAGAAATGCGGGAGTGTAGAAAACATGCAGGGGGCAGACATGCAGGGATGTAGCAGACAGGCCCGGGAGTGGGAGTAAACATGCAGGGGGTATTCAGACATTTTAGGGGGGTGTACAGAATGCAGGGAGGGGTTTCAGACATTGGGGGGGGTAGCAGAATGCTGGGGGTGGGGAGCAGGGCCCTGCGGGGGTGTTTTCAGACAAAGCAGGGGTGTAGCAGACATGTGGGGGGGTAGCAGACATCAGGGAGTAAAAGCAGGGCAAAGCAGGGGTGGCGAATGCTTGGGGGGTAGCAAATGCAGGGAGTGAGCAGACATTTCAGGGGGTTTTAGCGGGGGAAGCGGGAAATATAATGGGCGCAGGGGAGTGTAACAGGGATGTGGGAGTGTAAACAGACTTTCGGGGTTGTTGCAGACATGCTTGGGGGTGTACAACATGCTTGGAGTGTAGCAAACATGGTTTGGGGTGTAGCAAATGTTTTGGGGGTAGAGAACCTGCTTGGAGTGAAACAGACATGCTTGGATGTAGCAGACTTCGGGGGGTGTTGCAGACAAAGCTTTTTGGAAGCGGGGGAGCAGACATTTCTGGGACGTAGCAGGGAAACGGGGAGTGTTGCAGACATGCGGGGGTTTGCAGACAGATTGGGGGTAACCCGACATGCGGGAGGTGTAGCGAACTTGACGAAGGGGGGTTTTAAAAGACATGCAGGGAGTTAGCATCATAGGGGTGTAGCAACATGGAAAGGGGGGTTTACAGACATCGGGGGGGTTGCAGACATGCGGGGGGAGCGAAATGCCGGGAAATGTAGCGGGCAATTGGGGGGTGTAAACAGAAAGCTTGGGGGTGTAGCGACAGCGGGGGTGTATTGACAAGGGGTTTATGTAGAAAACAAGGGGGGGTTAGCAACCTTCGGAGGGTAGCAAATGTTGGGGGGGAGCAGACATGTTGGGGGTTGCAGACATAAAAGGGGGTGTGGGAGACAAGGGGGAGGTAGCAATATGGGGAGTTTTTTTTTAAACTTGGCAGGGGGGGCAACTTGGAAAATTTGGGGTCATGAAAGGGGGTTAAACATTTCCCCGGGGGTTGAGAACATGGGTAATTTTTTTTTTTTTTTAAAACCCCCTTTGGGATTGTGCCGTAAAAATTACGACAAAGTTGGGGTTAAAACCGGGGGGGGTTAGCAAGCTTGGGGGGTTCAGTCTGGGGGGTTTAAACTGTGAGTTTTTTAAATATGAGCCTTTTCTTGAGAGGAAAAATCATGGGTGTAGTGCACCCTATTAAAAAACCCCCGGGGGCCCCCTTTTAAAAATGTTGGGGGAAAAAAATCCGGATTTTTTAATAAACAAAGGGGGTGACCTTTTCAAATGTTTTCATTGGGGTTTTTTAAAAAGTTTTTTGCGAATTTTTTTGGGGGGACTCAATTTTGGGGTAGAATGGAAAGCAATTACAGAAATAGGGAAAAATTTAAAATTTAGGGGGGTTTTTTTAGGCAAGGGGTTGGAAACCGGGGTTTAAAATAGGGAAATAGCTAAATTTTTTAAATGCAAGGTAAAACCTTGGGGGTTACAGTCATTACAAGCCCCTTTTGGGAATTAAAATCAAAATGTGTTAAAGATATTTTAAACAATTTAAATTCAATTTTTGCATAAAGGGAAACTTCATTTTTGGTTTTTAAAAATGAAATTAAAAAAATCAAAATTGAACATTTGTAAACCAAAATGTTAATTTTAAAAACTTTTAGGAAAATTTTAGTTTAGTGCCCGGCCTTTGGAGTTTAGCGGGCATGTTTTTAAAAAAGGAAAATTTTCTTTAGTGGGAAAATGTTTGGAAATTTCCCAAATTCCGGGGGTTACAAATTGGGGGGGGGGGGGAAAAAGTTTGGAAAGGGGGGGTTTTGGGGATTTTTTGTGCTAATTTTAAAAAATTTTAAAAAATCTTGGGGGTTTTGCAAAATTTTGGGGGATGGGAATTAAGTAAAAAGGCCAAAAGGGGGGTGAGCGAAAATTTTTCCCATTGTAAATTGCTGGGGTTTTTGAATCGGAGAGCAAATTTTGGGGTTACAACAAATTTTGTACTTTTTATTTTATTACCTTCAGAAATGGATTCTCTACCATTCCATAAAAAAAAAATAACAAAATTTTTTTTCTTTAAATTCTTGGACCCTGGTGCACACTTTGAAATTTGGCCCTCTGGACCCTGAAAGGGTTAATGTCTTTTTAATTTTCCTTCTGTGTTTCTCATGCTAAGTATTTGTGTTTTCTGTCTTTAACCATCTTAAATTAGCTTACATAATATACAGTAATTTTGTACTGTAATGCTTAAACATATGTAATATAATGTTACTTTTTTCCAGTGTGTGTTTAGCATTGGTCATTTAAAGACACACGTGGATTGAGAACATGTCGTCCTCTGAGGGGTCAGTTGTTATGCGAAAGAAACTTTCCAGATACTGATGGAAATCTCGAAACTTTTAAATACAGGTTAGTAAAGATTTTGTTTTGGCACATTTTATTTATGTACAATGGCTTACAAATGCCCACCTTGTGAATTTATCAGGATACGAACAGTCGCTTGGTCAATTTTTTGCTTCTGGATATGAACGAAATTTCAGGATGTGAACTTCTCCCTCAAGGGAGTTCCTTGGTGAGGGGCTCTTGATCTAGGGAATTGGATCTGTGCTCCAGTTCTCTAAATTAATAATAATAATAATAATTATTCTTATTACAGTAGATTGTCATTTAACATGATAGTTACGTTCCTGGAAAATGCTGTTAGGTAAAATCGTGTTAGATGAACTGAAGAACTTATGAGAAAAATAGGGTTACATTCCTGGGAGCCTCCAAAAAAAGCCAAACAACTTGTTTTTAGACCAACAGATCTTGCAGTGAATATGTAATTATAGTTCATTGTTGTGATATGTTACTGCTTCAGACTACAACTGCAATAGAAATAATAGTATTTCTTACCTTAAATTGTGGATAATGGTGTTTGTGGATGATTGTGAAGAGAGTGGATATGGATGGTGTGGCCCTACTGGGCTGAGGTGGATGGTTGTTGGTTGTCGACAGAAGCGAATGGTAGAGGTTCCGGTACTGAAGTCGATGGTTGTATTGGAGTGTGCATAAATTCTATAATAGATCTCTGGGCTCTTTTACCCAACAGTACTTTATGCAGCTGATGGTAAGGCATCATCAGCTGGTCTAGACCCCGTTTTAAAGCACTGCATCTAGATTTGTCAGGGTCTTCTTCAGCGAAAAAGTCTGCTAGTTTAGCAGCAACATGTAACTGCTCACGTAACTGCTGCAGTGTTAACTGTTTTTCTTCAGGTTCTTCTTCATCTTCTGTTATGTGGCTCCCTTCTATCTGTGCATTGAGCTCTGCCAACATTTCCTCTGGACTCCTGTCTTCATCATCATCATCATCTTCTAAGAGCTCATTCACATCTTCTTCATTCATATCTTCAAAACCATCACCTGGTAATCTCCTTGCCAGCTGAACAATTTCCTGAACTTGACTCTGAAGTAGGTTTTAGCCTCAATAACCATACTAGGCAGACTGTTCCACTCATCAACATAAGAACATAAGAGGACAAACACTGCAGCAGGCCTGTTGGCCCATGCTTGGCAGGTCCTTCACAAATCCAACCCACTAAGAGAATAAACGCTACCCAGGCAATAAGCTTTGACCCTTTCATGGTCGGCAGGCCCTCTCCTAAACTTGTTCTCAGAGTCGGAAATTTTTCGAAAAAAAATAATTATTTTTCCTTATGAAATGATAGAGAATCCTTTCCTGATCATAATGACACCAAAAGTATGAAATTTGATGGAAAACTTACGGAATTATGCTCTTGCGAAGTTAGCAGTCTCGATGATGTTTATGCATCGGCGATTTCGCCCACTTTGACCCCTATTTTTGGCCAATTCCAATGTACCAGTTGACAAAAATCATAACTATTTCGCTAGAACTTCATTTTTTTTCTATCGAAGGAGTACAAGAAACCACCCATTTACCGATTTCAACTATCCAAAAAAGTGGTCCGAAATTGGCAATTTTGCCAATTTCACACAAATTTCAAAAGATGCCAATTTCCAAATAGGGTCCAGAATAAACCAGACAGGCATTCCTGGCACTAAAATAATATTTCCTTTGTTCATTAGTCACGTCCCCAGCCTCTGTTACATTTCTTTTGCTTTCCACTTAGAATTTTTATTCTCACAAAAAAATAGAAGAATTGCTGTTATGCAGACAACTGCTTTAGTGTAGAAATGATATAAATAATATCAGCGCACTTGTGAAAGAATATTAAACTCACCAGTTGACGTGTATTGGATGCATGGATTGGTTTATTTAATTTTGAACTTTGGGAAAAATTGAACATTTTTGCTACTTTGAGCTCAATTTCAAGGTACTTTTTATTGTGAAACCAATAAAAATCATCTCAATTTCCGTAATATGTCTTCCATTCTATAAAATGAGACCAGGAAAACTAGAATACAACCATAAATAGCATACAAAAATGTACTGCAAAATTGCTGTTTTAAACCAAAAACACAGTCGGAGTTTTTTTTTCTCATTTGCACTGTGTGCTGCAGGATTTTTTTTATACTGTGCACACTGACCACATAGATCCATTCTTTCATATGTAGGCCCACCAGCTTTCTCTCGCTACATTGGAAGGTGCTAGAATTTATGCATACTAGTACGGCACCAACCCTGGCATGCAAGCCGTACTAGTAAGACACCAACCCTGAGAGGGTTAATAATTCTATTTCCTCACATGCAGGTCCCATTCAAATCTAACCCCTCTCACTCTTGTATTTATCCAACCTAAATTTGAAACTATCCAAAGTTTTAGATTCATTAAGGCCTTGGGTAGCTCTAAAAAGAGATTGGACAAATACAGTGGACCTCCGCCATTCGGCGGCCGCGACTTTTGTGAAATCCGACTTTCGGCAAGTTTTTTCGGCAAAATTTAGCTTCGCGATTCGTGATTGGACTCGTGATTTGGTGACCATCTGGTACACATCCACCCATCAGCGCGCACACAAAGCTAGTCCCCTGCACAATTCACACTCAGTGTGCCATTGTTTACCAGTGTGTGACCATCACCCCATGGGTTCATACAATACATTTCATAATAATCCATTGTCTTTTGTGCTTGTAACTGCTAAATAAGTCACCGTGGGCCCAAGGAAAGCTAGTGCCAGCTCTTTGGTAAAGAAAGTGAGGAACACAATCGAATTCAAAAGGGGTAGATATGCTGGCAAAAAAGAGATTGCAAACCCTCCAAGAAGTGGAAAGGTTATTGTTGGTGTGGATTACCCAAAAACAGTTAACAGGAGATAATATTATGCAGTCGATAATATGTGAAAAGGCAAGGCAGTTGCATGACGATCTCGTAAAGAAAATGCTTGCAATGAGTGGTGATGCTTGTGATTTTAAGGCCAGCAAAGGTTGGTTTGAGAGATTTAAGAAGCGTATGGCATACATAGTGTGGTAAGGCATGGTGAGGCTGCCAGTTCTGACAAAAAAGCGGACGAGAAGTTTGTACAGGAGTTTTAACCCCTTTTCCGGGCCCCACCCGTAGATAAACCGGTTTTAAACTTTGAGTGGTCCAAACCGTAGATCTACCCCAAAAATTCTAGCGCCAACAAATTTACCCCAAAATGCCATAGGCCTACATGTGAAAAGAACGGGTCTGCGTGGGGTGGGGCGCCTAAAAAAAAAATCTAGCCCCCCGCAAGCATTGGGGGAAAAAAACGCCGGCTCAGTTCCCCTTTGTTCACCATGCCTCGTGGGCAATTTTCCGGGCTCTCACTCCCGGAAAAATTGGGCCCTCTCCTCTTCCTATCTAAATATTTCTGACACTAAAGGGAAGTGGAAATGAAGACAATTCACAGCTTTATCATTTAGTGACCGAAAAGAAAAAAACCAAGATATCGTAATAGGGCAGAAAACCCTAAACAATCCTCATCCATCTACCTCTTTTTGGGGCACTCATTCCCCATCGGTCTTGTTCCTCATCGCAAGAAAAACTAATATTTTCGCGGGGGCCGGGGCCTCTGACTTCATAATATGTGATAGTGACGTGGACTTTTGATTTATTGCCTCGACCCATCATTCCCATATTGATGTGAGGAAAACATATTCACCAGTGAAGCTTTGGTATGTTCACCGCCGCATCCCTCGGGGAGTGTTCCCCCTTTTCCCGTGCCCAGGGACGGGGTACAAACCCCGGAAACATCCCCTGGCCCAACACCAGTTTTAGGTATTTTATAGTGAGGAGATGTTGGGGTACACTTGGGATGGGTAGACCACAGGCAACATGGAAAGGTTAGTGGGGATGGGGAGTGGGGGGTGGGAAATTGGGACCGCCCTTGGGGGTGACTTGGGGCCCGGCCCTGCTGGGGCCCAGCTGCTGACCGTCAGTTCAAGACAAAGCGGACGCCCACCAACCAGCCCCCCACAACCCAAAAAACCCCCCACACAAACCCCCTATGATATCCAGTTTTCCCCCCAGCAAACCGTAAAGTGGGATTTGGGAACAAAACCCCAAAATTTTTTTCCCAAAACCCACCACAATTGAATCTCAAAATGGGGAATTTTTAACCCCTTGTCCCCTTGGAACCACGGCCAATGAAATTGGGAAATTCCCTTTGGGAAATTTTTCTTTTACCAGCAAATTTATGGAAAAATTTTTGTCAGGAAAGTAATAAGTATTTTTATTTTCCCCCTTGGGGAAATACGATCTTTCACCACAGTCACCTACCCGGTGGTAGAGACGACTGGGTTTTTAAAAAATTTTATTTGCTTTTTTCAACCCAAAAATGCTTAAAACCCCCCACGTCTATTTAAGGGATAAATTAAAAAAAAAACTGGCCACAGATCGGCTTTAATTTTTACCCGGGCCCTTCCCGTTTAAATCATACCAGTAACAGGTTTATCTTTCTGTTACGAAAGGCACGTCTTCCCGGGCAAAAACCCGGCCCGACAGAAGGACAGGATTTTAAAAAAATTTGAAATGTTTTCCCTGTATCTCAAAAAAAAAAAATTCAGCATATACTTTTATTTTCCAAATTTAAGAATCCCTTTTAATTTTAAAGAGTCTTTTTATTTTTTTTCAAAAGGGAGACTGTCATTCAAAACAGAAAAAACCCCAGCAAGAGGAAACTCTTTTGGGGATAAAAAATGTTTTTTTACCTTGATTGTGACAGTGGCCTGGGGTTTGGGTATTGTTTTTATACACGGGTAGGGAAAAACATTGAAAGGTACCAAATGTTATTGGGTATCTCAGAGTGGGGGGGGCGTAGTGAAAACATGATGGGACCTTAAACTGGTAAGGGCATACATTATAAACCGATAACTTTGGGAAAACAACCCATTACTCCTGATTTTCAGCGAGTGAACAAGACAGAATTTTTGTGGCACAGTGCGTTCTAATCGTAAACAAAGCCCAGGCTCAACGCAATGCTCGGGGGGAAAGACGTGCAGGGTTTTTTACGGCCCAAAGGGCATCATGGGAAAATTTTGGGGGCATGGGAAACGAGATGTTTACAAATTTTTTGACAACCATAACCCGTAAAGAAATGCAAACCGTGGCAAAGTTGATCGAGTGACTAATGAACTTTTTCGAAAAACCCGGACAGGAAATTTATTATACCCCAAAAAATGCCCCTTGGTTTGACAAATGTGACATCAGATTGGGGGTTTTTTTGACTGTTTTGTAAAGTTACAAAGGGTTTAAATTTAAAACTTTATTTTTTTCCATCTCATGGGCAAATTTTAATTCCAATCCCAATTTAAAAATTACCAAATAAAACTGGCAACGACCACCGTATGGTGAATTTTTTTTTTGTCTGTTTTTCAGCAACTCCCTAATAAAACCATAACAACCCCCGCTTAAAACAACCCGGTCCCCGAATTCCTCAGGATATACCCAACGTTTTTTAGGAGGGAAAAGGGGTTTATCATTTAAAATACAACTTCCCTTTAAATTTAGAAGAAATTTTCCCCAGAAAGGGGATTCATTTTCTGTGCACAAACAAAAAAGACGGGAACAAAGACCCAAAGAAAATCTGTTTTAATTTTGAGGGAAAGTTTAAAGGGGCCTCTGTGCATGGGGCCAGGGTTTTAAGGGGTTCCACAAGCTCCCCAGTTCTAAAACCATTCCCCCGTGAATTTTTAAATATGTAAATATATGGGTAAACATTAAATATTATACAAACTTGGGCTGGGGGATTGGGAATAAACAACATGGTTTAAAAAATTTAAAATATAATAACTTTTTTGCTTAATTTTTGTTCAATACAGTGATTTAAAAATATATACATTAAATTTCAGTATTGGCTGTCAGGCCCCAAAAGTTAGTAGGAATAAAAAAAAAATTGAAAAGAAAAGAAAAAAAAAAACAAAAACCGCAAAATAAAAGTAATAAAGCCCTATGTTTGGGAAATTTTCCCATGTTTGCCCCCACCAAATCATTTTCGACAAAATTTTTGGAAATGTATCTCCGGGGAAATACTGAACAGATTTTTTTTTTTTGTCTTTTTACCTTCACAAAAATATACCCTTTAAATTCTGAAAAAAAAAATTTAAAATTTTTTTTTTTTTTCAAAATTTCTTTGGGCACGGAGCACCCCCTTCAAAATTTTTGGGCCCTTGGGGCCCTGAAAGGGGTTTTTAAGGGGGACGTAGACACTGAAGAATTCCCCCCCCCCAAAAAATGTTTCCGTTTTGACAAAACAGGGGGAAAAAAGGACCTACGCACCCCAGGAGGTAAAGACCTTTCCCCGGACACAACCTATAAGACAGGCTAACTCTCATGTTTTTAGTAAAAGCTAGTGGGGTTTTCAAAAATGAAGCATTTTAAATGGTTAACACTCCCGATAATCCCAAAAGTGTTCAAGAAAAAAAGTCTCGCCCCAAAAAAATTTGTTTTGTGATGTGGATGGGCCAACATTTAAAGGGAAAGGGGCACAAGGAAATTTTTCCTTTTTTGTTTTAAAAGAAGTGTTTGGGGGCCCCGTGGAAAAAATAACCTTTCCCGGGAAAAAATAAATTGGGGAAACCCAAGGCCCCCTGGTAATGGGCAAATGCCCTGCTCATCCTCCAGACTTGGAAGAGCAAAAGGTTTAGGAGTTTAGAGTCATCATTTTGGGGAAATTCTTGGGCCCCCCCCTAAAAACCCCCCCCTCCTCCCAGCCCTTTGGGCCAGAAGGTCAATTTTAAAAACTTTCAAAAAACTTTCACCCAAGCAGTGTTTCAAAATGCTTTGAAGTGACCCCCAGACATTGAATTGACCCTAAGGGGGATTTTTTTGAAAAATCACTTTATAACCTCACTTGCATAAAACCCTTTTAGGTAAGGCTTGGAGGGAGTGACTTTCAGAACCCTTTTAACTCTGCCAAAAAATTGGGGCCACAATGTGTATAAAAGGGGGGATTTTGGGAAAGGGGTTGGGGCGACCTTAAGGAGCCTATGCCCGTTTTTGGAAAGTATTTTTTGTCACTGGGGAAATTTCCCTGGGGTTTTTTGTGAGTTTTTTGGGGGTTTTGGAAGAGTTGGTTTGGGGGACCACAATTAAGACTAACCCACGCAAGCTGCCCAAAAGCTTCATCTGGGAACAGGAAAAAGACCACAGCTCAGGAAATTGCGCAGAAAGGGGGAGGAAAGAGATGGGAAGGGAAAGGGGCCTTCTTTAAAAAAATTTAAAGGGGGATCTGGGGCAAAATGGACTGAAGTGGGAAAAATTTTTTTTAGATAACTTCACCCTGTTTTCCAATTTGGCAAAATTAAACAATCCAAATGGGTTTTGTCCCACCCTTTAACAAATATTAAAAAAAATGCCAGAAACATAGCTCTTTTGGACAAAATTAAATTTGTTCCCCAGGGGCCCCTTTACTCTCAAGTTGTTTTCCCAGGGCATTAAAAAACAAAAAGGGGGTAAAACCCCACATAAGGACTTGGTACCTGAAGTCTTTATGGAAGGAGATTCCCCTTTCTCCTATCCCCTCCTCCCATCTTCCATCCATCAAGAAATCTTCAGTAAAGGTAAGTGTAATGTTATTATTATTTTATGTATACAGTGGAACCTCTACTTGCGAGCGCGTCCACGTGAGTTTTTCCAAATACGAGCAGTCGATGGGTCGATTTTTTGCTTCCATACTCGAGCAGAGTTTCCACAAGCGAGCAGACCTCACGGCAGGTTCCTTGACACTGGTGAGGGACTCTTGCTCTTGATCTCGGGAATTGTATCTCGTTTGTTTGTTGGACTATCTTATTGAAACTTGGGCAATGTATGATAGAAAGATGCTTCTTAACGTACACCAAAAATGAAAGAAATATAAGCATAAATAATGGAGTTCACTTCTCAGCAATTAGCCACCTCTTTACGGTAATTTCGAATGGTTTTTATGGTTGTATTCTCATTTTTTTGGTCTCATTTGATAGAATGGAGATATATTGCAGAAATAGATATGATTTTAATTGCTTTCACGACGAAAAGTACCTTGAAATGGTCCATTGCTTGGCTGTTTCAGAGTAAACAAATGACATCACTGTCCATTCCAATATGCAGTCGTGAAGGGGTTTTTCCAAATTAAAATTTAAAAATTTTATTCTCTATAAAAAATTAAAAATGCGAGTTTTACAAAATTTTGGGGTTTTTGGGTATTTTTTATTTTTTTTATTTAAAATTTTAGCACCATACAGAGGTAAAAAAAAATACAATAAAGCACAGCCCAAAGCCACTTTACAAATGCTAGAAATTAGGGGCGGGGTTTAAAAAAATTAACTTAAGCTTAACAAAGGGCAATGAGGGAAATCAGTGAAAAAAATTTAATGAAACAGATTACTATAAAGCACAAGTGGTTTTACAAAGACAGGTCATTTTGGTTGCATCTTTGGGTTTTGAAAATTTCAGTAAATGGAGTTTTTCTTTTAAGGTATGAAATTAAAAAAAATAATAAAGTTAAATTGGGGGTTTTGGGTTTTAACATTTATGTAAATTAAATTGTGAGAAACATTTAAGAAATAAAATTTTTAAAAGGGGTTTCATTTTTTCAGTATTTTTTTTGGTTTTGGGTATAAGTGATTTTTGGGAAAAGAGATTTTAAAATTTAAAAAGGGAAGTTTTTTCTTTTTATATTTACAGGTAAGAATTCCAGTTTTTTGGGGCCTTTTTTATGGGGCATTGATTTTTGCTTTAGCGGAGATGGACACGAGGAATACCCAAAGAGTGACTGGGGCCTTGTTTTTATGGCCATGTGTTCTTTGAGGTTGGCAAGGAGATGTTTGAGGGGGGGGTTAATACAGAGTTGATTTGGTTCATTTTATGAAAATAGGGGGAAAGTAAAAGTAGGGATGTTTTGATGGTGAGAGGTTAGTGTTTTAAAATTTTGGGGGAGTGTGCTGCCTGTAGTGAAAATTTTGTTATCTTTCCAAACTTAAAGCCTTTTGTTGGGAAATTTAAAGTGGTCTGAGAGGGGAAACTTTTTGTTGGGGGCCCCTGCAAAAATTTCCCCATGGGTGAGAAAGGGTAAATAAGAAAGTAAAAAATTGGGGGGGGCCCAAGGAAAGGGGGCCCTGACTTGGCATAGAAACCGTATTTTTCGATAGTAGGCCTACAGCCCTTGGAATTTTCTTAGAAAATTTTTTTTGTATATTTATAATTTGAGTCTAAAATTTTTTAAAGGGGGAAATTCCTAAAAATTTTTCCCTCTGTTAGCTTTGTGATGGGGGAAATCCTTTACCCATTTTTGTTAAGGGGGACATCGTGCCCCTGTTACCAAACTGAATAAAAGAAAGGTTTTGTCAATGTTTTAGTGTAAGTTTTTTTAGTACTCATCCAGGTAGATTTTTTTTCTGAAATTGGGTTTTTTAACAGTTTTGGCTAGCGTGACGGGGCTCGGGGGGGAGAAGAGGGAAATGTTTTTCATCAGAAAATAGTGGGGGTTTTTGAGTAATTGCAAAGGCTTTTGGGTGGGTCATTTATGATGGGAAGAAAGAGAAGAGGGCCAAGGACACTTCCCTGTGGGAAAACCAAACTGAAAATTGGTTTTTGCAGAAGAGTTTGCCCCTTTTTGGCTACACATATTGGCTTCGGGTTGCTGAGGTTTAAAAAACTTGGGGTAGTTGAGGGAGGCCCCCCTTAAAACCATAGGTGAAAATTTTTAACGGGGAAACCCAAGTCTGGTCAATGACAAAAGCTTTACTAAGAAAAATTTAAGACCCCCAAAGGGGGGAACTTTTTTTTTCTTTTATTGCATGTAAAAATTTTCTAGCATGTTAAAATAGCATCATTGGGTTTTTTTAAAAGGCCTGAATCCAAATTGGAAAGGGGGTTTGAGTATTTTTTTGGGAAAAAAGGGAAGGGGGTAGTTTTTCTTTATAAATTTTAATTTTTTTTCGAAGTTTTTGAGAGAGGGTTAATTGGTTTATTGGCCAATAGTTATTCAACTCTTTTTTGGTCCCCCCCTCCTTTGGGGATCAGGGGGACCCTTGCTATTTTGAGTACTGTGGGGAAGGGGGGTTTCCCAATTTGGATTTTTTTTAAAGAGTTTTTCCCAATGTTTGGGGTGATACCCTTTTGTGACATTTTTTTTGGGTATAAAAGGGGGGGAAAGGGTTTTTTTTAAAAACCTCCTCCCTTTTTTTTTATGCTTTTTGATAATAAGGGAGACTTCGTAGGGTTAGTGGGAGCTAGGAACAGGGGTTGGGGTATTTGGGGCCGGTGGGGTATCATTTGGTGGGGTATCTGAGTTTGGGGAATTTTTTTGCAAGGTTTTGTCCTATAGGGGAAGAAATCTTTGAGTCTTTTTTCCCTTTTTTCTGTTGTGGGATTTGGGGGGTTCATCTGATTTGCAAATTTTTATTTCGCTTTTTCCGGAAAATTTTTTTTTTTCCCAAATTTTTCTGATAGGGTTTTCCAGGTCTTTTTTATACCCCAATCGTAATTTTGGATAATCTGTTCTCATAATACAATTTTTTTGCCCTTCTTTTTTTAAAAAGGCGGGTTTTTGGGAAATTGACGGAAAACGTTTTGTTTGGCCCTTCTGGTTTTGGACCCATTCGTACTTTTTTTTCCATATTGGTGTTTTGTTTTATGTTTTGGGAAATGCTGGGGGGTTAGCCAAGGACTTTTTCCCCGTTTTCTTGGGGCTTTTCATCTGCTTATTTTTTTTTAGGGCATGTTGTTAAAAGAGGTTTTTGGGTTTTTTTTTTAGAAAATTATTAATACTTTCGTCAATATCTGAAATTGTTTTCCTAGCTCATTGTCCCATTTCAATTTTTTGGCTACTGCTGTTGGAAGTTTTTAAATGGTGCCTCTTTTGTGAAGTCTGAAGGTAAATTTAGTATGTCGGGGGTAATTTACCAAGATTTTTTTATGAGGAAAGTAGGGAAATGGTCTGGGGTTTTATCGTAATTATCCCCTTTTTTTAAAGGGGGGTTTAGGGTTTTGGGTTTTCCAGATGTGGTCAAGTAGGGAAACACAAAGTCTCTGAAAAAACTTTTTGTGGGTTTTTTTTTTTTTGGTTACGGGTTGGTAGCAACATACAGTTACTCATTGTGTTTGTGTTCAGAAACGTGGGGGCCCGGGTCTTCCGGGAGATTTATATTAAAAGTCACCTGAGAAAAGTAATGATCTTTTTTCTTTGCTGCACCCAGTTTCATATTTCCCCTAGGTTTTACAAAATTTGGGGCTAATTTTGGACTGTGGAACTCTGTAGATGTTTACCCCCCCAAATTTTAAAGGGGTTTTTTTGTAGGTTTTTGGGGTTTTAAAATTTGGCTTTTAAAAATTTTCCCCATGTTCCCCTTTTGTGAAAAGTATTATGATAAAATTCTATTTGGGGCTGAGTAGTATAATTTGGGGCCCCCCCCCTTGTTGGCGGCCTACAGTTTTTAAGGCTGGTAACCAGGAATGGCATAGACACTGTACAACAGGCTTTGCCGGGTTTTTCAGTTAGTTAATAAAGGAAAATTTGGCTTTAAGGAATTTAGTAATGCTATGAGGCATTCGAAATCCCTTGCTTAAAGATTTTAAAATTGTAGAAAAAGAAGTTATTTGTTGTTGGCACTGAGAAGTCCCCTTTTTGATTGTTCTGCAGTTAGTAATTCCAGTAACGTTTTTTTCATTTAAGCCCATTAAATAAGAGGTTGGAAATCGGGATCAATGCTTGAAAATTATAAGTTTTTGTAGTGAACCCTATATTTTAAAATTTAAATATAAAACAAAGAAAAATAGTTTTAAAGGGAAAAAAAATACACCTGAATTATTTAAAAAATGAAAAAATAATGAGCTAAGGTAGTTTTTTTTTTTTTTTAAAGGCTAAAATAAAGGGAAAAGTAAAAAAAGGGACTAGAAACATAATTTTTTTACATGTAGTAAAATAAAATTACAGAGTGTACCACTAGAACACCTAGCATGGGTAGGGATTTCGGGCAACTTAAAAATTAAAAACTTAAGTTTTTAAAAAATTACAAAATTAAAGAGGAAATTGGGAATTTTGGGTTAAGGGGCCTAAAAACTAGTTTGTGATTTTTGCAATTTCAATGCTTTTGGTTTTTGGGACTAACATAGGTTTTAGTAATTGGGGAATCACAGGCCCAACCCCTTTTGAAATAGTTTTTAAAATTTTATTATTTTGAATTTAATTGAAATTTTTGTTTTTGGGCAAAAGGGTGAGTGAGTGAAAATGTTTAAACCCCCAGGTGGGATTCGTTAATTAGTTTACAAAGGGGGTATCAGGGGGATAAGATGTTTTCCCGATGGAAATTTTGAAAAGGGGAAGAATTTTGGGCCCCGCATTTTTTGAATTTTCAGGTAGGGTGTTCCCCGATTTTTGGGGCCCTTTTACATACCCTTGAATTTTTGAAAAAGGTTTTGTCGGAAAACGGGGAATGTCCCCTAGGATGTTTTTTGGGCTGGGATTTTGCCTGGGGTTCTGTCGCAAAATCAAGAAAGCGTTTTTGGTTTAAGGTTAATATTGGAATTTAAGGCCTGAAATGTAGATTGCCCCCCCGTATAATGTGGATGTACTGAACAAAGGGGGTAAGTTTTTTGAAACATGAAGAGTGGGGGGGTGTGTTGCCCGGGGTGGGGTTTTTGTGGGTTATTCACGCGGGTTTTTTTTTTGGGTTATTTTTTGGCTTTAGGTGTCCCTTTTCGCAGTTAACCCAACACATAAAGCATAGGGGAGGGAAAGGATAAAAATAATGAATGGGTTTGGTAGAAGGGCATTTGCGGGACGTAGTATCATTTCTTGGGGAGGATTCCCCAACCCTTTTGGGTACTTTTTTTTGGTTTTTGTGTTGGGTAAAGGGTGCTGAAGTTCAGGGTTTTTGTCGAGGGGATAAGCCTAGGAATTTTCCCTCATTAAAGCCTGGCAATTAGAGGGGTTGGATCTTAATGTTTTTAATTTTTCCATCCCCCTGCTCTGCTACCAAACATAATGTAATATGGGTTTTTCATGTTGGCCTAAGTTTTTTTGGCTGTCACCAAAATCGTAATTTTTTATCACTCCTCATTAACAATGGTTTTTTAGGGTGGGGAAGATTGTAGGGTGGGGGATGACATAAGTCCGTGTCGTCAGCAAAGAGAATGGGGTTTAGGTTTGAGTAAATTTTTGGGAAAATCATTGAAGTATATGAGGAAGAGCAAGGGGGCCAAGGAACTTCCCTGGGGGGACCCCATATCAAGTGGCGTGTTTGTTGATGCTGGGGGGGTCCCTTTTAAAGGTGACATACGATACCCATTAGTAATTTTAAGATTTGAAAAAATGCAAAACGCAGGCCTCTTTTTCCATAAAAGGCAAATTTGTGGAGTAGGAAAGCCGTGGTCCCCACTTTTGTCAAAAAACCTTTTCTTAGGTCAATAAAAATTCCCCAGGGGTATTCCTTATTTTTTCCAAAAAACCCGTGTAAACAGATCTAGCATTTTTATGATTGCACGTTTGTGCTTTTTAATTTTTTCCCGAAATTTCCCAAATTTTGGGAGGGGTTTTTAGTAAAGTTTTTTTGGGGGGTTTAAAAAATGAAAATAATCCCCCTTTTCACGAGGGTTTCAAAGATTTTTTGGGTAGCCAAAGGGGAATTTTTGGGTATTGGCCTATATTTTTAAAAACTGTAGGGCACCACCTTTTGTATTGGTTAAAACCCTTTCCGTCTTGGGGTTTTTTCGGGGAAAGGGGCTAGTTTTTTTGTGACCTTTTTAAAAAATAATGAGATAGCATGCGAGGGACATGGGGCCCCTCTCTTGTACAATAATGGGGGGGACATGAGACAGATTCCCAGTTATTTTTTTAAATGGGCTTTTTAAAACCCAGTGACTTCCCTGGGCTCAGTTTGGGGAAAAAAAAAATAGAAGGAAAATTTTGGGGGAAAATTTCCCCCTTTGGTATCCCCGGCATGGGCATTTGTCGTGGGATTTTTAAATTTGGGGAAAATTAGAACCTTTTGGGTTTAGAAAAGTCCGTTTTAAACTTTTACTGTGTCAGGGGTGCAGTTTGGGGTTTTTATTTGGTTTAGTTAGGGCAATATTTGTTTTTTTTTCCCTTTTTGGGTCCCTAGAATCTGAGAGAGGTTTTCCGGGCTTTTTTATATCTCCTTTGTAATAAAGTTGGTAAAATTTACCGACAATTGAAAAGTAAAAGGAACAAGTGCAATAATGTGACATTTATTGTGGCAACGTTTCACTTAGGAGTTTATAAGCCATTACAAACAATACTGGAACAGAGGGTTTTAAAAAGGCTCAGATGAGGTGAATTTGTGGGGTACCTTTTCGATTTTCACTAGTGGTGTAGTAGTAGTAGTGGTAGTGACAAAAGTAAAAAATATGGTAGAGCAATGATTCAACATGAGAAAAGGGGGATATAAAAGCTTTTATTTGGTAACAAAAAAATGGGTTTGGGAAAAATATAAACGGGAAATGAGGCAGTTTTTTCAGTGTTCACTCTCTGTGTTTTGTGTAGTATAACAGGAGAGAATGTAGGCAGGGTTTCTGTTTTCGGAGGTTTCTTGCTAGATTCGGAGATGGTAAAAGCTCCCGTTTTTTTGTTTATTGTATTCAAAAACAGCGATAGTGCTGATTGAGGCACTGCGTCTGGGGAAATTGTTTCTTTGATCATAATTGGGCGTCTCTAAATTTTCATGAGATTTTTGGTGGAATTTCGGTGTTGTAACAGGGTTTTCAGGTTATCGTTTCAAAAGGGAAATGTTTCATTGAGGCGGGGCGGGTTTCTGGCTGTTTCCCCTCAAAATCTTTTGTCCAGCCCCAAGGGGGTTAGTGAAACCCTGCTTTGATGGTTCGTGGTGCTCTCCCATATTGTATTTTTTTGTCAAAAACCCCACTTTAAAACTACTTATCACTACCCTAGAAAATTTTTTTTTTTTTTTTTTTATACCCTCTGTGTTTTTATTGTTTGAAAGGGCTTGAAAAGCCCCTGGAGAGCGAAACGTTGCCCAATAAATGTCACATTAGTTGCACTTGTGCCCTTTTACTTTACTTTCCCTCTTGTGTCAGTGAACTACGGGAGTAGTATAGTTGTTTGGCTTTTTTTATTACTTTGGTGGGATGTGAATAGGTTTAAGAATACTTTGTTATTAACCCCCCTGTCTTATTGTTTTGCTATTTGGGGTTTTTTATCAATGGGTTTCAAAGGTGCTGGTTAGCCATGGGCAACCAAAACCGTTTGTTTGTGATCGTTTCGTTTTTATAGGACAAGTTTGTTGTATAGTCTAAGTAATTTTTTAAAAAAAAATTTTGTCCAGTCGTCAAAACCCCTTGGGCCCTTGGGAATTCTGTGGCCCTCAACATTCTATGCTGTGAACTTCCCTTTTTGAGGCCTCATCATGGGGCTAAATGAAACTTTGTTGTATTCAAGTGGTGGTTTTCTAAAGTTTGTCAAGAGGAAGGTGGGTATGGGCTGTAGTGCTTCTGTGATATCCCCGATTTAAAGGGGGGGGAGTATATTGGGCCCTTGTGGGCTATTTTTGGTTGCACCCTTTCAGTGAGCCTGGTTGGTTTAGTTATTGTTTTATGAGAAGTGTGTTATTTTTGTTTTATGAAAACAGTTACGGCTGATCATCTAGTGGCCAAGGTTGATGTTTAAGTCTCCGCTAAAGAAGGGGGTGCTTATTGTTTGTCTTTTTTATAGTGTTAGTTTTTTCACTGAAATTTGGGGTTTTGTGTGGGGGATCCCGTAAATGGGCCCGATTGTTATAGGGTCTTAAGGCTTTTTTCAGTAAATTTGCAAAAATGTATTCTCCAATTCACCTAAAACAAGTGGTTAATACAAGATATTGGTTTTAGAGTAATGATTAAATACCCCCCCAACTTGGTTTGGTCGAAGTGGGGATTGCTGGTATCCTGGAGAGGGTGATATCTTTTGTGTCCTGTTTTAGCCGGTTCAGTAAGAATAATGCAGGGAGGTGTCTTTGTATTCAAGGAGTCCCCGGGAGGTCATCTAGTTTTTGTTTAGGACCTGATTTGTAGTTAACCCTTTGAGGGTCGACGGGCCCCTCCCCAAAACTCGTTCTAGGGCGGCCAAATTTAAAAAAAAAAAAAAAAAATTTTTTTTCTTATAAAAAATAGAGTTTTTTTTTCAAAACATTATGGGCTAAAAAAAAAAATTTTAATCAATACTTACGATTTTGGGGGTGTAAAATTTCCAAAATTGAACAACATATGGTAACACCCCGACTGCCGTCCCCCCGGTATTTTTTTTTTTATTTTTTTTATGTACTATTTTCAATTTTTTTTCAATTTTTTTTTTTCTGAGTAACTTTTAGGGCCTCTGACCCAATGTCAGTAATTTTGAAAAGTTATTTCTTTTTCAATATAACAATAAGGGCGAAAAACACTTTTGTCATTATTTTGTTTACAGAAAATATTTACAAAAAACAAACAATATGAAATTTGTTTTTTACTATTTTTTAATTTTTTAATAAAAATATACTTACAGGAATGTTTTAGAAGTTCTGCGCCGTGGAATCTTTAAAAACATGGTGCATGAAGTGGAGTTTTGAACCCCCACACATAAAACGATGTCTTGCGTTTGTGGGGTTTTTTTGTATGTGAACAGAGAAAACCCCCTCTTCTGACCCTTTTTTCTTAAAACGTGCAGGCATTTTACCGGAAAGTTTTTCCCCATGCTTCAGAGAGCAGGTAGTTGTTGAAAATTTTGGTGGGGGGTCAATTGCAGGTGCTTTTCCTGGTACTTGATTCTTTTTGTCTGATACAGACAAACAGAATTCCCGTACTGTGGTTTTTTTTCGGGTGCTAACTTATACTTTATAAGCATTGGCAGGGAATTTTCCAGAAGATGGAAAAACAGTTTGATGTCCATTATAACTCTTGCAAACCCAAAATCACAAACCCCAATCTGTGTCCTTTTTGTCCATAACGCATGGAAGGTGAAATCAATCACAACTGAGGTTTAGAAGGGGTTCTTTTTCTCTCTATGCTGCCTGCCCTGCTGAAAATTATTGGGTAAATTTGATGACAACAGTGTGACATTTTTGCAGCCACAAAAATCCATGTGTCATTGGCAGAAACCCCTGCCCCCTCCCCTTGTGAGTCCGCATAAAACCGGGGCATTGTTTTCGATTTGAAGCCTGGGCCACACACATCGTAGTTCACTCGCAAAAAATCACTGAGTGAGGGGTTGTGTCCCAGTTATCTGTTAAATATATCCCTTACCAAGGTATGGTTCATCATTGTTCGAACCAAAATCCCCTGAGATCCCCAAAACTTCCGGGTTTTTTGAAATTAAATTTCCCATGTACACCTTTAATTCCAATCCCAGACCCTGTAACAATCACAAAGCAAAACAACTTTATCCAAAGGTTTCCTCTTGCGGATTACTGCTTGAAAGAGAGTTTTCCTTTGAAAAAATAAAAGACTCTCAATTAAAAGCTTCCTGAAGGAAAAAAAATGAGTACTGAATTTCGTTTCAGATACACAAACCTTCCTAATCTTATATAACCTGTCATTCTGTCGGCCTGGTTTTATCTGAGAAGGAAGCTACGAACTTACACAAATCGATTCCTGGCATTATATCACTGAAAATGGTGTTGCAATCAGGGGTCTGTTGACCAGTATGATTTCACTTTTGCTTTTTCACATGGGCTAACTTATTGTGGCAAAAAAAAGATCTCTCAGCCACAGTTGCCCCCTTTCCCATTGGTGTAGAGTGTTTTGGTAAAAGTATTGTGTTTCCCATGGTGTACTCTAGTTGTGTTGCTTTCCAGACAATCTTTTACATTTTGGGTTGTCAAAGAATAACTCGAAAAAATTTCCCTTCAGTGGCATTGTTCCCCAAATGCACAAGATGGCCCTATTCCACTTTGGTGCCCTCAAAAATGGGGGGGTTTGGGCAAAATTGACAGCTTCCCGCCAAACCCAGGGGGTTGCTGGTGGGGGACTGGACAATGAAGGTGGTTGTGGTTGTGGGGTTGTGGTTTTGGAGGTTGGGTGGTGGGGGAGTGGGGGGATGGGGCCTTTTTCAATCAGCTGAGGCAGCGGCGTGGCTGGCAGCGTGGGGGGAGATGGCCCCCTGCGGGCCCCCCGCCGGCACCACACCCCACGCAATTTTTTCCTCCCAATTGCAACAGTATCTTGTCTTTTCACTGTCTGTTCCTGTTGTACAGCCACGGGGTGTACTCCCAGATACACTCCTTTCCCCCTTGGGTTAAAAAATATGGCACACTTCAGACGCATATATGTCGTTTTTGACGTTCACTGGGGGAAAATTGCATTTACTACATACTGGAAATAGTTTGAAAACTTTGTTCTTTCACTATCACTATTCACCCATGCTCTCATCTGGTCGGGGTTTGGGGAAAAAAGAAGTTTCTCTTGGTCTGGAACACTGGGAAGTGAACAGAGGGCCCAGCACCAGAGGGGGAAGGTGAGGGTCGTCTGGGTTTTTTCACTTTTACCGTATTATTTTCATTATTCGGTCAAAACCCACAAAAAACCCCGAAAATATCTTCCTGGCACTTCCTCCTATTAGAACTGTCATGGGGAACAAAAATGTCCCCAATTTCCCCAGGAGTGAGGAGCTTCTTACCCCGAGGCATGGTGGCATTGTTTACTAAAAGGGGATTCCCACAATGCCCCTGGGTCCCAATTTTTTTTCTACCGCGACACTGACCACGGACCCATTTTTCCACCTAGGCCTATCAGCCTTTTTTTGCGCGAGATTTGAGGCCGCTAGAATTTATCTACAGTCGTCAAAAACCCCTCGCGTAAAACGATGCGAGAAAACCCTCAAAGGGGTTTGTACGTAGACTTTTAAACATTGTTTAGGATGTGCTGGCTTGTGATCTGTGTAGTAAAGGCAGTTTCTTTCCCAAAAGGTTTTTTTGTGTGTCGATTATGGAGTTTAGATCGGGTCAACGTATCAATCATTTTTAGGTTTAAATTTGGTTATTTTTATCCGAGTTGTGGGTTGGTTTTGTACTGAATCTGTAGTGGTGGGAAGTTTGGACAGTATTAGCTTGGGATTTTGGCAGTAGGTATAGTACTAATAAAATAGAATTGGGGGAGCTAAAATACAACTAGGGATAAAATAATAATATAAAAATACAAATTTAAAAAAAGCACAAACTCTACTTGTAAATTTCATAAGGTCTAATTTTAAAACTTTGGTATAGTCTATTATTGCCTGAGAGCTATAGTACAACTTTTTAATCTAATTTTTAAAAATCAAATTTAAAAAAAGCACCAGACTCTCACTAGTAATTACATAAGGTTAATATAAGACTTTGGGACTGACTAGTATTGAGTAGAATGAGTTAGTAACCCGAGTTTAATCTAAAGATATAAAAAAGGCCAAACCTCAAATTTTAATTGCATGAGGTCTTATATAAGTTGTTTACAAGAATTAGGTATAACTAGATTTAAATTTTAAAGATAAAATATGCAAGTTAAGGGAGCAAAATAATAAAAAAAAATAGAAAAAAAAATATATGAGGTAGTTGGTAAGTTGCAAAAGAAATTAAGGGCCTGAAAAATAATAAATTGAAATTACACTAATTGCCACACATATAGTCACTAAAATATGAAAAAAATTTGAAAAAGGACTTTTATTATAAACTTATAAAAATACAAATTTTTAAATGGTACTTTAAAAATTCACTAGGGGGTTTGGGAAGGTTTTTGAAAGTCAAGAGTATAAAAAATTTAAATTTACAAAAAAAATTTACAAATTAAAGTACCCAAAAAATAATAAGTAAAAAATAACAATGGCAATGTCTTGTTATAATATGATAGTAAGAGGTAGACAGGTACACAGGTACAAAGGGTAATATAAAGTTGGAGTTGAATATACAAACTTTTGGAAAAATTTTGGGATCAAAATGTTATTGGGAAATATAAAAAAATGATTAATGTACAAAAGTAAAATTGACTGGTAGTAAATATGATGTTTAATAAAATTTTAGTAAGTAATAATGATTACAAAATAAGTGAAAAAGTAATGTTTATTTCTTTCAAAATTTCACTGGTAGTTATACTTGAGGTTATTTGGCAGTACAAGGTAATTAAGAGTACTCTAAGATAGTAAATGTGGTATTAAAACTGGTTAAGGTAATTAGACAAGTAATGGTTATTAAATGATGTCAAAAAAAGGATAAAAGAGGATAAATAAGTATACAGGATATGATGTAGGGCGAAATGACAGTAGTTTGTTGGATTATGTATTGGTAGATAAAAGACTGTTGAGTAGACTTCAGGATGTACATGTTTATAGAGGGGCCACAGATATATCAGATCACTTTCTAGTTGTAGCTACACTGAGAGTAAAAGGTAGATGGGATACAAGGAGAATAGAAGCATCAGGGAAGAGAGAGGTGAAGGTTTATAAACTAAAAGAGGAGGCAGTTAGGGTAAGATATAAACAGCTATTGGAGGATAGATGGGCTAATGAGAGCATAGGCAATGGGGTCGAAGAGGTATGGGGTAGGTTTAAAAATGTAGTGTTAGAGTGTTCAGCAGAAGTTTGTGGTTACAGGAAAGTGGGTGCAGGAGGGAAGAGGAGCGATTGGTGGAATGATGATGTAAAGAGAGTAGTAAGGGAGAAAAAGTTAGCATATGAGAAGTTTTTACAAAGTAGAAGTGATGCAAGGAGGGAAGAGTATATGGAGAAAAAGAGAGAGGTTAAGAGGAGGTGAAGCAATGTAAAAAGAGAGCAAATGAGAGAGTGGGTGAGATGTTATCAACAAATTTTGTTGAAAATAAGAAAAAGTTTTGGAGTGAGATTAACAAGTTAAGAAAGCCTAGAGAACAAATGGATTTGTCAGTTAAAAATAGGAGAGGAGAGTTATTAAATGGAGAGTTAGAGGTATTGGGAAGATGGAGGGAATATTTTGAGGAATTGTTAAATGTTGATGAAGATAGGGAAGCTGTGATTTCGTGTATAGGGCAAGGAGGAATAACATCTTGTAGGAGTGAGGAAGAGCCAGTTGTGAGTGTGGGGGAAGTTCGTGAGCAGTAGGTTAAATGAAAGGGGGTAAGGCAGCCGGGATTGATGGGATAAAGATAGAAATGTTAAAAGCAGGTGGGGATATAGTTTTGGAGTGGTTGGTGAAAATTATTTAATAAATTGTATGGAAGAGGGTAGGTACCTAGTGATTGGCAGAGAGCATGCATAGTTCCTTTGTATAAAGGCAAAGGGGATAAAAGAGATTTGCAAAAATTTAAATAGGGGGTTAAGTCTGTTGAGTGTCCCTGGTAAAGTGTATGGTAGAGTTTTTAATTGAAAGAATTAAGAGTAAGACGGAGAATAGGATAGCAGATGAACAAGGGGGGCTTTAGGAAAGGTAGGGGGTGTGGACCAGGTTTTTACAGTGAAACATATAAGTGAACAGTATTTAGTTAAGGCTAAAGAGGTCTTTGTGGCATTTATGGATTTGGAAAGGCGTATGACGGGTGGATAGGGGGGCAATGTGGCAGATGTTGCAAGTGTATGGTGAAAGGAGGTAGGTTACTGAAAGCAAGTGAAGAGTTTTTACGAGGATAGTTGAGGCTCAAGTTAGAGTATGTAGGAAAGAGGGAAATTTTTTCCCAGTAAAAGTAGGCCTTAGACAAGGATGTGTGATGTCACCGTGGTTGTTTAATATTTTTATAGATGGGGTTGTAAGGGGAAGAAATGCGAGGGTCTTGGGCAAGAGGCGTGGGGTTGAAAGATAAAGAATCACACAGAAAGTGGGAGTTGTCACAGCTGCTCTTTGCTGATGACACTGTGTTTTTGGGAGATTCTAAAGAGAAGCTGCAGAGATTTGGGATGAATTTGGTAGGGTGTGCAAAAAAAGAAAATTAAAGGTGAATACAGGAAAAAGTAAGGTTATGAGGATAACAAAAAAATTAGGTGATGAAAGATTGAATATCAGATTGGAGGGAGAGGAGTATGGAGGAGGTGAACGTATTCAGATATTTGGGAGTGGACGTGTCAGCGGATGGGTCTATGAAAGATGAGGTGAATCATAGAATTGATGAGGAAAAAGAGTGAGTGGTGCACTTAGGAGTCTGTGGAGACAAAGAACTTTGTCCTTGGAGGCAAAGAGGGGAATGTATGAGAGTATAGTTTTACCAACGTCTTATATGGGTGTGAAGCGTGGGTGATGAATGTTGCAGCGAGGAGAAGGCTGGAGGCAGTGGAGATGTCATGTCTGAGGGCAATGTGTGGTGTGAATATAATGCAGAGAATTCGTAGTTTGGAAGTTAGGGAGGAGGTGGGGATTACCAAAACTGTTGTCCAAAGGGCTGAGGAAGGGTTGTTGAGGGGGTTCGGACAAAGTAGAGAGAATGGAGCGAAACAGAATGACTTCAAGAGTGTATCAGTCTGTAGTGGAGGAAGGCGGGGTAGGGTCGGCCTAGGAAGGGTTGGAGGGAGGGGGTAAAGGAGGTTTTGTTGTGCGAGGGGCTTGGACTTCCAGCAGGCATGCGTGGCGTGTTTGATAGGAGTGAATGGAGACAAATGGTTTTTAATACTTGGTGCTGTTGGGTGTGAGCAAAGTAACATTTATAAAGGGATTGGGGAAAACCCGGCGGCCGGACTTGATTCTGGAGATGGGAAGTACAGTCCCTGCACTCTGAAGGGGGGGTTTTAAATGTTGCAGTTTAAAAACTGTAGTGAAAAGCCCCCTTCTGCAAACAGTGATGGAGTGAATGATGGTAAAAGTTTTTTTTTTTTCGGCCCCCCTGCCCTTGGGGGGAAATCGGCCTGTGATAATAAAATAAAAAAAATAAAAAAAAATGTTAAGAAAAAATTTGTATTGATAGTAAAAATGGTAATTTTTTAAATTTTAAAAAGTAATATCAATTGATAGTATTTAAAAAATGGGGTATTTTTTGGACAGAGAAAGTATCGTTTAGCAATATTTAAAAAACATAGAAAATAAGAAAATTAGTAAGGTGACTTATGCTTACTATAAAATCACAAAAAGAGGAGTTGATTGTTTAATTACTAAGAGATTGTACTACGAGATTGAACAATAATGGAGCAAACATACACTACATTACGTAGGTTTTGGTTGGACTTTAGTTATTCTCTGAAAATCAGTATCCCCGAGAAATCGTGTAGATATTCTCGTTCGGGATTGTGTCAGTTGCCTAATTTTTTTTCCTAACTAGAATTTTCCCCTCCCGTGTGAAGCTTGGTGTATTGTGTCATTATTTTCCCCTTAAGTTTTCTGACTCTATACAGGAGGGTTTTGAGTTTTTTGGTAAAACACCGTTTCCTTTCTTTAAAAGATGCAATTATTAAGTCTTTTTTCCTGTCATGTGAGTGGAATCTAAGCATAACACTTTTTCTACATGGGGATCCTAGTAACCTGGCTTCCTTTATTTCTGACTCTGGTACAATAACACTTGTTTGGTCCTTTATGATCTGCGAGTAATTTCTTTACTGTTTGTTTGGTTCATATCACTGGGAAAAAGTGGACTGTTAACTATTACTGCGTCCGATAGTTTATCTTGCTCTGTTTTATCTTCTTGGAGAGCAAAGTAGTCACTGAACTGGTTATCTAAGTTGTTCTTCCATTCTTTTACTGCTTCTTCAACCTTTGTATTAAGAGATAATATGGTTGACATTATTTATACAATTATTGCAATAAGGAATAACAGTAAATCTTATATTTTTTGTGTGAATAAAAATTACAAATTATTTATATAATAATAATAATAATAATAATAATAATAATAATAATAATAATAATAATGTAAAGCACCCTTCTGGCAAGACAGTGATGGAGTGAATGATGGTGAAAGTTTTTCTTTTTCGGGCCACCCTGCCTTGGTGGGAATCGGCCGGTGTGATAATAAAAAAAAAAAATAATAATAATAATAATAATAATAATAATAATAATAATAGTGTAATAATATGTATAATAATACGTATGATAATACGTATAATAATAATAGTATAATAATATAATACAATAATCATAATAATATAATATGTATAATAATAATACATATATAATAATAATATAATAATTGTAATAATAGACGGCTTCAAAAGGCCGACACTAGATGGCAGTGTTTACCACAACAAAGAGGGAGCGGTTGTGGCCGCCTCCACCTGTTACATAATGACATATTTTATTCATTCTAGAGTATATATCATGTTTCTATGTTATTTATATTGTTATGTCATATTAGATGAACTGTGATATAAATAAGCCGTATAGATGATACAGTGGTCCCTCGCTTTTCGTAGTTCTCAGCAATCATAGATTTCAGAAATCATAGGGATATTTTCGTATAAACATGGGCTCGCTTTTCATAGGTTGACTCGCAAGTAGTAGTTCGTCCGGGACACGTACCCATGGCGTGAGCCGGGGCGGCAGCCAGTCTGGCATTGTTTACCAGTGAGCGAAGGTCCCCTCACGTGCTCCAGCGAAATTTTTTATTTTTTTTTTTATTATCACACTGGCCGATTCCCACCAAGGCAGGGTGGCCCGAAAAAGAAAAACTTTCACCATCATTCACTCCATCACTGTCTTGCCAGAAGGGTGCTTTACACTACAGTTTTTAAACTGCAACATTAACACCCCTCCTTCAGAGTGCAGGCACTGTACTTCCCATCTCCAGGACTCAAGTCCGGCCTGCCGGTTTCCCTGAATCCCTTCATAAATGTTACTTTGCTCACACTCCAACAGCACGTCAAGTATTAAAAACCATTTGTCTCCATTCACTCCTATCAAACACGCTCACGCATGCCTGCTGGAAGCCCAAGCCCCTCGCACACAAAACCTCCTTTACCCCCTCCAGCGAAATATTTCATAATATTCCATTTACCTATTTAATGCTTGCAAGTACTAAATAGGTAGGTTGGTATAGGTAGTAGGTTGGTAGACAGAAAACCACCCAGGGAGGTACTACCGTCCTGCCAAGTGAGTGTAAAACGGAAGCCTGTAATTGTTTTACATGATGGTAGGATTCCTGGGGTCCATTTTTCTGTCTCATACACATGAAAGGGATTTCAGGTATGTCTTGCTACTTCTACTTACACTTAGGTCACACTACACATACATGTACAAGCATATATATACACACCCCTCTGGATTTTCTAATATTTTCTTACTAGTTCGTGTTCTTGTTGTTTATTTTCTCTTGCCTCCATGGGGAAGTGGAACAGAATTCTTCCTCTGTAAGCCATGCGTGTTGTAAGAGGCAACTAAAATGCCGGGAGCAAGGGGCTAGTAACCTCTTCTCCTGTATATATTACTAAATGTAAAAGGAGAAACTTTCGTTTTTCCTTTTGGGCCACCACGCCTTGGTGGGATACAGCCGGTGTGTTGAAAGAAGAAAGAAGTACTAAATAAGCTACCATGGCTCCAAAGAAAGCTCCTAGTGCCAAGCCTGTGGTAAAGAAGGTGAGAAATACGATTGAGTTTAAGAAAAACATCATTGAACAATATGAAAGTGGTACCAAGTGCGGCCGAACTGGCCAGGATGTATAAGAAACCCTACACAAAACCCTATGTTCCATATGGCCAAGAAAAAATAAATCAAGGATGCTGTTGTTGCAAAGAGAGTAACTATGCTGACAAAAATGAGATCACCAGTACTGGGAAAAGGTTGAGAAGTTATTATTGGTGTGGATAAATGAGAAACAATTAGCAGGAGATACTCTTATGACTTCGATTATTTGTGAAAAGGCTAGGCAGTTGCATGAATATTTGGTAAAGAAATTACCTGCAAATAGTGGTGAAGTGAGTGAAATTTAAGGCCAGCAAAGGCTGGTTTGAGAGATTTAAGAACCGTACTGGCATACACAGTGTGGTAAGGCATGGTGAGGCTGCCAGTTCGGACCACAAGGCGGCTGAAAAATATGTGCATGAATTCAAGGAGTACATAGAGGCTGAAGGACTGAAACCTGAACAAGTGTTCAGTTGTGACGAAACAGGCCTCTTTTGGAAGAAAATGCCAAGAGGGACCTTCATTACACAGGAGGAAAAGGCAATGCCAGGACACAAGCCTATGAAAGACAGGCTGACGCTAATGTTCTGTGTTAATGCTAGTGGGGATTTCAAAGTGAAGCCATTACTAGTGTACCATTCTGAAAATCCCAGAGTGTTCAGGAAAAACAATGTTATGAAGAGTAAATTGTGTTCTTTGGAAATCTAATAGTAAGGCATGGGTCATGAGGAAATTTTACGTTGAGTGGTTCAATGAAGTGTTAGCCCTAGTGTGAAGGAGTATCTCCTGGAAAAGAAATTGGATCTCAAGTGCCTGCTAGTAATGGACAATGCACCTGCTCATCCTCCAAACTTGGATCACCTAATTTTCGAGGAGTTTGAGTTCATCACAGTAAAGTTCTTGCCCCCGAATACCACTCCTCTCCTCCAGCCCATGGACCCGTAGGTCATTGCAAACTTTAAAAAACTCTTCACCAAAGCAATGTTTCACAGGTGCTTGACTGTGACCACAGACACTCACTTGACCCTAAGGGAATTTTGGAGAGAACACTTCAGCATCCTCCATTGCATAACCCTTATAGGTATGGCTTGGGAGGGAGTGACTACCAGGACTTTGAACTCTGCCTGGAGAAAATTGTGGCCAGATTGTGTCGACAAGAGGGATTTTGAAGGGTTTGGACTGACCCTGATGAGCCTATGTCTGTTGTTAAATCAATTGTGGCACTGGGAGTTCCATGGGGTTGGATGTGAGTTTGGGGGATGTGGAAGAATTGGTGGAAGACCACAACGAAGAGTTCACACACCCGAGGAGCTGCAAGAGCTTCAGCAGGGACAGCAACAGATCGCAGCTCAGAATCTTGCTGCAGAGGAGGAGGAAGAGAGATGGAAGATGGTGCCTTCTTCAGAAATTAAAGAGATTTTTGCTATGTGGGGTAAGATGGAAAGCTTTATGGAGAAACATCACCCTGACAAGGTTGTTGCAAGCCATGTTGGCAACATGTACAGTGACAAAGTCTTGGGCCATTTTAGGGAAGTGTTAAAGAGACTCCAGAAACAGCTCTCTCCACAGTTATTTTGTGAGTCAGGACTCCAGTGACTCTCAAGGTGGTTCTAGTGGTATTAAGAAACAGAGAAGAGAAGCAACCCAGAAAAATTGTACCTGAGGTGTTGCTGGAAGGGGATTCCCTTCCAAACTATAAACAATCCAATCTCTCTCCTCCAGTCTCCATACACTAAGAAGAATCTCCAATAAAGGTAAGTGTTTATGCTGTTAATGTTTCATTCATCATTTCCCATTGTATTGTTTATGTGCTACATGTATATTTCATGTAAAAATTTTTTTGTTTTAATACTTCTGGGTGTCAGGAACGGATTAATTGTATTTACATTATTTCTTATGGGGAAAATTGATTCGCAAATCGTAGATTTCGTTAATAGTAGCAACTCCAGGAATGGATTAACTATGAGAAACGAGGGACTACTGTATTAGCGAAATTATTCATGAAGTATTTTGCCCAGTCTGCAGACAAACTCTCGTCCACCGGCGACACTGCCCATACCACTACTTGAATGAAATATTTTATTCATTTTAGAGTATACGTATATCAGGTTTCTATGTTTATTTATATTGTTTTTTATGTCATATTAGATGAAGTGAGATAGATAAATAAACCATAGAGTTTATTATTAGTGAAATTATTGGAGTACAGAATTCCACTGGAATGGATTAATTGCATTTCAGTTAATTTAAATGAGGAAATTGACTCTGCAAACGAGCAAATCCAGTTCCGAGCAAGGTCATGGAACGGATTAAACTCGCAAGTAGAGGTTCCACTGTATGTACTTGATTTGTCATTTTTTCTGTATGTAAATCTTTATTTAATTTTTTTTTTTTTTTTTTTTTTTTTAATATTTTTGGGTGTCTCGAACGGATTAATTTTATTTCCATTATTTCTTATGGGGAAAATAGTTTTGCCATTCGGCAATTTTGTCATTTGGCAGACTCTCTGAAACAGATTAACCCTTTCAGGGTTGGTGCTATACTAGTACGGCTTGGACGCCAGGGTTGGTGCCGTACTGGTACGTATAAATTCTAACGCCTTCAAAATCTAGCAATTGAAAGCTGGTAGGCCTACATATGAAAGAATGGGTCTATGTGGTCAGTGTATGCAGTATAAAAAAATCCTGCAGCACACAGTGCATAATGAGAAAAAAAAACTCTGACCGTGTTTTTGGTTTAAAACAGCGACTTTGCAGTGTATTTTTTGTATGCTATTTATGGTTGTATTCTAGTTTTCCTGGTCTCATTTTGTAGAATGGAAAAACATATTACAGAATTTGAGATGATTTTTATTGGTTTCGCAATGAAAAGTACCTTGAAATTGAGCTCAGAGTAGCAGAAATGTTCGATTTTTGCCAAAGTTCAAAAGTAAACAAATCATGCCATGCGTTTATTACACGTCAACTGTGAGTCTAATATTCTTTCACAAGTGCGCTGATATTATTTATACCATTTCAACACCATTTCTACACTAATGCAATAGTGTGCATAACAGTAAATCTTCTATTTGTTGTGAGAATAAAAATTCAAAGTGGAAAGCAAAAGAAATATAATAGAGGCCTGGGGACGTGACTAATGAACAGAGGAAATGTTATTTTAGTGCCAGGAATGTCTGTGTTGTTTATTCTGGACCCTATTTGGAAATTGGCATCTTTTGAAATTTTGAGTGAAATTGGCAAAATTGCCAATTTCTGACCACATTATTGGATAGTTGAAATCGATAAATGGGTGGTTTCTTGTACTCAGTCGATAGAAAAAAAATTGAGTTCTAGCTATATAGTTATGATTTTTGTCGACTGTTACATTGGAATTGCTGAAAATAGGGCTCAAAGTGGGCGAAATCGCTGATGTGAAAAATCACCGAGACTGCTAACTTTGCGAGAGCATAATTCCATAAGTTTTTCCATCAAATTTCATATTTTTTGGTGTCATTATGACTGTGAGAAGATTATCTTTTCATAAGAAAAAATAATTTTTTTTTTTTTTTCGAAAAATTTCTGACCCGGGTGAACAAGTTTAGGAGAGAGCCTGCCGACCCTGAAAGGGTTAATCACGAAACTTGGGTCCACTGTATGTGAACAAGAGGGGCTGGGTGTGATTGGTGTCATAATAATAATAAATAATAATTTTATTTCTTTGTAAAGGTTACAATGTGTAATTAAAATTTTGATTTGGGCCCAAGTACAAAGATAGCCACTATCATGCTGAGGCATTTCGGGCAAACTAATCCTAATATATAGTAACTAATTAAAACTAGATAAGATAATAGTACATAGTTATTATACTTAAAACTAAACATAGAATAGTGGTTAGCTGTTTTAAAATCTTATTTGGACTTAAAATCTTATGTATACTTAGTACAAAATCTAATTTACAAGGAATGGTGCAGGTGGTAATATTTTATGGAATGGCAGTATTAAAAGCCGGGAGGTCACTAGTCGGGTAGATGTTTGGTTAATATTGTGAGATAAGATGATTTTTTAGCAGAGTCCTAAATTTATAAGTTTCTTGGGATCCTTGACCTGTTCCAGTACGAGTTCCAGATCTTTGGGCCTTTTATATGCATAGCATTCTTGCATAATGAGAGTCTTTCTCGAGGGATTTGAAAAGTGCCTTATGCCTTGTATTGTGAGTGTACATTCTGTTTTTAACTGTTGAGGAGTATTTTAGAGGAGGGTTTACAGTGGAGTTTAAAGTTCTGTATATTAGTAGGCACAATAATAAGAGTTGTATGTCTTGTATATTTAGAAAACTTGGTCTTTTGAAAAGTGGTGGGGTATGCTGTCAAGCACAGCAGCTGGTTATCACCCGCACAGCAGCTTTTTGTTGGATTATTAAGGGTCTAAGGTGGTTGACTGTGGTTGGCCCCAGGCACAGATACCATAGGTGAGGTAAGGATATATTTAGAGAGTGGTACAGGGTAAGGAGAGTCGTTTGTGGTACATAGTAGCATATCTTGGAAAGGATTCCAAACTGATTTGGAAATTTTCCCTTTGGCTATGTGAATGGATTTTGGGACTGAAATTTAAGTTTACAGTCAAGGAGAAGACCTAGAAATTTGCTGTGTGTTTTGTCTTGATATAGGGAACCATTTAACAGTATGTTGAGTTGAATTTTTGAGGCTCTGTTGCCAAACAGCATGAAGTATTTTTTGTCTATGTTGGTGTGAGTTTGTTGGTAAATCACCCAAGCATATATCTTTAACAGTTCATTGTTTACAGTGTTTTCAAGCACAGCTGGGTCCGAATGGGAGTAGACATGTGTATGTCATCTGCGAATAGAACTGGTGTAAGGATTGAGATGCATTAGGGAGATCATTGATGTAGATGAGAAAGAGGAGGGGGGCATAGGACACTACCTTGGGGTACTCCTACAGCTACAGGTTGGATAGCGGAGTTGACCCCATTTGCATGTACATACTAGTGTCTGTCGTTAATATGGGATTTTAGGTAGTCAAGAAAATGTCCTCTTATGCCGTAATGATCAGTTTGAGGTGCAAGAGATTGTGGTCAACTGTGTCAAATGCTTTTCTTAGGTCAATAAAGAGCCCCAGGGGATATTCATTCTTATTGAGAGCTGTGTTTTATTAGGTCAAGCATTTGTATAATAGTCATTCGTGCTTTTTTTGGTCAAAACCCAGACTGGCATGGGTTAAGTATTTGTTGGGATGTAAGGTAGGAGTAAGTCGTTTTTGTATTATTTTTTCAAATATCTTGGAGAGTAAGGGCAAGTTTGATATGGGTCTGTAATTGTTCAAATCAGTTTGATCTCCACCTTTGTGGATCGGGGTGACCCTTGCTGTCTTGAGTATGGATGGGAAGGTTGGGAAGCTATAGATTTGTTAAACATTGTTTGCAATAATGGGCGACAGTTCTGGTGCAGCTTTTTTATAAATGAATGGTGGCAAGTTATCTAGATCACTTGATTTGTTTTTTAATGATTTAATGATGAGTGAGACTTCAGTGGGGATTAGTTGGAGCTAAAAAATAGAGTATTTGGATAGTTGCCAGTGAGATACTCGCTCGGATGGGTTTATTTGAGCTAGGAATTTGACTGGCTAGCTTTGATCCTACAGTAGAGAAAAAAAACATTAAATTTGTTGGCCCGTGTCTGTAGGTTGCATGTGAGGTTCATCTGGTTTAGTTAAGTCTATCTCTCTATTTCCAGTCAGTTTCCTTGACCCCAAAAATTTTGGAGAGGGTTTGCAGGTACTTTTCAGTCACCTTTCATATCACTAAATCTATTTTTTTAAAAATTTGCTTGATTTAACGTATTAGTTTTGTTAGTATTGATGTGTATCTTTTAGTAAATTCTTTAGTAATTAAGCCTAATCTAAACATTTTTCAATTTGGTGTTTTTTATTAATAGATTTGTGGATACTTTAGTTAGCCATGGGCTGTTTAAAGCCTCTCTTCTGTAAATCTATTTCGTTTTGATTGGCAATGTTTGTTGTAGAGGTTAGGGTTTTTATGTAAAAATTTTTTATATCATTATCGATATATTACTGTCATCTAGCTCTCTCTGCCAATCAATGGCACCTAGAGCAGTTTAGGTTGTTTATCGATGTCTCATCAGGGCAGGTGAAATGAGATCTTGTTTTTTGGGCAGTTTAGATAATTTGGTTGTGGGGAAAGGGTTTAGGATAGTGGTCTGTGTTTTTATCTGTGATTATACCTGCTTGTAGTGGGGATATTGTGTTGGTCCAGATATGGTCGAGTAACGAGGGCACTAGTGTCAGAGATTCTTGTTGTCTTTGTTATAGTGGGTAACAATAAGCTGTTGTTCATAGCATTTGTGAAATCAGCTACTGGAGGGTCGGTTGCTTGGATAAGGTTGATGTTGAATCTCCTGCTAGTATCAGATGGTGTTTTTCAACTCTGACTCAGTTATCATGTTTCTAAGGTTATTGCTAAAAGTGTAAGTGTTTGAGTGTGGTAGTCTGTAGACTGCACCAACTGCTATAGGTTTTTCCTAAGTGTTCTTGATGTGAATTTAGCTATTATATATTCACCTTTTCGTCCTTTACATTAGTTGATTTTACACATTCTAGTTTCAAGAGTAATAGATGGCAGTGCCTCCTCCTGATTGGCCCGGCTACAGTTATGTATGGCTGTGTAACCAGGTATGGTAAATATTCTGTCAGATCTTGTCTGAGCCAGGTTTCAGTAACTATAATGAAAGTTATAGTAGCATTTAGAGACTTTAGTGCAATGAGGTCATCATAGTGTTTACTCAATGATCTAACATTGTAGTTGATGACTGTAATGTTTTTTGCTGACACTGAGAAGGGTATTAGCCTGACTAGCAGTGTAATAAGGGCAATTACTGTTTGGACTATGTGTGCTGTTCAATAAGAGATTGATATCAGGATTGATACATTCATAAGGGGTACATAGAGAAATATCCGTTAACAATTATTAAAGAAACAAAAAGACCTAAGCAATGATGTTAAACCACAAAACAATTATGAACTTATGAACTAGATATTTAAAACCACTACCAATTATGAACTTAGGAACTAAGATAGTTAATTTAAATCTAAAAAATAATGGAGCTACTGAAAATTAAAATAAAACACTTTAGCACCTTGATTATTTCAAAGTTAAAAGTTTTTGGTTTCAAGTATAAAATAAGACAAGAAATAAAACATGTAGGTACCTGGATTAGCACCTTGAATAGCACCTTAGGTGTCTTAAGTAGCTGGGAATTAATTGCCATTATTTACTAACATACTTGACATGGCTGTTGGAGTGGGGAGCAAAGTAACATTTATGAAGGAGTTCAGGGAAACCGGCAGGCCGGACTTGAGCCTGGAGATGGGAAGTACAGTGCCTGCACTCTGAAGGAGGGGTGTTAATGTTGCAGTTTAAAAACTGTAGTGTAAAGCACTCTTCTGGCGAGACAGTGATGGTGTGAATGATGGTGAATGTTTTTCTTTTTTGGGCCCCCTGCCCTTGGTGGGAATCGGCCAGTGTGATAATAAAAAAAAAAAAATTTAAATAACAGTCATAAAAATATGGATTAAATAAGGATAAATTCTATCAAAATACAGCAAATGAACATGGTTTTATAATGTGTTGAGATATGTCAAACAAGGTTCAGGTCAAACCAGTGAATGAGAGGAAACATGCTAGTTCTTGATCATTTGTTATTTCAAACCTATGACCCATGTCTGATAATTTTACCATGATAATGCCATCACGAGTTAAAACACGTTTTATTGATGCAATTATCATGCTTAAGTTTTCGACGTCTGGGATAATAGTTTCTGACGTTTTTTAGTTAGGCACTCATTTATATACACATTACTCCGTTTCTTGATGGAGGAACTTATTAGATCATTTTTTACATCAATGGAATTGAATTTTAACCAAACACTTTGTTGTTGACCCGGCTTGCCTAGCAGTTGGGCCTCCTTGATATCTCATCTTTTATTAGTTGGCGTGCTTTGATGGTGCAATTCTCATTGTTTGTATCTGGTGGTAAAGGTAGAGCTGGTTAAAATGACAGTCTAGGGCTTGTTTTGTTCAGTCATATCCCTTTGATACTGGAAGCATTCCACTGGGATTCCATGTTTAAAATTCCAGTCTTTTGTAGCTTTCTGACAGATTGGGGGTAGAGAAATTTTTTGTTTAGCATGTGTGTTATAGTTGAATGTAGGTTTGCTTGTTCCTTTAGAAAGAGTTTATTAATGATGTCAGTTTGTTTTTCTAGTTCACTAATCTTTGAGTTTTGTGGTCGTAAGATTTATATTCAAGGTCTTTAATTCTCGTGTTTTGGGTATGTAGTGAGCACTTTAGGTCCATGATGAGTTTTTCATAGGTTTTGTTTTGTCGTCATAGCATACTATTTTCCTGTAGAATTTTTTTCAATGGAAATCGGGTCGTTGTTGAGGACTGAATTCCTGGGCTTACCTTCGGGTGTTGACAAGTTGTAATCTATGTTGCCATTTGGGGGTGAAGAGGTCTCAGGTGTTATCTGTAGTTGTAGACAAGTCAGCTTGGGTGAGAGTCATGGATGAGGATGAGTGTTGGGAGAATCCGGAGAAAGTTTTGGAGTGTCCCCATTGTTGTTGTTGTGTTGGTTGGACGGGCGTGAGGGGGGTGTAAGATTTACTGGCGTCCCTTTAGGGCAGACATTATGGGGTAAACAGTTTTCTAGGAGGTTTCGTGTCTGTCTTGGTGTTGCTTTTTTTATTTCTTGTATCCCATTGAGAAAAACTAGTGGAGCTGTTATGGAGTTCTTGTAGTGATAACTGTTGCTTGGCTGGTATTACATCTGGCAGCAGGCTGGTGTTTGGTAAAGCCGGCCAGTTTCCCCTATTAGTTGTGTTTGGTCAGCTTTTTACATCTTTAGCAGCTTTATAGTGGTCGTTACTGGTTCCTTTGGGTTCAGTTTGTGCAGCAGTACAGGAGGGCCCCACTTATACGGCAGGTTAGGTTCCAGGCTACCGCCGTAAAGCGGAAACCGCCGTAAAGTGGAACACCCTTTTTTTTCCACTTATAAATGCATACAAACACTTAGATTTAACAAGTTTACAACTAATATATATTAAGTTAGCAATAGAACCAGGCATCAAAAACAATAAAAAAGTACAATACACACATATGCACTCATTACTTACCTTAAAATATTTATAGTCTTAATCTAGGTGAGACCCAAATAGTATTTATTGTAAGAAACAAGTGTGGTATGTATGGTAATAGCCAGGCTACCTTACCAGGCCACCCCACCCACACATACTATTCTATGATATTTAAGCATCCCAGAGCGATAAAATGTATATACAGTTCACTCATTACTTACCTTAAAATATTTGTAGTCTTAATGTAGGGTCAGGAGTAAGTAATGAGATAAAACGAATAAATGAGAGAGAGAAAGAATGAGTACATGAGAGGGACCAGGGCGCAGAGTTATGTAAACAAACCAGGCGAAAAGTAAGTTTTGTAAACAAACGAAGTGTACAAAGTCTGGTTTGTGTACAAGTTACATTGTGTACAGGTTGTCTCTACATTGATACGGTTTGAATTAATAAAAAAGAACCTCCCATTCTCCCTGTAACATCATTTGAGAAGAAAAAGAAGCTCTGAGTGAAGGCAATGGAAATAAGTCACACTGACTCTTTTGGGTTATCCTAGGTTCTCTACACGTATGTTGTTATGTATGATAATCTATGTAACTGTATTTGTGTATACCTGAATAAACTTACATACATACGAAAGGAATTTAAATTTTTTTACAGTTACCCCCAGTAACACATTTTCTCTTATGTTAGATAAGAGAAAATGTTATTCTTGCCGTCACTTGTACAAGTTTATGTGGCTCCCACATCTTATATTTAGTTTATTTATTCTATTGTGGGGGGGATTTATCATTTTTTATGTTATGTATCGTGTTTATTATATAATTTTGAAAAAAAAATATCATGGATGGATTAATGAAAAAAGTGTATATTAACGTAATATACGACATTTAATGAGACTCGGTGAGTATTGTTATTAATCATTTCTAATATGGCGTCACTTGTGCAAGGCGTCTGCTACCACATCTCAACATTTATGTTTATTTATTTACTGTGGGGTGTATTTATCTTTTTTATGTTATGCATCGTGTTTATTATTAATTTTGAAAAAAAAAAATCATGGATGGATTAATGAAAATGTGTATATTACCGTAATATACGACATTTAATGAGACTTTGGTGAGTATTGTTTATTATTATTATTATCATTTCTAATATGGCGTCACTTGTGCAACGGTCTGCTACCACATCTCACATTTATGTTTATTTATTCTACTGTGGGGTGTATTTATCTTATTTATATGTTATGCATCGTGTTTATTATATAATTTTGAAAAAAAATATCATGGATGGGGTTAATGAAAATGTGTATATTAACGTAATATACGACATTTAAAATGACTCGATGATTATTATCATTACTAATATGACGTCTGGAGACATAAGACATTACCAATTTTAATGTGTACCTGCAGCCAGCACAGTATGTAAGTTTATTTAGGTACAGGTATACATAAGTATAATTATCAAGTATATATAAAATATGAAATAACTTTTAAAAACATTTGAAATTTTTTGGGGTTTCCAGACAAAATGGAGAGACTTAGTGCTTACTGAGCTCATGGAGAATGTAAAAAAAACAGGGTGGGGCCCCAGTGACCGTATTAGAAAGTCAGGTGGGGGGAGCCCGATAGCGAGTTTTGGTCATAAAAATTTTAAATGTCCGTATTAGCGGAACGCCGTAAAGTGAAACGCCGTAAAAGCGGGGGCCTTCCTGTATAAGCAGTTAGGCCATAAAGGAGCTGTTGTAGGGGCAGGGAACTGTAAAGATGTAGGAGTAGCCGTTGTTTGTTGTCACCTCACCGCGCCCTACCATGTAAGTTTGAGTACCTAATACATAAAGTAATAGTAACATAAAGGAGAGGGAAAACTGCAGTAGGCCTGTTGGCCCATATTTGGGGAGGTCCTTCACAGACCCAAACCCCCTAACATAATAAATGTACCCCAAACAATAAGCTTTAATAATTCTTTTTGTGTACACAGCAGGCTTCTTCAGTTTTGTACTCGACTGAAGAAGCCTACTGTGTAGGCGAAATATTTTGGAATAAAGTTGACTAACTGTTGCCTGTGTGTCTTACCTGCCAACCTGTTGGTATTATATGCCATTTTGATATTCACTCTGTCTGACACAGCAACACAATGGCATCTTGGTACAGAAGAGAAAACACCTTGGACAACTTTTGCAAGTGAGAATTGTTGGATCTGAGAGGGATGTGACCTCTCAGTGACTACATTCTCTCTTCTACCACTCTGCATCTCTCCTTCCGACAGTATGTAAGTCTCCACACTGTCGCTTGTTTCTTCAGATTGTTTCAGACTATGGAACAAAACTCTTCTCCAGGCTGAGGGACTGACGACTGCAAATCAACGACTTAAGGGTGATGGACTGATTACGTCTTCACATCTCTACTGCTCCTGCCTACTTTAATAATTCTATTTACTCATGTGCAAGTCCCACCCGTCTCGCTGTTGTTCATTCTGTCACTGTCTTGTCAGAGGCACATCAACATCATAGCTCAGAAGAAATGGTATGGTGATACCAATAAGATGTGGAAAAAGACACTTATGCACAGTTCAGGACATTTATTAACCCTTTGACTGTCGAAAGGCCCAATCCTGAAGTGTCTCCTGGTGTTGCAAAATATTTGAAAAAAAAAAATTATTTTTTCTTATGAAAATGTTAAGATTATTTTTCTGATTGTTTTAGTCCAAAAAAAAAAAAATTTCCCATCAGTACTTACTGAGATATAGAACCGTGAAGTTTGCTGAAAATGATCTGTGAACGGCAACAGCGGCGACTGCCGCTCACCCGGTAAACTTCGATTTACTTGTATTCGATGATTTCTTGTTTTTTTCACTATTTTATTTTTTTACATAACTTTTGTGGCCTGTGAGACCAAATTATTGTGCAGTGTTCAAATATACACTCGTTAAATGTAACACAATTATAGCAGAAACACTCGTATCATTATAATGTTGCTAAAAGTTGTTTACACAAACAAACAATGTAAAAAACTGTTTATTATGATTGTTCTATAATATATATACATATGTACAATCACTGGACACTTTTCTAGAACTGCTGCAGCTTGTGGAATTCTTTGAAACATGGGTATAAGCACAATGGTGTTTTACACTCCTCACACACAAAACGAGTGTCTCTGCGTTTTTGTGGGCGTTTTGTGGTATGTCCACAGACAAAACACCTCTTCTGAGCATTTTTCTTGGCAGTAGTAGCAGGCAGTGGTATGGGGTACTGATCACCAGGCCTCAGATGAGAGGACATGTGTTGATAATTTTGTGGGCGCTGGTCTATTGCAGGTGTTGTTCCTTGGTACTTGAATATTATTTGTCTGATGACTGACAAACGAAGTTCACCATATTTGGGTTTGTTCTTGGTCTTCAACTTATACATGTTATAAGCATTCAGCATGGAAATGTCAAGAAGATGGAAAAACAGTTTTATGTACCACTTATAACTCTTTGCGAACACAGTCAGCAAACCAAATCTGCATGTCACATTTGTCTACTAAGCGCATATTGAGGTTGTAATCCATCACAGCTGCAGGTTTTACAATGGGTTCATTGGTCTCTCTATTCTGCTTGCCAGTGTCTACCATTTCGTGTAGGTGAACTGATGTCAGCAGTTGTGACATCACATTTGTCATGCCACCGAAATGCCATGATGTCATTGGCAGCAAACACCTGCACTTCACCTCTACGACTGCCACATCGAACCTGGGCATATGTTTACGATTTCCACGCACTGTGCCACACACATCTGTCATGTTCACTCACAAGAAATCACTGAGTAAAGGGCTTGTGTACCAGTTGTCAGTACAGTGGACCCCCGCATACCGTTGGCATCACATAACGTTAAATCCGCATCCCGGGATACATTTTATCGCTAAGATTTTGCCTCACATACCGCTAAAAAACACCGCTCAACGCTGTTCGTCCGAGACGCGTCTAATGTGCGGCCTGAGCCAGCCTCACATGTTCCGCCGGTGGCATTGTTTACCAGCCAGCCTCCGCGGTAACATCCAAGCATACAATCGGAACATTTCGTATTATTACAGTGTTTTTGGTGATTTTATCTGCAAAATAAGTGACCATGGGCCCCAAGAAAGCTTCTAGTGCCAACCCTACAGCAATAAGGGTGAGAATTACTATAGAGAAAGAAGAAAGAGATCATTGCTAAGTATGAAAGTGGAGTGCATGTCTCCGAGCTGGCCAGGTTGTATAATAAACCCCAATCAACCATCGCTACTATTGTGGGCAACAAAACGGCAATCAAGGAAGCTGTTCTTGCCAAAGGTTCAACTGTGTTTTCGAAACAGAGATCGCAAGTGATGGAAGATGTTGAGAGACTCTTATTGGTATGGATAAATGAAAAACAGATAGCAGGAGATAGCATCTCTCAAGTGATCATAAGTGAAAAGGCTAGGAAGTTGCATGAGGATTTAATTAAAAAAATGCCTGCAACTAGTGATGATGTGAGTGAATTTAAGGCCAGCAAAGGTTGGTTTGAAAGATTAAGAAGCGTAGTGGCATACATAGTGTGATAAGGCATGGTGAGGCTGCCAGTTTGGACCACAAAGCAGCTGAAAAATATGTGCAGGAATTCAAGGAGTACATAGACAGTGAAGGACTGAAACCTGAACAAGTGTTTAATTGTGATGAAACAGGCCTGTTTTGGAAGAAAATGCCAAGCAGGACCTACATTACTCAGGAGGAAAAGGCACTCCCAGGACATAAGCCTATGAAAGACAGGCTTACTCTGTTGATGTGTTCCAATGCTAGTGGTGATTGCAAAGTGAAGCCTTTATTAGTGTAATCACTCAAACTCCCAGAGCGTTCAGGCAAAAGAATACCTCAAGGCTAATTGTGTGTTGCTGTGGAGGGTAAACAGTAAGGCATGGGTCACTAGGGACTTTTTCTATGACTGGTTACACCATGCATTTGCCCCAATGTGAAAGATTACCTAACTGAAAAGAAATTAGACCTTAAGTGCCTCCTGGTGTTAGACAATGCCCCTGGTCATCCTACAGACGTGGCAGAGCGACTTTATGGGGACATGAGCTTCATTAAGGTGAAGTTTTTGCCTTCTAATACCACTCCTCTCCTGCAGCCCATGGACCAGCAGGTTATTGCAAACTTCAAAAAACTGTTCACAAAAGCTCTGTTTGAAAGGTGCTTTGTAGTGACCTCAGAAACTCAATTTTGTAAACCTTGTAAGGCTTTGGGAGGGAGTGACTAAGAGGACCTTGAACTCTGCTTGGAAGAAACTGTGGCCAGAATGTGTAGACCAAAGGGATTTTGAAGGGTTTCAGGCTAACCCTGAGAGGAGTATGCCAGGGTTTAGGAATCCATTGTGGCACTGGGAAAGTTCTTGGGTTGGAGGTTAGTGGGGAGGATGTGGAAGAGTTGGTGGAGGAGGACAATGAAGAACTAACCACTGATGAGCTGCTAGATCAACTTCAACAGCAAGAGGCCAGACCTGAGGAAACTGGTTCGGAGGAGGGGAGAGAGAAATTGAAGAAGTTGCCTACTTCAAAGATTAAGGAAATTGTGGAATGTGGCTTAAAGTGCAAACCTTTTTTGATGACAATCACCCTAACACAGCTATTGCAAGCTGTGCTGGTGGGCTATTACACTGACACTGTTGTGAAACACTTTAGGGAAGTCATAAAGGAACGAGAGGTACAGGCCACTATGGACAGATATGTTGTGCGACAGAAGTCCAGTGACTCTGAAGCTGTCCTAGTGGGGATTAAAAGAAGAAGGGAAGTAACCCCAGAAAAGGACTTGACACCTCAAGTCTTAATAGAAGGGGATTCCCCTTCTAAACACTAAGACTCTCTCCTCCTCCCATCCCATCAGTCATCACCAGATCTTCAATAAAGGTAAGTGTCATGTAACTGTGCATGCCTTTTTCAGTTTGTGTGTATTAAAATTAATATTTCATGTGGTTAAAAAATTTTTTTTTCATACTTTGAGGTGTCTTGCACGGATTAATTTGATTTCCATTATTTTTATGGGGAAAATTCATTCGCATAACGATAATTTCGCATAACAATGAGCTCTGAGGAACGGATTAATATCGTTATGCGGGGTCCACTGTATATAAAATATGCCCCTTACCAAGATATGGTTCCATCATTGTTCTAACCACATCACCAGAGATACCCAGTAACTTTCTGGTATCTTCCAATGTTTTACCGCCAGTGTACACAATTACAGTGGACCCCTGGTTAACGATATTTTTTCATTCCAGAAGTATGTTCAGGTGCCAGTACTGACCGAATTTGTTCTCATAAGGAATACAATGGACCCCCGCATAGCGAACGCCTTGCATAGCGAACATTCCGCATAGCGAACGCTTTGATCGCTAAAATTTTGCCCCGCATAGTAGACAAAAACCCGCTCAGCGAACTTCGTCCGAGACGCGTCCAATGTGCGGCCTCAGCCAGCCTCACATGTGCCGCCTGTCCCATTGTTTACCAGCTAGCCTCCGCGGTAACATTCAAGCATACACTCGGAATATTTCGTATTATTACAGTGTTTTCGGTTCTGTTTGTTGAAAATAAGTGACCATGGGCCCCAAGAAAGCTTCTAGTGCCAACCCTGTGGTTAAAAAGGGTGAGAATTAGTATGGAAATTAAGAAAGATTTTGAAGGGTTGGGGCTAACCTGAGAAAGCCTATGCCAGTTGTGGAATCCATTGTGCCTACTTCAAAAATTAAGGAAATGTGTGCACAGTGGGTTGAACTGCAAACCTTTATGGATGAAAATCACCCTGACACAGCTGTTGCAAGGCGTGCTGGTGACTATTTCAATGACAATGTTATGGCCCATTTTAGACAAATCGTAAAGGAACGGGAGGTACAGAGCTCTATGGACAGAAAGAAGTCCAGTGACTCTGAAGCTGGTCCTAGTGGCATTAAAAGAAGAAGGGAAGTAACCCCGGAAAAGGACTTGCCTCCTCAAGTGTTAATGGAAGGGGATTCCCCTTCTCTCCCCTCCTCCCATCCCATCAATCATCACCAGATCTTCAATAAAAGTAAGTGTCATGTAATTGTGCATGCCTTTTTCAGTTTGTGTGTACTAAAATTAACATTTTTTTGTGGTAAAAAAATTTTTTTTTCATACTTTTGGGTGTCTTGCACGGATTAATTTTATTTCCATTATTTCTTATGGGGAAAATTAATTCGCATAGCGAACATTTCGCATAACGACCAGCCCTCTTGCACGGATTAAGTTCGCTATGCGGGGGTCCACTGTATTGTGAAGTAGATTAGTCCATTTCAGACCCCCAAACATACACGTACAAACGCACTTACATAAATACACTTACATAATTGGTCGCATTGGGAGGTGATCGTTAAGCGGGGGTCCACTGTATATCCAAAACCAGACCAGTTTTGCAATCACACAGAAATAACTTTATACCAAAGCGTTTCCTCTTGCTTGGTATATACTGTTTGAATGAGAGTCTTCCTTTGAGCAAAATTAAAGACTCCTCAATAACAAGCTTCCTGATGGGATAAAAATACATACAGCACTTTTGTTTCAGGTACATAAACACACGTCTGATCTTATATAACCTGTCGCCTCTGTCAGGCCTTGTTTTGTCTGAAAAGTGTAACATACGTAACAGTAACACAAATCTATTCACTGGTATAATGTCACTGAAAGCAGGGGTTGAAATCAGGCGGTCTGCTGCCCAGTATGTGTTGACACTGTGCTTGTACACATGTGGCATAAGCATTATTGTGGCAAAGAACAGATACATCTCTGCCACAGTTGTGTCCTTCCACTGGTGTAGGAGTGATCTTGGTGACAAAATAGTGTTTGCCATGGTGTACTCATAGTATGCATTGCTTTCCCTGACAATAATGTCCATCAGGGGTTCATCGAAGAACAACTGAAAGCATTCCAGTTCAGTGGGATTGTTCCCAAGTGTACATGATGGCCATATTCCACTTTGTCCTCCATCAAAGTCATGGGGATTGGGAACAAACTCGTCATCTTGCTGCCAATCCCAGATGCGGTCAGCTGGTGGGTTCTGGATATTGTAATGTGGTTGTGGTTGTGGTTGTTGTGGGAGTGTGGGGTCGGGTGAGGCTGGTTGTAGTTGTGCAGAGTCAGCAGCGCGGGTAGTAGCGTGGCCCGCTGCTGGTGTCACATGACTTGTGCCACCATCACTATCACCACCACCGCCTGCTGCCTCACTTGCATCATTGATACCCATCGTAACAATATCATCATCTTCACTATCAGGTCATGGTGTAGGGCCACGGGATGTGCTCCGAGATGTACTCCTTCCTCTTGGAAGAGCATATGGCACACTACCAGTCCGCATGCAACGTCGTCTGTACTGCCGCTTCACTGGGGAATAGTCACCCTCACTGTCACAACTAGAACTGCTTTCAATAACCTTGAAATCACTATCACTATCACTTTCACTGCTCACATCTGAGCCTTGTACACGGGCAAATAGTTTCCTCTTTCGTCCTGGTACGGGTGAACATGAACGAGCCGGCCCAGCACCAGAAGTGGAAGGTTGTGGGTCATCTGGGTTTTCATCACTAATTATGTTATCCTGGGCTTTTTTTTCAGTCACACCTGCTTCAAAACCAGGGAATTCACTTTCACTGACACTTTCATCGCTGTTTGAGCTATCACTTGGGAACAAAAGACCTTCAATCTGCCGAGGAGTGAGGAACTTCTTACCGTGAGGCATGGTGAAATTGGACTACCAAGATGGCGTTCCCACAATGCACCGCTGAGTCCCAGATTTTTTTCACAGGGTGCACACCCACCACTGAGACCCATTCTCTCTCATGTAGGCCTACCAGCCCTCTCCCGCTTGATTTGAAGCCACTAGAATTTAAGCATATAGATACGTCAAACACGGTATCTCCCATGACGTATATACGTATACGACCGCAACAGTCAAGGGGTTAAAGGAAATTTTTCTCCACAAGTGGCTTCTTCAGTCCTAATACAGAGATAACTAAGAAAATGAGTATACAGTGGAACCTCAAATTTCGAACTTAATCCGTTCCAGTAGCTAGTTCTAAATTCAAAAGGTCTGAAAATCGAAGCAATATTTCCCATAAGAAATAATGGAAATACAGTGGACCCTCAACCAGCGATATTAATCCGTTCCTGAGAGCTCATCGTTAATCGAAATAATCGTTAGTCAAGTTAATTTTCCCCATAAGAAATAATGGAAATCAAATTAATCTGTGCAAGACACCCCAAAGTATTGAAAAAACAAATTTTTACCACATGAAATATTAATTTTAATACACACAAACTGAAGAAGACATGCACAGTTACATGACACTTACCTTTATTGAAGATCTGGTGATGACTGATGGGATGGGAGGTGGGGAGACCGTTGATCATCTTAGTGTTTAGAAGGGGAATCCCCTTCCATTAGCACTTGAGGTAGCAAGTCTTTTTCTGGGGTTACTTCCCTTGTTTTTTTAATGCCACTAGGACCAGCTTCAGAGTCACTGGACTTCTGTCGCACAACATATCTGTCCATAGATACCTGTACCTCTCGTTCCTTTATGACTTTCCTAAAGTGGTTCACAACATTGTCAGTGTACAGGTTGCCAACACGGCTTGCAGTAGCTGTGTCAGGGTGATTTTCATCAAAAATGGTTTGCACTTCAAGCCACTTTGCACACATTTCCTTAATCTTAGAAGTAGGCAACTTCTTCAATTTCTCTCTCCCCTCCTCCGAAGCAGTTTCCTCAGGTCTGCCCTCTTGCTGTTCAAGATGATCTAGCAGCTCATCAGTGGTTAGTTCTTCATTGTCCTCCTCCACCAGCTCTTCCACATCCTTCCCACTAACCTCCAACCCCAAGGACTTCCCCAATGCCACAATGGATTCCTCAACTGGCATAGGATTCTCAAACCCTTCACAATCCCTTTTGTCTACACATTCTGGCCACAGTTTTTTCCAAGCAGAGTTCAAGGTCCTCTTAGTCACTTCCTCCCAAGCCTTACCTATAATGTTTACACAATTGAGGATGGTAAAATGATCTTTCCAAAACTCTCTTAGAGTCAGTTGAGTTTCTGTGGTTACTACAAAGCACCTTTCAAACATAGTTTTTGTGTACAGTTTCTTGAAGTTGGAAATGACCTGCTGGTCCATGGGCTGCAGGAGAGGAGAGGAGAGGAGAGGAGTGGTATTAGGAGGCAAAAACTTCACCTTAACCCTTTGAGGGTTTTGGTCGTACTAGTACGTCTTACGCGTAGGGGTTTTTGACATACTAGTACGCATAAATTCTAGCGGCCCCAAATCTAGTGGGAGAAAGCTGGTAGGCCTTCATATGAAAGAATGGGTCTATGTGGTCAGTGTGCACAGTCTAAAAAAAATCCTGCAGCACACAATGCATAATGAGAAAAAAAAAACTTTGACCATTTTTTTGGAATAAATCAGCGACTTTGCAGTGTGTTTTCGTATGGTATTTATTGTTTTTTTTCTAGTTTTTCTTGGTCTCATTTTATAGAATGGAAGACATTATTACAGAAATTGAGATGATTTTGACTGGTTTTACAATGAAAGGTGCCTTGAAAATTGAGCTCAAAGTAGCAGAAATGTTCGATTTTTACCAAAATTCAAAAGTAAACAAATCGTGCCAAGCGTGCAATACACGTCAACTGGTGAGTCTAATATTCTTTCACAAGTGCACCAATAATATTTATACCATTTTTTACACTAATGCAGTAGTCTGCATAACAGTAAATCTTATATTTTTTGTGATTATAAAAATTCAAAGTGGAAAGCAAAAGAATATAAGAGGGGCCTTGAGACGTGACTAATGACTAGAGGAAATGTCATTTTAGTGCCAGGAATGTCTTTCTTGTTTATTCTGGACCCTATTCGGAAATTGGCATCTTTTGAAATTTGTGTGAAATTGGCAAAATTGCTAAATTCTGACCACTGTACTGGATAGTTGAATTTCATAAATGGGTGGTTTCTTGCACCCATTCGATAGAAAAAATGGAGTTATAGCGAAATATTCATGTTTTTTGTCGACTAGTACAGTGAAATTGGCCGAAAATGGGGCTCAAAGTGGGCAAAATCGCCGATGCGTAAACATCGCCAAGACCGCTAACTTTGCGAGAGCATAATTCCGTAAGTTTTCTATCAAATTTCAAACTTTTGGTGTCTTTATGATCGGGGAAAGATTCTCTATCTTTTCATAAGAGAAAATAATTTTTTTTTTTTTTAAATTTGGCCGACCCTGAGAACGAGTTTCGGAGAGGGCCTGTCGACCCTCAAAGGGTTAATGAAGCTCATGTCCCTAGAAAGTTGCTCTGCCAAGTCTGAAGGATGACCAGGAGCATTGTCTAATACCAGGAGGCACTTAAGGTCTAATTTCTTTTCAATTAGGTAATTTTTCACATTGGGGGCAAATGCATGGTGTAACCAGTCATAGAAAAAGTCCCTAGTGACCCATGCCTTACTGCTTGCCCTCCACAGCACACACAAATTAGCCTTGACGACATTGTTTTTCCTGAACACACTGGGAGTTTCTGAGTGATACACCAATAAAGGCTTCACTTTGCAATCACCACTAGCATTGGCTCACATCAACAGAGTAAGCCTGTCTTTCATAGGCTTATGTCCTGGGAGTGCCTTTTCCTCCTGAGTAATGTAGGTCCTGCTTGGCATTTTCTTTCAAAACAGGCCTGTTTCGTCACAATTAAACACATGTTCAGGTTTCAGTCCTTCACTGTCTATGTACTCCTTAACCCTTTGACTGTCGCAACCCCCCAATCCTGAGGTGTCTCCTTGTGTCGCAAAATTTAAAAAAAAAAAAAAATTCTTATGAAATGATAGAGGATCTTTTCCCGATTGTAATGACACCAAAAAAACGAAATTTGATGGAAAACTGACAGAATTATGCTCTCGCGAAGTTAGCGACCTCGGCGCTTTTTTACAAATCAGCGATTTCGTCCACTTTGAGCCCTATTATCGGCTAATTCCGTTGTTCCAGTCGCCCGATCTCATAGCTATTTCTTTAGAACTCCATTTTTTCTATCGATTGAGTACAAGAAACTGCCCATTTACCGATTTCAACTACCTAATAATGTGGTCAGAAATTTACAATTTGGCCAATTTCACGAAAACTAAAAAATATGACAATTTCAAAATAAGGTCCAGAATGAACAATGCAGACATTCCTGGCTCTAAAATAACATTTTCTTTGTTCATCAGTCATGTCTCCAGGCCCCTCTGATATTACTCTTGCTTTCTATTTTGAGTTTTTATTCAAACAAAAAATAGAAGACTTACTATTATGCAGACTACTGCAATACTGTAATAATTGTATAAATAACATCAACCCATTCATGACTGCATATTAGAATGGCTAGGTGGACATTTATTGGACAATGGCATCATTTGTTTACTTTTGAACATTGGCAAAAATCAAACATTTTCCCTACTTTGAGCTCCATTTCCAGGTTCTTTTTGTAGTAAAATCTATCAAAATCACCTCTATTTCTATAATATGTTTTCCATTCTATCAAATGAGACCAAGAAAACAAGAATACAACCATAAATACTATACGAAAATAGACCACAAAGTCAGCATTTTAATTAAAAAAAACAGTCGGAGTTTTTTTTTTCTCATTATGCACTGCGTGCTCCAGGATTTTTTTTATATGGTGCACACTAACCACACAGACCCATTCTCTCACATGTGAGCTTCCAGCTTTCTCCTGCTTGATTTGAAGCCGCTAGAATTTGAGTATATATACGTCAAACACGGTACCTCGTAAGACGTATATATACGGCCACGACAGTCAAAGGGTTAAATTCCTGCACATATTTTTCAGCCGCTTTGTGGTCCGAACTGGCAGCCTCACCATGCCTTATCACACTATGAATGCCACTACGCTTCTTAAATCTCTCAAACCAACCTTTGCTGGCCTTAAATTCACTCATATCACTAGTTGCTGGCATTTTTTTAATTAAATCGTCATGCAACTTCCTAGCCTTTTCACATATGATCGCTTGAGAGATGCTATCTCCTGTTATCTGTTTCTCGTTTATCCACACCAATAAGAATCTCTCAACATCTTCTACCGCTTCCGATCTCAGTTTCGAAAACATAGTTGCATCTTTGGCAAGAACAGGTTCCTTGATTGCCGTTTTCTTGCCCACAATAGTAGCGATGGTTGATTGGGGTTTATTATACAACCTGACCAGCTCAGAGACATGCACTCCACTTTCATACTTAGCAATGATCTCTTTTTTCATCTCCTTTAGTAATCTCACCCTTTATGCTGTAGGGTTGGCACTAGAAGCTTTCTTGGGCCCATGGTGACTTATTTTGGGCAGGTGCAATCACTACAAAGGCTGTGATAATATGAAATGTTCCAGTTGTATGTTTTGGAAGCGACCGGGGTGGCTGGCTTGTAAACACTGACACCCACGGGACAAGTGGGTGCCTCAGGCCAAAGTGGGCGCGTCTCGTACGGAACGAATAGCGCTGGTCGGGTTTTTAAGCGCTAGTCGAGGCAAAATTTTTGCGTTAAAATGTATCGCTAGTCAATTTATCTTTAAATTTCGATGCCATCGCTGGTTGAGGGTCCACTGTATAATTAATCCGTTCCAGAAACCCCCAAAAAATCACAAAAAATGCATTTATAGAAATTAATTAGTTTTATATGCAGGTCTCCCTCAACATTCGCGCGGGTTAGGGGATCAAGAGCCTCGCGAATGTTGAAAAACCGTGAATGTTTGGTGCCCCAATATATTGTAGGGAAATATAATACAATACTGCTTCCTTAACTTGTTGAACCATGAACAATCATAAAATACATGAAAACGTCGTAAATTGTACTAAATATATACATGTTATGTTTAAATACCACAGACTCCACCACTGCCTCCACCAATGCCTCCACCACTTCCTCAACCACTGCGAGTCCCTACTACCCTCCCCCCGACCCCCCACAACTGGCAGCCAGCCCTCCCACCACCCCAGTGTGGTGAATGTTTTGTTTTGTTCATTATTTGCTATTAAAAATACAGTATAAATAATGTAAGACCCATTCATGAGTGCATATTGGCTATTCGGACAGGGATTGGACGGTGACATCATGTGTTTACTCTTGAACACAGCAAAGAATCAAACATTTCTTCTACTGCTAATAATAACAATAGTAATAATAATAATAATAATAATAATAATAATAATAATAATACGATATAATTGAAGAAGAAATTGTACAAAAATACGAGGGGGGTGTTGACACATCGTCAGTGTGGCTTTGTTTAAAGCTGGAGTGAGCATTAGTTCACAATAATTCAGCGGTTGAGGCAGTGGTATTTAATAACATATATGTTATAAATAATAATAGTACATATTATTAATAACATGTATTATTATTATTAATAACATGTATGTTATTAAATACCACTGCCTCAACCGCTGTCTCAACCACTGCCTCAATCGCTTCCTCAACAGCTGCCTCACCCACTGCCTCAATCGCTGCCTCAGCAGCTGCCTCACCCACTGCCTCAATCGCTGCCTCAACAGCTGCCTCACCCACTGCCTCAATCGCTGCCTCAACAGCTGCCTCATCCACTGCCTCAATCGCTGCCTCAACAGCTGCCTCACCCACTGCTTCAATCGCTGCCTCAACAGCTGCCTCAACCACTGCCTCAATCGCTGCCTCAACAGCTGCCTCCCCCCACTGCCTCAATCGCTGCCTCAACAGCTGCCTCAACCACTGCCTCAATCGCTGCCGCAACAGCTGCCTCACCCACTGCCTCAATCGCTGCCTCAACCACTGCCTCAATCGCTGCCTCAACAGCTGCCTCAACAGCTGCCTCAACCACTGCCTCAGCAGCTGCCTCAGCAGCTGCCTCAACCACTGCCTCTTCCACTCCAGTCACACTCAGTCTACAAGCACCAAACACAATGAATTATTGTGAAATGTTTGGAAGAGCAGGGAGACTAATGTTCACTCCAGCATAAACAAAGCCACACTGACGATGTGTCAACCACTCCCTTGTATTTTTGTACAACTTCCTTCTTCAATTATATCGTATTTATTATTATTATTATTATTAGTATTGACTCACGAAATCGTAATGACACGATTGCAAACAAACCATACCCCAGCCGGGATTGAACCCGCGGTCAGAGAGTCTCAAAACTCCAGCCCGTCACGTTAGCCACTAGCCCAGCTAGCCACAATAAGATTCGTCCACTAGGTATATTTCTACACCATAGGAAGGTTAGCACAGGCACCACTGTGACCACAAATGCAAGTTTTTAGAGACGAATCTCCAGCTAGCGTGGCCGTGACGAACTCTAGCTCAAGTCCCTTCACTGCCGTCAACATGAGTCACGAAATCGTAATGACACGATTGCAATCCCGGCTGGGGTATGGTTTGTTTGCAATCGTGTCATTACGATTTCGTGAGTCATGTTGACGGCAGTGAAGGGACTTGAGCTAGAGTTCATCACGGCCACGCTAGCTGGAGATTCGTCTGTAAAAACTTGCACTTGTGGTCACAGTGGTGCCTGTGCTAACTTTCCTATGGTGTTTAAAAATATACCTAGTTAGACGAATCTTATTGTGGCTAGCTGGTCTAGTGGCTAATGCGACGGGCTGGAGTTTTGAGACTCTCTGACCGCGGGTTCAATCCCGGCCGGGGTATGGTTTGGATTATTATTATTATTATTATTATTTTTATTATTATTATTATTGTTACTACTATTGTTGTTATTAGCAGTAGCAGAAATGTTTGATTCTTTGCTGTGTTCAAGAGTAAACACATGATGTCACTGTCTAATACCTGTCTGAATAGCCATTCCAATATGCAGTCATGAATTGGTTTACATTATTTATACTGTAGTTTAATAGCAAATAATGAACAAACAAAACACTCACCACACTGAGTGGTGGTAGGGCTGGCTGCCAGTTGCGGGGGTCGGTGGGAGGGTAGTAGGGACTCTCAGGTGGCGGGAAACTTGAATATGATTTGGCGGCTGGGAATTTGGCGGTTGGGAATTCGCAAATGTGTGAAGCCCGAAGCCCGCGAAAGCTGAAAACGTGAATGTTGAGGGAGACCTGTACATAGTGTTCAATTATGTATATAAATATAAAATAACATCTGGAAGATAGGGAGGAGAGAGGGAGTTGGGGTTAGTGTTTGGAAGGAGAATCCCCCTCCATAAGGACTTCAGGTAAAGCCCTCTCTGGGGTTACTTCCTTTCTCTGTCTTTTAATGCCACTAGATCAGCTTGAGTCACTGGACCCCTGTCTCACAAAATAACTGTCTACAGTCCTCTGTTTGTCTCACAAAATAACTGTCTACAGTCCTCTGTTTCTGTCTCACAAAATAACTGTCCCCAGTCTTTTTTTCTGTCTCACAAAATAAAGTCCCCATTCCT
>NC_069399.1:36535438-36602043 GCF_026875155.1 Cherax quadricarinatus
TAACCCCCACCAACACTACCTGACTCCTGCCACTATATACAGTGGAACCTCAAAATTTGAATGTATCACATATCAAACGTTTCAAAAATAGAGCCCTTTTCTCGAACCAACTTTGTCCCTATTATCGAACACGCCCCTATTTCCGGACCTGTCCGCCAGCCCACTCTGTCTGCGTCCCCGCACAGGTGCCGTGAGCCAGTCTGGCTTTGTTAATGCATGAGTGAACACTAACCTGCACTCTCATTCAAACATTTTACGATTATTTCATTGCGTTTAGCGCTTGTGGGACTGTGAAGTAAGCTACAATGGGCCCAAAGAAACTTGCTAGTGGTACCCCTGTGGTAAAGAAAGTGAGAAACACCATATATGTGAAGAAGGAAATAATACAGAAGTATGAGAGTGGTGTGAGACTTGCTGAGCTTGCCAGGATGTACAGAGGACTGTGGACAGTTATTTTGTGCGACAGAAACAAAGGACTGTGGACAGTTATTTTGTGAGACAGAAACAGAGAACTGTAGACAGTTATTTTGTGAGACAGAAACAAAGGACTGTGGACAGTTATTTTGTGAGACAGAAACAGAGAACTGTAGACAGTTATTTTGTGAGACAGAAACAAAGGACTGTGGACAGTTATTTTGTGAGACAGAAACAAAGGACTGTGGACAGTTATTTTGTGAGACAGAAACAGAGGACTGTAGACAGTTATTTTGTGAGACAAACAGAGGACTGTAGACAGTTATTTTGTGAGACAGGGGTCCAGTGACTCAAGCTGATCCTAGTGGCATTAAAAGACAGAGAAAGGAAGTAACCCCAGAGAGGGCTTTACCTGAAGTCCTTATGGAGGGGGATTCTCCTTCCAAACACTAACCCCAACTCCCTCTCTCCTCCCTATCTTCCAGATGTTATTTTATATTTATATACATAATTGAACACTATGTACAGGTCTCCCTCAACATTCACGTTTTCAGCTTTCGCGGGCTTCGGGCTTCACACATTTGCGAATTCCCAACCGCCAAATTCCCAGCCGCCAAATCATATTCAAGTTTCCCGCCACCTGAGAGTCCCTACTACCCTCCCACCGACCCCGCAACTGGCAGCCAGCCCTACCACCACTCAGTGTGGTGAGTGTTTTGTTTGTTCATTATTTGCTATTAAACTACAGTATAAATAATGTAAACCAATTCATGACTGCATATTGGAATGGCTATTCAGACAGGTATTAGACAGTGACATCATGTGTTTACTCTTGAACACAGCAAAGAATCAAACATTTCTGCTACTGCTAATAACAACAATAGTAGTAACAATAATAATAATAATAAAAATAATAATAATAATAATAATAATCCAAACCATACCCCGGCCGGGATTGAACCCGCGGTCAGAGAGTCTCAAAACTCCAGCCCGTCGCATTAGCCACTAGACCAGCTAGCCACAATAAGATTCGTCTAACTAGGTATATTTTTACACCATAGGAAAGTTAGCACAGGCACCACTGTGACCACAAGTGCAAGTTTTTACAGACGAATCTCCAGCTAGCGTGGCCGTGATGAACTCTAGCTCAAGTCCCTTCACTGCCGTCAACATGACTCACGAAATCGTAATGACACGATTGCAAACAAACCATACCCCAGCCGGGATTGCAATCGTGTCATTACGATTTCGTGACTCATGTTGACGGCAGTGAAGGGACTTGAGCTAGAGTTCGTCACGGCCACGCTAGCTGGAGATTCGTCTGTAAAAACTTGCATTTGTGGTCACAGTGGTGCCTGTGCTAACCTTCCTATGGTGTAGAAATATACCTAGTTGGACGAATCTTATTGTGGCTAGCTGGTCTAGTGGCTAACGTGACGGGCTGGAGTTTTGAGACTCTCTGACCGCGGGTTCAATCCCGGCTGGGGTATGGTTTGTTTGCAATCGTGTCATTACGATTTCGTGAGTCAATACTAATAATAATAATAATAATAAATACGATATAATTGAAGAAGGAAGTTGTACAAAAATACAAGGGAGTGGTTGACACATCGTCAGTGTGGCTTTGTTTATGCTGGAGTGAACATTAGTCTCCCTGCTCTTCCAAACATTTCACAATAATTCATTGTGTTTGGTGCTTGTAGACTGAGTGTGACTGGAGTGGAAGAGGCAGTGGTTGAGGCAGCTGCTGAGGCAGCTGCTGAGGCAGTGGTTTGAGGCAGCTGTTTGAGGCAGCTGTTGGGCAGCGATTGAGGCATGGTTGAGGCAGCGATTGAGGCAGTGGGTGAGGCAGCTGTTGCGGCAGCGATTGAGGCAGTGGTTGAGGCAGCTGTTGAGGCAGCGATTGAGGCAGTGGGTGAGGCAGCTGTTGAGGCAGCGATTGAGGCAGTGGTTGAGGCAGCTGTTGAGGCAGCGATTGAAGCAGTGGGTGAGGCAGCTGTTGAGGCAGCGATTGAGGCAGTGGATGAGGCAGCTGTTGAGGCAGCGATTGAGGCAGTGGGTGAGGCAGCTGTTGAGGCAGCGATTGAGGCAGTGGGTGAGGCAGCTGTTGAGGCAGCGATTGAGGCAGTGGGTGAGGCAGCTGTTGAGGAAGCGATTGAGGCAGTGGTTGAGACAGCGGTTGAGGCAGTGGTATTTAATAACATACATGTTATTAATAATAATAATACATGTTATTAATAATATGTACTATTATTATTTATAACATATATGTTATTAAATACCACTGCCTCAACCGCTGAATTATTGTGAACTAATGCTCACTCCAGCATAAACAAAGCCACACTGACGATGTGTCAACCACTCCCTCGTATTTTTGTACAATTTCCTTCTTCAATTATATCGTATTATTATTATTATTATTATTATTATTATTATTATTATTACTATTGTTATTATTAGCAGTAGTAGAAATGTTTGATTCTTTGCTGTGTTCAAGAGTAAACACATGATGTCACCGTCCAATACCTGTCCGAATAGCCAATATGCACTCATGAATGGGTTTACATTATTTATACTGTAGTTTAATAGCAAATAATGAACAAACAAAACATTCACCACACTGAGTGGTGGGAGGGCTGGCTGCCAGTTGTGGGGGTCGGGGGGAGGGTAGTAGGGACTCGCAGTGGTTGAGGAAGTGGTGGAGGCATTGGTGGAGGCAGTGGTGGAGTCTGTGGTATTTAAACATAACATGTACAGTGGACCCCCGCATAACGATTACCTCCGAATGCGACCAATTATATAAGTGTATTTATGTAAGTGCGTTTGTACGTGTATGTTTGGGGGTCTGAAAGGAATAATCTACTTCACAATATTCCTTATGGGAATAAATTCGGTCAGTACTGGCACCTGAACATACTTATGGAGTGAAAAAATATCGTTAACCGGGGGTCCACTGTATATATTTAGTACAATTTACGACGTTTTCATGTATTTTATGATTGTTCATGGTTCAACAAGTTAAGGAAGCAGTATTGTATTATATTTCCCTACAATATATTGGGGCACCAAACATTCACGGTTTTTCAACATTCGCGAGGCTCTTGATCCCCTAACCCGCGCGAATGTTGAGGGAGACCTGCATATAAAACTAATTAATTTCTATAAATGCATTTTTTGTGATTTTTTGGGGGTTTCTGGAACGGATTAATTATACAGTGGACCCTCAACCAGCGATGGCATCGATTAACGATAAATCTGACTAGCGATACATTTTAACGCAAAAATTTTGCCTCGACTAGCGCTTAAAAACCCGACCAGCGCTATTCGTTCCGTACGAGACGCGCCCACTTTGGCCTGAGCGCACCTCACTTGTCCCGTGGGTGTCAGTGTTTACAAGCCAGCCACCGCGGTCGCTTCCAAACATACAACTGGAACATTTCATATTATCACAGCCTTTGTAGTGATTGCACCTGCAAAATAAGTCACCAGGGGCCCCCAAAGAAAGCTTCTAGTGCCAACCCTACAGCATAAAGGGTGAGAATTACTATGGGGGATAAGAAAGAGATCATTGCAAAGTATGAAAGGGGAAAGTGCTGTCTCTGAGCTGGTCAGGTTGTTTTAATAAACCCAATCAACCATCGTACTATTGTGGGCAAGAAAACGGCAATCAAGGACCTGTTCTTGCCAAAGATGCAACTATGTTTTCGAACTGAGATCGGAAGCGGTAGAAGATGTTGAGAGATTCTTATTGGTGTGGATAAACGAGAAACAGATAACAGGAGATAGCATCTCTCAAGCGATCATAATGTGAAAAGGCTAGGAAGTTGCATGACGATTTAATTAAAAAAAATGCCAGCAATAGTGATATGAGTGAATTTAAGGCCAGCAAAGGTTGGTTTGAGAGATTTAAGAAGCGTAGTGGCATTCATAGTGTGATAAGGCATGGTGAGGCTGCCAGTTCGGACCACAAAGGGGCCCTGAAAAATATTTTGCAGGAATTTAACCCTTTGACTGTCGTGGCCGTATTTTATACGTCTTACGAGGTACCGTGTTTGACGTATATATACTCAAATTCTAGCGGCTTCAAATCAAGCAGGAGAAAGCTGGAAGCTCACATGTGAGAGAATGGGTCTGTGGGGTTTTAGTGTGCACCATATAAAAAAAATCCTGGAGCACGCAGTGCATAATGAGAAAAAAAAAAACTCCGACTGTTTTTTTAATTAAAATGCTGACTTTGTGGTTATTTTCGTATAGTATTTTGGTTTATTCTTGTTTTTTTGGTCTCATTTGATAGAATGGAAAACATATTATAGAAATAGAGGTGTTTTGATTGATTTTACTACAAAAAGAACCTGGAAATGGAGCTCAAAGTAGGGAAAATGTTTGATTTTTGCCAATGTTCAAAAGTAAACAAATGATGCCATTGTCCAATAAATGTCCACCTAGCCATTCTAATATGCAGTCATGAATGGGTTGATGTTATTTATACAATTATTACAGTATTGCAGTAGTCTGCATAATAGTAAGTCTTCTATTTTTTGTTTGAATAAAAACTCAAAAAGAAAGCAAAAGTAATATCAGAGGGGCTGGAGACATGACTGATGAACAAAAAAAAAAAAAAAATGTTATTTTAGAGCCAGGAATGTCTGCATTGTTCATTCTGGACCTTATTTTGAAATTGTCATATTTTTTAGTTTTCGTGAAATTGGCCAAATTGAAATTTCTGACCACATTATTAGGTAGTTGAAATCGGTAAATGGGCAGTTTCTTGTACTCAATCGATAGAAAAAATGGAGTTCTAAAGAAATAGCTATGAGATCGGGCGACTGGAACAACGGAATTAGCCCTAATAGGGGTCAAAGTGGACGAAATCGCTGATTTGTAAAAAAGCGCCGAGGTCGCTAACTTCGCGAGAGCATAATTCTGTCAGTTTTCCATCAAATTTCGTTTTTTTGGTGTCATTACAATCGGGAAAAAAATCCTCTATCATTTCATAAGAATTTTTTTTTTTTTTTAAATTTTGCGACACAAGAGACACCTCAGGGTTGGGGGGTTGCGGACAGTCAAGGGTTAAGGAGTACATAGACAGTGAAGGACTGAAACCTGAACATGTGTTTAATTGTGACGAAACAGGCCTGTTTTGAAAGGGAAAAAGCCCAAACAGGACCTACATTTTCTCAGGAGGGAAAAAGGCACTCCCAGGACATAACCTATGAAAGACAGGCTTACTCTGTTGATGTGAGCCAATGCTAGTGGTGATTGCAAAGTGAAGCTTTATTGGTGTATCACTCAGAAACTCCCAGTGTGTTCAGGAAAAACAATGTCGTCAAAGGCTAATTTGTTGTGTGCTGTGGGGGCAAGCAGTAAGGCATGGGTCCCCTAGGGACTTTTTTATGACTGGTTACCCATGCATTTGCCCCAATGTGAAAAATTACCTAATTGAAAAGAAATTAGACCTTAAGTGCCTCTGGTATTAAAACAAAGCTCCTGGTCATCCTTCGACTTGGCAGAGCAACTTTTAGGGACATGAGCTTCATTAACCCTTTGAGGGTCGACAGGCCCTCTCCGAAACTCGTTCTCAGGGTCGGCCAAATTTAAAAAAAAAAAAAATTATTTTTTCTTATGAAAAGATAGAGAATCTTTCCCCGATCATAAAGACACCAAAAGTTTGAAATTTGATAGAAAACTTACGGAATTATGCTCTCGCAAAGTTAGCGGTCTCGGTGATGTTTACGCATCGGCGATTTTGCCCACTTTGAGCCCCATTTTCGGCCAATTTCACTGTACTAGTCGACAAAAAACATGAATATTTCGCTATAACTCCATTTTTTCTATCGAATGGTGCAAGAAACCACCCATTTATGAAATTCAACTATCCAGTACAGTGGTCAGAATTTAGCAATTTTGCCAATTTCACACAAATTTCAAAAGATGCCAATTTCCGAATAGGGTCCAGAATAAACAAGAAAGACATTCCTGGCACTTAAAATGACATTTCCTCTAGTCATTAGTCACGTCTCAAGGCCCCTCTTATATTCTTTTGCTTTCCACTTTGAATTTTTATAATCACAAAAAATATAAGATTTACTGTTATGCAGACTACTGCATTAGTGTAAAAAATGGTATAAATATTATTGGTGCACTTGTGAAAGAATATTAGACTCACCAGTTGACGTGTATTGCACGCTTGGCACGATTTGTTTACTTTTGAATTTTGGTAAAAATCGAACATTTCTGCTACTTTGAGCTCAATTTCAAGGCACCTTTCATTGTAAAACCAGTCAAAATCATCTCAATTTCTGTAATATGTCTTCCATTCTATAAAATGAGACCAAGAAAACTAGAATAAAACAATAAATACCATACGAAAACACACTGCAAAGTCGCTGATTTATTCCAAAAAAATGGTCAAAGTTTTTTTTTTCTCATTATGCATTGTGTGCTGCAGGATTTTTTTTAGACTGTGCACACTGACCACATAGACCCATTCTTTCATATGAAGGCCTACCAGCTTTCTCCCACTAGATTTGGGGCCGCTAGAATTTATGCGTACTAGTATGTCAAAAAACCCCTACGCGTAAGACGTACTAGTACGACCAAAACCCTCAAAGGGTTAAGGTGAAGTTTTTGCCTCCTAATACCACTCCTCTCCTCTCCTCTCCTCTCCTGCAGCCCATGGACCAGCAGGTCATTTCCAACTTCAAGAAACTGTACACAAAAACTATGTTTGAAAGGTGCTTTGTAGTAACCACAGAAACTCAACTGACTCTAAGAGAGTTTTGGAAAGATCATTTTACCATCCTCAATTGTGTAAACATTATAGGTAAGGCTTGGGAGGAAGTGACTAAGAGGACCTTGAACTCTGCTTGGAAAAAACTGTGGCCAGAATGTGTAGACAAAAGGGATTGTGAAGGGTTTGAGAATCCTATGCCAGTTGAGGAATCCATTGTGGCATTGGGGAAGTCCTTGGGGTTGGAGGTTAGTGGGAAGGATGTGGAAGAGCTGGTGGAGGAGGACAATGAAGAACTAACCACTGATGAGCTGCTAGATCATCTTGAACAGCAAGAGGGCAGACCTGAGGAAACTGCTTCGGAGGAGGGGAGAGAGAAATTGAAGAAGTTGCCTACTTCTAAGATTAAGGAAATGTGTGCAAAGTGGTTGAAGTCCCAAACCATTTTTGATGAAAATCCCCCTGACCAGCTACTGAAAGCCGTGTTGGCAACCGTACCTGACAATTTTGTGAACCACTTTGGGAAAGTCAAAAAAGGAACGAGAGGTACAGGTATCTATGGACAGATTGTTGGGGACAGAAGTCCAGTGATCTAAAGTGGCCCTAGTGGCATTAAAAAAAACAAGGGAAAGAAACCCCCAAAAAAAGTTGCTACCTAAAGGCTAATGGAAGGGGATTCCCCTTCAAAAACACAAAGATGTCAACGGTTCCCCCCCCCCCATCCATCAGTCATAAACCAGATTTTCATAAGGTAAGTGTCTGTAACGTGCAGTCTTTTCAGTTTGGTGTTTTAAAATTAATATTTCTTGGAAAAAATTTTTTTTTTTCAATTTTGGGGGGTGTCTTCCCGGGAAATTAATTTGATTTCCATTTTTTCTTATGGGGGAAAATTAACTTGAAAAACGATTATTTGTTTAAACGATGAGCTCTCAGGAAGGATTAATATCGTGTTGGGGGCCCACTGTTTTTCCCATTTTTTCTTAGGGGAAATATTCTTCGTTTTTCAGACCTTTGAATTAGAACTAGCTACGGGAAACGGTTTTAAAGTTCGAAATTTGGGGTTCCACTGTTACTCATTTTTTATTATTCTGTATTAGGATGAAGAACCCATTTTGGGGAAAAAAATTTTTCCTTTAACCCCCTTGATGTTGCGGTCGTTACGTATATCGCTGGGAATCCCGGTTTGACGTATCTATAGTTAAATTTAGTGGCTTAAAATTAAAAGCGGGGGGGGGTGGTGGGCCCTACAAAAGGGGAAAAGGGTCTCGTGGGGGGTGTGCCCCCGGAAAAAAAACTGGATCAGCGGTGCATTGTGGGAACCCCATTTGGTAGTCCAATTTCACCTGCCTACGGTAAGAAGTTCCCCATCCTCGGGAGATTAAAAATCTTTTTTTCCCAATGATAGCCAAACAGCGATGAAAATGTAGTGAAAGTGAATTTTCCCGGGTTTTTAAGCAGGGTGACTGAAAAAAAGCCCAGGAAACATTAATTTGTGATGAAAACCCCGGACCCACAACCCCCACTTTGGTGTGGGCCGGGTCGTTCATGTTACCCCTACCAGGAGAAAGAGGAAAAAATTTGCCCCTGACAAAGGGTAGGTGAGCGTGAAAATGAAAGTGAAGTGATTTCAAGGTTTTGAAAGCATTCTAGTTGTGACAGTGAGGGTGATATTCCCCCCCCGGAAGCGGAGTACAGACGAAGTTGCATGCGGATGGGGGTGTGCCATATGCTCTTCCAAGAGGAAGGAGTAATTCGGGCAATCCCGTGGCCCTCACCATGACCTGATAGTGAAGGAGATATTGTTTCGATGGGTATCAATGATGCAAATGAGGCAGCAGGCGGTGGTGGTGATAGTGATGGTGGCACAAGTCATGTGACACCAGCAGCGGGCCACGCTACTACCCGCGCTGCTGACTCTGCACAACTACAACCAGCCTCACCCGACCCCACACTCCCACAACAACCACAACCACAACCACATTACAATATCCAGAACCCACCAGCTGACCGCATCTGGGATTGGCAGCAAGATGACGAGTTTGTTCCCAATCCCCATGACTTTGATGGAGGACAAAGTGGAATATGGCCATCATGTACACTTGGGAACAATCCCACTGAACTGGAATGCTTTCAGTTGTTCTTCGATGAACCCCTGATGGACATTATTGTCAGGGAAGCAATGCATACTATGAGTACACATGGCAAACACTATTTTGTCACCAAGATCACTCCTACACCAGTGGAAGGACACAACTGTGGCAGAGATGTATCTGTTCTTTGCCACAATAATGCTTATGCCACATGTGTAAGCACAGTGTCAACACATCTGGCAACAGACCGCTGATTTTCAACCCTGCTTTCAGTGACATTATACCAGTGAATAGATTTGTGTTACTGTTAGTATGTTACACATTTTCAGACAAAACAAGGCCTGACAGAGGCTGACAGGTTATATAAGATCAGACGTGTGTTTATGTACCGAAACAAAGTGCTGTATGTATTTTTATCCATCAGGAAGCTTGTTATTGAGGAGTCTTTAATTTTGCTCAAAGGAAGACTCTCATTCAAACAGTATATACCAAGAAGAGGAAACGCTTTGGTATAAAGTTATTTCTGTGTGATTGCAAACTGGTCGGTTTTGGATATACAGTGGACCCCCGCTTAACGATCACCTCCCAATGCGACCAATTATGTAAGTGTATTTATGTAAGTGCGTTTGTACGTGTATGTTTGGGGGTCTGAAATGGACTAATCTACTTCACAATATTCCTTATGAGAACAAATTCGGTCAGTACTGGCACCTGAACATACTTCTGGAATGAAAAAATATCGTTAACCAGGGGTCCACTGTAATTGTGTACACTGGCGGTAAAACATTGGAAGATACCAGAAAGTTACTGGGTATCTCTGGTGATGTGGTTAGAACAATGATGGAACCATATCTTGGTAAGGGGCATATTTTATATACAGTGGACCCCGCATAACGATATTAATCCGTTCCTCAGAGCTCATTGTTATGCGAAATTATCGTTATGCGAATGAATTTTCCCCATAAGAAATAATGGAAATCAAATTAATCCGTGCAAGACACCTCAAAGTATGAAAAAAAAATTTTTTACCACATGAAATATTAATTTTAATACACACAAACTGAAAAAGGCATGCACAGTTACATGACACTTACCTTTATTGAAGATCTGGTGATGACTGATGGGATGGGAGGAGGAGAGAGTCTTAGTGTTTAGAAGGGGAATCCCCTTCTATTAAGACTTGAGGTGTCAAGTCCTTTTCTGGGGTTACTTCCCTTCTTCTTTTAATGCCACTAGGACCAGCTTCAGAGTCACTGGACTTCTGTCGCACAACATATCTGTCCATAGTGGCCTGTACCTCTCGTTCCTTTATGACTTCCCTAAAGTGTTTCACAACAGTGTCAGTGTAATAGTCACCAGCACAGCTTGCAATAGCTGTGTTAGGGTGATTGTCATCAAAAAAGGTTTGCACTTTAAGCCACATTCCACACATTTCCTTAATCTTTGAAGTAGGCAACTTCTTCAATTTCTCTCTCCCCTCCTCCGAACCAGTTTCCTCAGGTCTGGCCTCTTGCTGTTGAAGTTGATCTAGCAGCTCATCAGTGGTTAGTTCTTCATTGTCCTCCTCCACCAACTCTTCCACATCATCCCCACTAACCTCCAACCCCAAGAACTTTCCCAGTGCCACAATGGATTCCTCAACTGGCATACTCCTCTCAGGGTTAGCCTGAAACCCTTCAAAATCCCTTTGGTCTACACATTCTGGCCACAGTTTCTTCCAAGCAGAGTTCAAGGTCCTCTTAGTCACTCCCTCCCAAGCCTTACAAGGTTTACAAAATTGAGTTTCTGAGGTCACTACAAAGCACCTTTCAAACAGAGCTTTTGTGAACAGTTTTTTGAAGTTTGCAATAACCTGCTGGTCCATGGGCTGCAGGAGAGGAGTGGTATTAGAAGGCAAAAACTTCACCTTAATGAAGCTCATGTCCCCATAAAGTCGCTCTGCCACGTCTGTAGGATGACCAGGGGCATTGTCTAACACCAGGAGGCACTTAAGGTCTAATTTCTTTTCAGTTAGGTAATCTTTCACATTGGGGGCAAATGCATGGTGTAACCAGTCATAGAAAAAGTCCCTAGTGACCCATGCCTTACTGTTTACCCTCCACAGCACACACAAATTAGCCTTGAGGATATTCTTTTGCCTGAACGCTCTGGGAGTTTGAGTGATACACTAATAAAGGCTTCACTTTGCAATCACCACTAGCATTGGAACACATCAACAGAGTAAGCCTGTCTTTCATAGGCTTATGTCCTGGGAGTGCCTTTTCCTCCTGAGTAATGTAGGTCCTGCTTGGCATTTTCTTCCAAAACAGGCCTGTTTCATCACAATTAAACACTTGTTCAGGTTTCAGTCCTTCACTGTCTATGTACTCCTTGAATTCCTGCACATATTTTTCAGCTGCTTTGTGGTCCAAACTGGCAGCCTCACCATGCCTTATCACACTATGTATGCCACTACGCTTCTTAAATCTTTCAAACCAACCTTTGCTGGCCTTAAATTCACTCACATCATCACTAGTTGCAGGCATTTTTTTAATTAAATCCTCATGCAACTTCCTAGCCTTTTCACTTATGATCACTTGAGAGATGCTATCTCCTGCTATCTGTTTTTCATTTATCCATACCAATAAGAGTCTCTCAACATCTTCCATCACTTGCGATCTCTGTTTCGAAAACACAGTTGAACCTTTGGCAAGAACAGCTTCCTTGATTGCCGTTTTGTTGCCCACAATAGTAGCGATGGTTGATTGGGGTTTATTATACAACCTGGCCAGCTCGGAGACATGCACTCCACTTTCATACTTAGCAATGATCTCTTTCTTCATCTCTATAGTAATTCTCACCCTTATTGCTGTAGGGTTGGCACTAGAAGCTTTCTTGGGGCCCATGGTCACTTATTTTGCAGATAAAATCACCAAAAACACTGTAATAATACGAAATGTTCCGATTGTATGCTTGGATGTTACCGCGGAGGCTGGCTGGTAAACAATGCCACCGGCGGAACATGTGAGGCTGGCTCAGGCCGCACATTAGACGCGTCTCGGACGAACAGCGTTGAGCGGGTTTTTTAGCGGTATGTGAGGCAAAATCTTAGCGATAAAATGTATCGGTATGCGGATTTAACGTTATGTAATGCCAACGGTATGCGGGGGTCCACTGTACTGACAACTGGTACACAAGCCCTATACTCAGTGATTTCTTGCGAGTGAACATGACAGATGTGTGTGGCACAGTGCGTGGAAATCGTAAACATATGCCCAGGTTCGATGCTGGCAGTCGTAGAGGTGAAGTGCAGGTGTTTGCTGCCAATGACATCATGGCATTTCGGTGGCATGACAAATGTGATGTCACACTGCTGACATCAGTTCACCTACACGAAATGGTAGACACTGGCAAGCAGAATAGAGAGACCAATGAACCCATTGTAAAACCTGCAGCTGTGATGGATTACAACCTCAATATGCGCTTAGTAGACAAATGTGACATGCAGATTTGGTTTGCTGACTGTGTTCGCAAGAGTTATAAGTGGTACATAAAACTGTTTTTCCATCTTCTTGACATTTCCATGCTGAATGCTTATAACATGTATAAGTTGAAGACCAAGAACAAACCCAAATATGGTGAACTTCGTTTGTCAGTCATCAGACAAATAATATTCAAGTACCAAGGAACAACACCTGCAATAGACCAGCGCCCACAAAATTATCAACACATGTCCTCTCATCTGAGGCCTGGTGATCAGTACCCCATACCACTGCCTGCTACTACTGCCAAGAAAAATGCTCAGAAGAGGTGTTTTGTCTGTGGACATACCACAAAACGCCCACAAAAACGCAGAGACACTCGTTTTGTGTGTGAGGAGTGTAAAACACCATTGTGCTTATACCCATGTTTCAAAGAATTCCACAAGCTGCAGCAGTTCTAGAAAAGTGTCCAGTGATTGTACATATGTATATATATTATAGAACAATCATAATAAACAGTTTTTTACATTGTTTGTTTGTGTAAACAACTTTTAGCAACATTATAATGATACGAGTGTTTCTGCTATAATTGTGTTACATTTAACGAGTGTATATTTGAACACTGCACAATAATTTGGTCTCACAGGCCACAAAAGTTATGTAAAAAAATAAAATAGTGAAAAAAACAAGAAATCATCGAATACAAGTAAATCGAAGTTTACCGGGTGAGCGGCAGTCGCCGCTGTTGCCGTTCACAGATCATTTTCAGCAAACTTCACGGTTCTATATCTCAGTAAGTACTGATGGGAAATTTTTTTTTTTTTTGGACTAAAACAATCAGAAAAATAATCTTAACATTTTCATAAGAAAAAATAATTTTTTTTTTTCAAATATTTTGCAACAAACCAGGAGACACTTCAGGATTGGGCCTTTCGACAGTCAAAGGGTTAATAAATGTCCTGAACTGTGCATAAGTGTCTTTTTCCACATCTTATTGGTATCACCATACCATTTCTTCTGAGCTATGATGTTGATGTGCCTCTGACAAGACAGTGACAGAATGAACAACAGCGAGACGGGTGGGACTTGCACATGAGTAAATAGAATTATTAAAGTAGGCAGGAGCAGTAGAGATGTGAAGACGTAATCAGTCCATCACCCTTAAGTCGTTGATTTGCAGTTGTCAGTCCCTCAGCCTGGAGAAGAGTTTTGTTCCATAGTCTGAAACAATCTGAAGAAACAAGCGACAGTGTGGAGACTTACATACTGTCGGAAGGAGAGATGCAGAGTGGTAGAAGAGAGAATGTAGTCACTGAGAGGTCACATCCCTCTCAGATCCAACAATTCTCACTTGCAAAAGTTGTCCAAGGTGTTTTCTCTTCTGTACCAAGATGCCATTGTGTTGCTGTGTCAGACAGAGTGAATATCAAAATGGCATATAATACCAACAGGTTGGCAGGTAAGACACACAGGCAACAGTTAGTCAACTTTATTCCAAAATATTTCGCCTACACAGTAGGCTTCTTCAGTCGAGTACAAAACTGAAGAAGCCTGCTGTGTACACAAAAAGAATTATTAAAGCTTATTGCTTGGGTAGCATTTATTATGTTAGTGGGTTGGATCTGTGAAGGACCTGCCAAATATGGGCCAACAGGCCTACTGCAGTGTTCCTCCTTTATGTTACTATGTACTTTATGTATTAGGTACTCAAACTTACATGGTAGGGCGCGGTGAGGTGACAACAACAACGGCTACTCCTACATCTTTACAGTTCCCTGCCCCTACAACAGCTCCTATTATGGCCTAACTGCTTATACAGGAAGGCCCCGCTTTACGGCGTTTCACTTTACGGCGTTCCGCTAATACGGACATTTCAAATTATGACCAAAACTCGCTATACGGCTCCCCCCACCTGACTTTCTAATACGGTCACTGTGCCCCACCCTGTTTGTTTACATTCTCCATGAGCTCAGTAAGCACTAAGTCTCTCCATTTTGTCTGGAAACTCCAAAATTTCAAATGTTTTTAAAAGTTATTTCATATTTTATATATACTCTGATAATTATACTTATGTATACCTGTACCTAAATAAACTTACATACTGTGCTGGCATGCAGGTACACATTAAAATTGGTAAGTGTCTTATGTCTCCAGACGTCATATTAGTAATGATAATAATCATCGAGTCATTTAAATGTCGTATATTACGTTAATATACACATTTTCATTAATCCATCCATGATATTTTTTTCAAAATTATATAATAAACACGATGCATAACATATAAATAAGATAAATACACCCCACAGTAGAATAAATAAACATAAATGTGAGATGTGGTAGCAGACGGCTTGCACAAGTGACGCCATATTAGAAATGATAATAATAATAATAACAATACTCACCGAGTCTCATTAAATGTCGTATATTACGGTAATATACACATTTTCATTAATCCATCCATGATATTTTTTTCAAAATTATATAATAAACACGATGCATAACATATAAATAAGATAAATACACCCCACAGTAGAATAAATAAACATAAATGTGAGATGTGGTAGCAGACGCCTTGCACAAGTGACGCCATATTAGAAATGATAATAACAATACTCACCGAGTCTCATTAAATGTCGTATATTACGTTAATATACACATTTTCATTAATCCATCCATGATATTTTTTTTCAAAATTATATAATAAACACGATACATAACATAAAAAGATGATAAATTACACCCCACAATAGAATAAATAAACATAAATATAAGATGTGGGAGCCACATAACTTGTACAAGTGACGGCAAGAATAACATTTTCTCTTATCTAACATAAGAGAAAATGTGTTACTGGGGGTAACTGTAGAAAATTATTCCTTTCGTATGTATGTAAGTTTATTCAGGTATACACAAATACAGTTACATAGATTATCATACATAACAACATACGTGTAGAGAACCTAGGATAACCCAAAAGAGTCAGTGTGACTTATTTCCATTGCCTTCACTCAGAGCTTCATTTCTTCTCAAAATGATGTTACATGAGAATGGGAGTGTTCTTCTTCATTAATTCTACCGTATCAATGTAGAGACAACCTGTACACAATGTAACTTGTACACAAACCAGACGTGTACACTTCGTTTTGTTACAAAACTTACGTTCGCCTGGTTTGTTTACATAACTCTGCGCCTGTCCTCTCTCATGTACTCATTCTTTCTCTCTCTCATTTATTCGTTTTATCTCATTTACTTACTCCTGACCCTACATTAAGACTACAAATATTTTAAGGTAAGTAATGAGTGAACTGTATATACATTTTATCGCTCTGGGATGCTTAAATATCATAGAATAGTATGTGTGGGTGGGGTGGCCTGGTAAGGTAGCCTGGCTATTACCATACATACCACACTTGATTTCTTACAATAAATACTACTTGTCTCACCCTAGATTAAGACTATAAATATTTTAAGGTAAGTAATGAGTGCACTATGTGTGTATTGTACTTTTTTATTGTTTTTGATGCCTGGTTCTATTGCTAACTTAATATATATTAGTGTAAACTTGTTATCTAGTGTTTGTATGCATTTATAAGTGGAAAAAAAGGGTGTTCCACTTTACGGCGGTTTCCGCTTTACGGCGGTAGCCTGGAACCTAACCTGCCGTATAAGTGGGGCCCTCCTGTACTGCTGCACTGACCCACAAGGAACCAGTAACGACCACTATAAAGCTGCTAAAGATGTAAAAAGCTGACCAAACACAACTAATAGAGGACTGGCCGGCATACCAAACACCAGCCTGCTGCCAGATGTAATACCAGCCAAGCAACAGTTATCACTACAAGAACTCCATAACAGCTCCACTAGTGTTCTCATGGGATACAAGAATAGAAAAAGCAACACCAAGACAGACACGAAACCTCCTAGAAAACTGTTACCCATAATGTCTGCCCTGAAGGACGCCAGTAAATCTTACACCCCCCTCACGCCCATCCAGACCAACACAACAACAACAATGGTGGACGACTCCAAAACTTTCTCCGGATTCTCCCAACACTCATCCTCATCCATGACTCTCACCCAAGCTGACTTGTCTACAACTACAGATAACACCTGAGACCTCTTCACCGCAAATGGCAACATAGATTACAACTTGTCAACACCCGAAGGTATAGCCCAGGAATTCAGTCCTCAACAACGACCCGACTCCATTGATAAAATTCTACAGGAAAATAGTATGCTATGACGACAAAACAAAACCTATGAAAAACTCATCATGGACCTAAAGTGCTCACTACATACCCAAAACACGAGAATTAAAGACCTTGAATATCATCTTACGACACAAAACTCAAAGATTAGTGAACTAGAAAACAAACTGACATCATTAATAAACTCGTCTAAAGAACAAGCAAACCTACATTCAACTATACACACACATGCTAAACAAATAAATTCTCTACCACCAATCTGTCAGAAGCTACACAAGACTGGAAGTTAAACATGGAATCCCAGTGGAATGCTTCCAGTATCAAAGGGATATGACTGAACAAAACAAGCTCCTAGACTGTCATTTTAACCAGCTCTACCTTACCACCAGATACAAACAATGAGAATTGCACCATCAAAGCACGCCAACTAATAAAAGATGAGATATCAAGGAGGCCCAACTGCTAGGCAAGCCGGGTCAACAACAAAGTGTTTGGTTAAAATTCAATTCCATTGATGTAAAAAATGATCTAATAAGTTCCTCCATCAAGAAACGGAGTAATGTGTATATAAATGAGTGCCTAACTAAAAAACGTCAGAAACTATTATACAGACGTCGAAAACTTAAGCATGATAATGCATCAATAAAACAGTGTTTTACTCGTGATGGCATTATCATGGTAAAATTATCAGACATGGGTCATAGGTTTGAAATAACAAATGATCAAGAACTAGCATGTTTCCTCTCATTCACTGGTTTGACTGAACCTTGTTAAGACATATCTCAACACATTATCAACCATGTTCAGTGCTGTAGTTGAGTAGAATTTATCCTTATTTTAATCCATATTTTTATGACTGTTAGTAAATATTTTTTTTTTATTATCACACTGGCCGATTCCCACCAAGGCAGGGGGCCCAAAAAAGAAAAACATTCACCATCATTCACTCCATCACTGTCTCGCCAGAAGAGTGCTTTACACTACAGTTTTTAAACTGCAACATTAACACCCCTCCTTCAGAGTGCAGGCACTGTACTTCCCATCTCCAGGACTCAAGTCCGGCCTGCCGGTTTCCCTGAACTCCTTCATAAATGTTACTTTGCTCACACTCCAACAGCATGTCAAGTATGTTAGTAAATAATGGCAATTAATTCCCAGCTACTTAAGACACCTAAGGTGCTATTCAAGGTGCTAATCCAGGTACCTACATGTTTTATTCTCTGTCTTATTTTATACTTGAAACCATAACTTTTAACTTTGAAATAATCAAGGTGCTAAAGTGTTTTATTTTAATTTTCAGTAGCTCCATTATTTTTTAGATTTAAATTAACTATCTTAGTTCCTAAGTTCATAATTGGTAGTGGTTTAAGTATCTTAGTTCATAAGTTCATAATTGTTAGTGGTTTAACATCATTGCTTAGGTCTTTTTGTTCTTTAATAATTGTAACGGATATTTCTCTATGTACCCCTTATGAATGTATCAATCCTGATATCAATCTCTTATTGAACAGCACACATAGTCCAAACAGTAATTGCCATTATTACACTGCTAGTCAGGCTAATACCCTTCTCAGTGTCAGCAAGAACATTACAGTCATCAACTACAATGTTAGATCATTGAGTAAACACTATGATGACCTCATTGCACTAAAGTCTCTAAATGCTACTATAACTTTCATTATAGTTACTGAAACCTGGCTCAGACAAGATCTGACAGACATATTTACCATACCTGGTTACACAGCCATACATAACTGTAGGCCAGACCAATCAGGAGGAGGCACTGCCATCTATTACTCTGATGAACTAGAATGTGTAAAATCAACTAATGTATAGGACGAAAACGGTGAATATATAATAGCTAAATTCACATCAAGAACACTTAGGAAACCTATAGCAGTTGGTGCAGTCTACAGACTACCACACTCAAACACTTACACTTTTAGCAATAACCTTAGAAACATGATAACTGAGTCAGAGTTGAATAAACACCATCTGATACTAGCAGGAGATTTCAACATCAACCTTATCCAAGCAACCGACCCTCCAGTAGCTGATTTCACAAATGCTATGAACAACAGCTTATTGTTACCCACTATAACAAAGACAACAAGAATCTCTGACACTAGTGCCTCGTTACTCGACCATATCTGGACCAACACAATATCCCCACTACAAGCAGGTATAATCACAGATAACACCACAGACCACTATCCTACCTTTCTCACAACCAACTTATCTAAACTGCCCAAGAAACAAGATCTCATTTCACCTGCATGATGAGACATCGATAAACAACCTAAAACTAGCTCTAGGTGCCATTGATTGGCAGAGAGAGCTAGATGACAGTAATAATATCGATAATGATATAAAAAATTTTTACATAAAACCCTAAACCTCTACAACAAACATTGCCCAATCAAAACGAAATAGATCACAGAAGAGAGGCTAAACAGCCCATGGCTAACTAGAAGTATCCACAAATCTATTAATAAAAAACACCAAATTGAAAAATGTTTCAGATTAGGCTTAATTACTAAAGAATTTACTAAAAGATACACATCAATACTAACAAAACTAATACGTAAATCAAAGCAAATGTATTATGAAAATAGATTTAGTGATATGAAAGGTGACATGAAAAGTACCTGGCAAACCCTCTCCAAAATTTTGGGCTCAAGGAAACTGACTGGAAATAGAGAGATAGACTTAACTAAACCAGATGAACCTCACATGCAACCTACAGACACGGCCAACAAATTTAATGTTTTCTTCTCTACTGTAGGATCAAAGCTAGCCAGTCAAATTCCTAGCTCAAATACCCATCCGAGCGAGTATCTCACTGGCAACTATCCAAATACTCTATTTCTAGCTCCAACTAATCCCACTGAAGTCTCACTCATCATTAAATCATTAAAAAACAAATCAAGTGATCTAGATAACTTGCCACCATTCATATATAAAAAAGCTGCACCAGAACTGTCGCCCATTATTGCAACAATGTTTAACAAATCTATAGCTTCCTCAACCTTCCCATCCATACTCAAGACAGCAAGGGTCACCCCGATCCACAAAGGTGGAGATCAAACTGATTTGAACAATTACAGACCCATATCAAACTTGCCCTTACTCTCCAAGATATTTGAAAAAATAATACACAAGCGACTTTACTCCTACCTTACATCCAACAACATACTTAACCTATGCCAGTCTGGATTTTGACCAAAAAAAAGCACGAATGATGCTATTATACAAATGCTTGACCTAATATACACAGCTCTCAATAAGAATGAATATCCCCTGGGGCTCTTTATTGACCTAAGAAAAGCATTTGACACAGTTGACCACAATCTCTTGCACCTCAAACTGAATCATTACGGCATAAGAGGACATTTTCTTGACTACCTAAAATCCCATATTAACGACAGACACTAGTATGTACATGCAAATGGAGTCAACTCCGCTATCCAACCTGTAGCTGTAGGAGTACCCCAAGGTAGTGTCCTATGCCCACTCCTCTTTCTCATCTACATCAATGATCTCCCTAATGCATCTCAACTCCTTACACCAGTTCTATTCGCAGATGACACTACACATGTCTACTCCCATTCGGACCCAGCTGTGCTTGAAAACACTGTAAACAATGAACTGTTAAAGATATATGCTTGGATGATGACCAACAAACTCACACTCAACATAGACAAAAAATACTTCATGCTGTTTGGCAACAGAGCCTCAAATATTCAACTCAACATACTGTTAAATGGTTCCCCTATATCAAGACACACACACAGCAAATTTCTAGGTCTTCTCCTTGACTGTAATCTTAAATTTCAGTCCCATATCCATCACATAGCCAAGAAAATTTCCAAATCAGTAGGAATCCTTTCCAAGATATGCTACTATGTACCACAAACGACTCTCCTTACCCTGTACCACTCTCTAATATATCCTTACCTCACCTATGGTATCTGTGCCTGGGGCTCAACCACAGTCAACCACCTTAGACCCTTAATAATCCAACAAAAAGCTGCTGTGCGGGTGATAACCAGCTGCTGTGCTAGACAGCATACCCCACCACTTTTCAAAAGACTCAAGTTGCTAAATATACAAGACATACACTCTTATTATTGTGCCTACTACATATACAGAACTTTAAACTCCACTGTAAACCCTCCTCTAAAACTACTCCTCAACAGTTACAACAGAATGTACACTCACAATACAAGGCATAAGGCACTTTTCAACATCCCTCGAGAAAGACTCTCATTATGCAAGAATGCTATGCATATAAAAGGCCCAAAGATCTGGAACTCGCTACTGGAACAGGTCAAGGATCCCCAGACAACTTATAAATTTAGGACTCTGCTAAAAAATCATCTTATCTCACAATATTAACCAAACATCTACTGACTAGTGACCTCCTGGCTTTTAATACTGCCATTCCATAAAATATTACCACCTGCACCATTCCTTGTAAATTAGATTTTGTACTAAGTATACATAAGATTTAAGTCCAAATAAGATTGTAAAACAGCTAACCACTATTCTATGTTTAGTTTTAAGTATAATAACTATGTACTATTATCTTATCTAGTTTTAATTAGTTACTATATATTAGGATTAGTTTGCCCGAAATGCCTCAGCATGATAGTGGCTATCTTTGTACTTGGCAAGTCAAAATTTTAATTACACATTGTAACCTTTACAAAGAAATAAAATTATTATTATTATTATTATGACACCAATCACACCCAGCCCCTCTTGTTCACATACAGTGGACCCAAGTTTCGTGATTAACCCTTTCAGGGTCGGCAGGCTCTCTCCTAAACTTGTTCACAGGGTCAGAAATTTTTCGAAAAAAAAACAAAAATTATTTTTTCTTATGAAATGATAATCTTCTCACAGTCATAATGACACCAAAAGTATGAAATTTGATGGAAAACTTATGGAATTATGCTCTCGCAAAGTTAGCAGTCTCGGTGATGTTTTCACATCAGCGATTTCGCCCACTTTGAGCCCTATTTTCAGCCAATTCCAATGTAACAGTCGACAAAAATCATAACTATATAGCTAGAACTCAATTTTTTTTCTATCGACTGAGTACAAGAAACCACCCATTTATCGATTTCAACTATCCAATAATGTGGTCAGAAATTGGCAATTTTGCCAATTTCACTCAAATTTCAAAAGATGCCAATTTCCAAATAGGGTCCAGAATAAACAACACAGACATTCCTGGCACTAAAATAACATTTCCTCTGTTCATTAGTCACGTCCCCAGGCCTCTATTATATTTCTTTTGCTTTCCACTTTGAATTTTTATTCTCACAACAAATAGAAGATTTACTGTTATGCACACTATTGCATTAGTGTAGAAATGGTGTTGAAATGGTATAAATAATATCAGCGCACTTGTGAAAGAATATTAGACTCACCAGTTGACGTGTAATAAACGCATGGCATGATTTGTTTACTTTTGAACTTTGGCAAAAATCGAACATTTCTGCTACTCTGAGCTCAATTTCAAGGTACTTTTCATTGCGAAACCAATAAAAATCATCTCAAATTCTGTAATATGTTTTCCATTCTACAAAATGAGACCAGGAAAACTAGAATACAACCATAAATAGCATACAAAAATACACTGCAAAGTCGCTGTTTTAAACCAAAAACACGGTCAGAGTTTTTTTTCTCATTATGCACTGTGTGCTGCAGGATTTTTTTTATACTGCATACACTGACCACATAGACCCATTCTTTCATATGTAGGCCTACCAGCTTTCAATTGCTAGATTTGAAGGCGTTAGAATTTATACGTACCAGTACGGCACCAACCCTGGCGTCCAAGCCGTACTAGTATAGCACCAACCCTGAAAGGGTTAATCTGTTTCAGAGAGTCTGCCAAATGACAAAATTGCCGAATGGCAAAACTATTTTCCCCATAAGAAATAATGGAAATAAAATTAATCCGTTCGAGACACCCAAAAATATTAAAAAAAAAAAAAAAAAAAAAAAAAATTAAATAAAGATTTACATACAGAAAAAATGACAAATCAAGTACATACAGTGGAACCTCTACTTGCGAGTTTAATCCGTTCCATGACCTTGCTCGCAACTGGATTTGCTCGTTTGCAGAGTCAATTTTCCTCATTTAAATTAACTGAAATGCAATTAATCCATTCCAGTGGAATTCTGTACTCCAATAATTTCACTAATATAAACTCTATGGTTTATTTATCTATCTCACTTCATCTAATATGACATAAAAAACAATATAAATAACATAGAAACCTGATATACGTATACTCTAAAATGAATAAAATATTTCATTCAAGTAGTGGTATGGGCAGTGTCGCCGGTGGACGAGAGTTTGTCTGCAGACTGGGCAAAATACTTCATGAATAATTTCGCTAATACAGTAGTCCCTCGTTTCTCATAGTTAATCCATTCCTGGAGTTGCTACTATTAACGAAATCTACGATTTGCGAATCAATTTTCCCCATAAGAAATAATGTAAATACAATTAATCCGTTCCTGACACCCAGAAGTATTAAAACAAAAAAATTTTTTACATGAAATATACATGTAGCACATAAACAATACAATGGGAAATGATGAATGAAACATTAACAGCATAACACTTACCTTTATTGGAGATTCTTCTTAGTGTATGGGAGACTGGAGGAGAGAGATTGGATTGTTTATAGTTTGGAAGGGGAATCCCCTTCCAGCAACACCTCAGGTACCAATTGCTTTTCTGGGGTTGCTTCTCTTCTCTGTTTCTTAATACCACTAGAACCACCTTGAGAGTCACTGGAGTCCTGACTCACAAAATAACTGTGGAGAGAGCTGTTTCTGGAGTCTCTTTAACACTTCCCTAAAATGGCCCAAGACTTTGTCACTGTACATGTTGCCAACATGGCTTGCAACAACCTTGTCAGGGTGATGTTTCTCCATAAAGCTTTCCATCTTACCCCACATAGCAAAAATCTCTTTAATTTCTGAAGAAGGCACCATCTTCCATCTCTCTTCCTCCTCCTCTGCAGCAAGATTCTGAGCTGCGATCTGTTGCTGTCCCTGCTGAAGCTCTTGCAGCTCCTCGGTGGTGAACTCTTCGTTGTGGTCTTCCACCAATTCTTCCACATCCTCCAAACTCACATCCAACCCCATGGAACTCCCCAGTGCCACAATTGATTTAACAACAGACATAGGCTCATCAGGGTCAGTCCCAAACCCTTCAAAATCCCTCTTGTCGACACAATCTGGCCACAATTTTCTCCAGGCAGAGTTCAAAGTCCTGGTAGTCACTCCCTCCCAAGCCATACCTATAAGGGTTATGCAATGGAGGATGCTGAAGTGTTCTCTCCAAAATTCCCTTAGGGTCAAGTGAGTGTCTGTGGTCACAGTCAAGCACCTGTGAAACATTGCTTTGGTGAAGAGTTTTTTAAAGTTTGCAATGACCTACTGGTCCATGGGCTGGAGGAGAGGAGTGGTATTCGGGGGCAAGAACTTTACTGTGATGAACTCAAACTCCTCGAAAATTAGGTGATCCAAGTTTGGAGGATGAGCAGGTGCATTGTCCATTACTAGCAGGCACTTGAGATCCAATTTCTTTTCCAGGAGATACTCCTTCACACTAGGGCTAACACTTCATTGAACCACTCAACGAAAATTTCCCTCATGACCCATGCCTTACTATTAGATTTCCAAAGAACACAATTTACTCTTCATAACATTGTTTTTCCTGAACACTCTGGGATTTTCAGAATGGTACACTAGTAATGGCTTCACTTTGAAATCCCCACTAGCATTAACACAGAACATTAGCGTCAGCCTGTCTTTCATAGGCTTGTGTCCTGGCATTGCCTTTTCCTCCTGTGTAATGAAGGTCCTCTTTGGCATTTTCTTCCAAAAGAGGCCTGTTTCGTCACAACTGAACACTTGTTCAGGTTTCAGTCCTTCAGCCTCTATGTACTCCTTGAATTCATGCACATATTTTTCAGCCGCCTTGTGGTCCGAACTGGCAGCCTCACCATGCCTTACCACACTGTGTATGCCAGTACGGTTCTTAAATCTCTCAAACCAGCCTTTGCTGGCCTTAAATTCACTCACTTCACCACTATTTGCAGGTAATTTCTTTACCAAATATTCATGCAACTGCCTAGCCTTTTCACAAATAATCGAAGTCATAAGAGTATCTCCTGCTAATTGTTTCTCATTTATCCACACCAATAATAACTTCTCAACCTCTTCCAGTACTGGTGATCTCATTTTTGTCAGCATAGTTACTCTCTTTGCAACAACAGCATCCTTGATTTATTTTTTCTTGGCCACTATGGAACATATGGTTGTGTAGGGTTTCTTATACATCCTGGCCAGTTCGGCCGCACTTGGTACCACTTTCATATTGTTCAATGATGTTTTTCTTAAACTCAATCGTATTTCTCACCTTCTTTACCACAGGCTTGGCACTAGGAGCTTTCTTTGGAGCCATGGTAGCTTATTTAGTACTTCTTTCTTCTTTCAACACACCGGCTGTATCCCACCAAGGCGTGGTGGCCCAAAAGGAAAAACGAAAGTTTCTCCTTTTACATTTAGTAATATATACAGGAGAAGAGGTTACTAGCCCCTTGCTCCCGGCATTTTAGTTGCCTCTTACAACACGCATGGCTTACAGAGGAAGAATTCTGTTCCACTTCCCCATGGAGGCAAGAGAAAATAAACAACAAGAACACGAACTAGTAAGAAAATATTAGAAAATCCAGAGGGGTGTGTATATATATGCTTGTACATGTATGTGTAGTGTGACCTAAGTGTAAGTAGAAGTAGCAAGACATACCTGAAATCTTGCATGTGTATGAGACAGAAAAATGGACCCCAGGAATCCTACCATCATGTAAAACAATTACAGGCTTCCGTTTTACACTCACTTGGCAGGACGGTAGTACCTCCCTGGGTGGTTGCTGTCTACCAACCTACTACCTATACCAACCTACCTATTTAGTACTTGCAAGCATTAAAATAGGTAAATGGAATATTATGAAATATTTCGCTGGAGGGGGTAAAGGAGGTTTTGTGTGCGAGGGGCTTGGACTTCCAGCAGGCATGCGTGAGCGTGTTTGATAGGAGTGAATGGAGACAAATGGTTTTTAATACTTGACGTGCTGTTGGAGTGTGAGCAAAGTAACATTTATGAAGGGATTCAGGGAAACCGGCAGGCCGGACTTGAGTCCTGGAGATGGGAAGTACAGTGCCTGCACTCTGAAGGAGGGGTGTTAATGTTGCAGTTTAAAAACTGTAGTGTAAAGCACCCTTCTGGCAAGACAGTGATGGAGTGAATGATGGTGAAAGTTTTTCTTTTTCGGGCCACCCTGCCTTGGTGGGAATCGGCCAGTGTGATAAATAAAAAAAAAAAATAAAAAATTTCGCTGGAAGCACGTATGGGACCTTGTCACTGGTAATACAATGCGACTGGCTGCCGCCCGCTCACGCCATGTACGGTTTCCCACAACTACATTGCATCAACTATGAAAACGAGCCCATAGTTATAACAAAAACCCTGATATTCTCTGAAATCATATATGCTAGAACTATGGAAAAGCGAGGGACCACTGTCTCATCTATCGGCTTATTTATAATCACAGTTCATCTAATATGACCATAACAATTAAATAACATATAAACATGATATTATACTTAGAATGAATAAAATATGTCATTATTAACAGGTGGAGGCTGCCACAACGCTCCTCTTTTATGTGTAAACACTGCCATCTATGTCGCCTTTTAAGCCGTCTATTATTACATTATTAATATTATTAATATTATGTATTATTATTATACTATTATATTATTATGTTATTGTTTTATTATTATACTATTATTATTACAACGTATTTCATAGCGGTAATAAAACTTATACATATTACTTACTCTAAATTATTATTATTATTATTATTATATTATATATTATTATTATTATATTATATAAATAATTTGTAATTTTTATTCACACAAAAAATATAAGATTTACTGTTATTCCTTATTGCAATAATTGTATAAATAATGTCAACCATATTATCTCTTAATACAAAGGTTGAAGAAGCAGTAAAAGAATGGAAGAACAACTTAGATAACCAGTTCAGTGACTACTTTGCTCTCCAAGAAGATAAAACAGAGCAAGATAAACTATCGGACGCAGTAATAGTTAACAGTCCACTTTTTCCCAGTGATATGAACCAAACAAACAGTAAAGAAATTACTCTGCAGATCATAAAGGACCAAACAAGTGTTATTGTACCAGAGTCAGAAATAAAGGAAGCCAGGTTACTAGGATCCCATGGTAGAAAAAGTGTTATGCTTAGATTCCACTCACATGACAGGAAAAAAGACTTAATAATTGCATCTATTAAAGTAAGGAAACGAGTGTCTTACCAAAAAACGTCAGAACCTCCTGTATAGAGTCAGAAAACTTAAGCGGGAGAATAATGACACAATACACCAATGCTTCACACGGGATGGGAAAATTCTAGTTAGGAAAACAAATGTAGGTCAACTGTACACAATCACGAACGAGAATGATCTATCACGATTTCTCAGGGATACTGATCTTACAGAGAATAACTAAATGTCCAACCTAAAAGCCTACGTAATGTAGTGTATGTTTTGCTCCATTATTGTTCAAATCTCGTAGTACAATCTCTTAGTAATTAAACAATCAACTACCTCATTTTGTGATTTTACTAGTAAGCATAAGTCACCTTATCTAATTTTCTTATTTACTATTGTTTGCTTAAATATTAGCTGAATCGATACTTTCTCTGTCCATATTACTACCTATTTTTTAAATACTATCAATTGATATTACTTACTAAAATTAATAATTACCATTTTTACTATCAATACAATTTACTCTTAACATTTTTTTTTATTTATTTTATTTTATTATCACACTGGCCGATTCCCACCAAGGCAGGGTGGCCCGAAAAAGAAAAACTTTCACCATCATTCACTCCATCACTGTCTTGCCAGAAGGGTGCTTTACACTACAGTTTTTAAACTGCAACATTAACACCCCTCCTTCAGAGTGCAGGCACTGTACTTCCCATCTCCAGGACTCAAGTCCGGCCTGCCGGTTTCCCTGAATCCCTTCATAAATGTTACTTTGCTCACACTCCAACAGCACGTCAAGTATTAAAAACCATTTGTCTCCATTCACTCCTATCAAACACGCTCACGCATGCCTGCTGGAAGTCCAAGCCCCTCGCACACAAAACCTCCTTTACCCCCTCCCTCCAACCCTTCCTAGGCCGACCCCTACCCCGCCTTCCTTCCACTACAGACTGATACACTCTTGAAGTCATTCTGTTTCGCTCCATTCTCTCTACATGTCCGAACCACCTCAACAACCCTTCCTCAGCCCTTTGGACAACAGTTTTGGTAATCCCGCACCTCCTCCTAACTTCCAAACTACGAATTCTCTGCATTATATTCACACCACACATTGCCCTCAGACATGACATCTCCACTGCCTCCAGCCTTCTCCTCGCTGCAACATTCATCACCCACGCTTCACACCCATATAAGAGCGTTGTAAAACTATACTCTCATACATTCCCCTCTTTGCCTCCAAGGACAAAGTTCTTTGTCTCCACAGACTCCTAAGTGCACCACTCACTCTTTTTCCCTCATCAATTCTATGATTCACCTCATCTTTCATAGACCCATCCGCTGACACGTCCACTCCCAAATATCTGAATACGTTCACCTCCTCCATACTCTCTCCCTCCAATCTGATATTCAATCTTTCATCACCTAATCTTTTTGTTATCCTCATAACCTTACTCTTTCCTGTATTCACCTTTAATTTTCTTCTTTTGCACACCCTACCAAATTCATCCACCAATCTCTGCAGCTTCTCTTCAGATCTCCCAAAAGCACAGTGTCATCAGCAAAGAGCAGCTGTGACAACTCCCACTTTCTGTGTGATTCTTTATCTTTCAACCCCACGCCTCTTGCCAAGACCCTCGCATTTACTTCTCTTACAACCCCATCTATAAATATATAAACAACCACGGTGACATCACACATCCTTGTCTAAGGCCTACTTTTACTGGGAAAAAATTTCCCTCTTTCCTACATACTCTAACTTGAGCCTCACTATCCTCGTAAAAACTCTTCACTGCTTTCAGTAACCTACCTCCTACACCATACACTTGCAACATCTGCCACATTGCCCCCCTATCCACCCTGTCATACGCCTTTTCCAAATCCATAAATGCCACAAAGACCTCTTTAGCCTTATCTAAATACTGTTCACTTATATGTTTCACTGTAAACACCTGGTCCACACACCCCCTACCTTTCCTAAAGCCTCCTTGTTCATCTGCTATCCTATTCTCCGTCTTACTCTTAATTCTTTCAATTATAACTCTACCATACACTTTACCAGGTACACTCAACAGACTTATCCCCCTATAATTTTTGCACTCTCTTTTATCCCCTTTGCCTTTATACAAAGGAACTATGCATGCTCTCTGCCAATCACTAGGTACCTTACCCTCTTCCATACATTTATTAAATAATTGCACCAACCACTCCAAAACTATATCCCCACCTGCTTTTAACATTTCTATCTTTATCCCATCAATCCCGGCTGCCTTACCCCCTTTCATTTTACCTACTGCCTCACGAACTTCCCCCACACTCACAACTGCTCTTCCTCACTCCTACAAGATGTTATTCCTCCTTGCCCTATACACGAAATCACAGCTTCCCTATCTTCATCAACATTTAACAATTCCTCAAAATATTCCCTCCATCTTCCCAATACCTCTAACTCTCCATTTAATAACTCTCCTCTCCTATTTTTAACTGACAAATCCATTTGTTCTCTAGGCTTTCTTAACTTGTTAATCTCACTCCAAAACTTTTTCTTATTTTCAACAAAATTTGTTGATAACATCTCACCCTCTCTCTCATTTGCTCTCTTTTTACATTGCTTCACCACTCTCTTAACCTCTCTCTTTTTCTCCATATACTCTTCCCTCCTTGCATCACTTCTACTTTGTAAAAACTTTCTCATATGCTAACTTTTTCTCCCTTACTACTCTCTTTACATCATCATTCCACCAATCGCTCCTCTTCCCTCCTGCACCCACTTTCCTGTAACCACAAACTTCTGCTGAACACTCTAACACTACATTTTTAAACCTACCCCATACCTCTTCGACCCCATTGCCTATGCTCTCATTAGCCCATCTATCCTCCAATAGCTGTTTATATCTTACCCTAACTGCCTCCTCTTTTAGTTTATAAACCTTCACCTCTCTCTTCCCTGATGCTTCTATTCTCCTTGTATCCCATCTACCTTTACTCTCAGTGTAGCTACAACTAGAAAGTGATCTGATATATCTGTGGCCCCTCTATAAACATGTACATCCTGAAGTCTACTCAACAGTCTTTTATCTACCAATACATAATCCAACAAACTACTGTCATTTCGCCCTACATCATATCCTGTATACTATTTATCCTCTTTTATCCTTTTTTTGACATCATTTAATAACCATTACTTGTCTAATTACCTTAACCAGTTTTAATACCACATTTACTATCTTAGAGTACTCTTAATTACCTTGTACTGCCAATAACCTCAAGTATAACTCCAGTGAAATTTTGAAAGAAATAAACATTACTTTTTCACTTATTTTGTAATCATTATTACTTACTAAAATTTTATTAAACATCATATTTACTACCAGTCAATTTTACTTTTGTACATTAATCATTATTTTATACTTCCCATAACATTTTGATGCCAAATTTCCAAGTTTGTATATTCAACTCCAACCTTTATATTATCCTTTGTACCTGTGTACCTGTCTACCATCTTACTATCATATTATAACCAAGACATTGCCATTGTTATTTTTTACTTATTATTCTTTTGGTACTTTAATTTGTGAATTTTATTTTGTCAATTTAAATCTAGTTATACTCTTGATCTTGTCAACAACCTGTGCCAGACCCTAGTGCAATTTAAAGTACCATTTCAATTTGTATTTTTATAAGTTTATAATATAAGTCCTATTCTAAGATTGTTTTCATATCTTAGTGACTATATTGTGTGTGCAATTAGTGATTTTTCAATTAATTATTGTTAAAAGGCCCTTAACTATCTTTCCCTAACTAGTCCCAACTACCCCATATTTTTTTTTTCTACTTTTTTTTATTTTTTTTGCTCCTTAATTGCATATTTTTATTTTGTCAATTTAAAATTATTTTTATTTAAATTCTTGTAAACAACTTATATAAGCCCTCATGCAATTAAAATTTGAAGTTTGTGCCTTTTTATATCATTAGTTTAAAAACTCAGGTGTACTATGCCTTTCTAGCTCAATACATAGTCAGTACCAAAGTTTAATTAGACCTTAGTGTAATTACTAGTGAGAGTCTGGTGCTTTTTTAATTTGTATTTTAATTATTAGATTAAACCTAGTTGTACTATACTATTCTAGGTCAATAAAATAACTAACCAAATCATTAATTGCCCTTAGGAAATTACAAGTGAGAGTCTTGTGCTATTTTTAATTTGTTTTTTTATATTATTAGTTAACCTATTTTATTTTTAGCTCATTTCTTCTCATGGTTTTAGTGACTATACCTACATACCAAAATCCATAGCTATATATTTTGTCCAAACTTCCCACCACTACAGATATCAGTACTAAAACTCAACCCAAACTAGGATATAAAAAACCATTTTTTTAAACCTAGAAAATGATTGATCCTTGACCCTGACTAAACCCCATAATCTAACACAATCAAAACCCATTGGAAAGTAATTTGCCTTTCACACAGCATCACAAGCCCACAATCCTAAACAATGCAAAAAGTCTATCAGTACTTAACCCTTTGGGGGTTTTTGTGTATAGTACCTTACGCGTAGGGGTTTTTGACGTACAGTCGCATAAATTCTAGCGGCCTCAAATCTCGCCGAAAAGCTGATAGCCAGGTGTGAGAGAAGGGTCTGCTGGTCATGTCGCGGTAAAAAAAAATCTGGGCCCCCAGTGGGGCATTGTGGGAATGCCCTCTTAGTAAACAATGCCCACCATGCCCGCGGTAAAAGCCCCTCACCCTCGGCGAATTGGGCACTTTTGTTCCCCTGACATTTTAAAAGTGATGGAAGTCCAGTGAAGAGATTTCGTGGTTTTAGTGGGGTTTTACCGAAACTAATGACCATAATATCGGAAATAGTAAAAAAACCCCCAGACGACCCTCACCTTTCCCCCCCCTTTTGGTGGGGCCCTTGTTCACGTTCAGTTTTCCGAACCCAAAAGGGGAAACTTCTTTTCCCAAATCCCAGACCAGATGAGAGCATGGGTTGATGTGAAGTGAATATAAACTACAAGCTCTTCAAACTAGTTCCAGTAGTGATGAAGTGAAATTTCCCCAGTAAAGCGCATATATCGAGTATATGCGCTCTGGAAGTGTGCCATATGTTATCCAAAGGGGAAGGGATGTATCTCGGAGTACACCCCGTGGCTTAAAAAACAGGAACGACGTGAAATGACAAAATCTGTTGAAAATTGGGAGGAAAATGTGGTGGGGTAGGGGTCCCGGCGGTGAGGCACCAGCAGGGGCCCACTCCCACCCACGCTGCCAGCCACGCCGCTCCCTCAGCTACTAGAACAAAGGCCACCACCCCCCACTCCCCCCCCACCCCAAACCCTCCACAACCACAACCTCCACAACCACAACCACCGTCATTGTCCGTACCCCCCAGCAGACCGCCCCTGGTTGGCGGGAAGCTGCAATTTTTTTCCCCAAATCCCCACCATTTATGGCAGCCAAGGGGAATAGGGCCATCTTGTGATTGGGAACAATCCCTGAATGGAATTTTCGAGTTTTCTTTGACAAAACCCGATAAAAAAGTTTTGTCATGGAAAGCAACACATCTACGAGTACAAACCCTGGCAAACACAATCTTTCACCAAAATCACGTCTACACCAAGGAAAGGGGGCAAATGGGCTGAAGTATCTTTTCTTTGCCACAATAATCTTATGCCACATGTGTATAAGCACAAAGTGAAATCTACGGTCAACAACCCCCTGAAATTTCAACACCAGGTTTCGTGAATAATGCCAGTGAATCGATTTGTGCTAATGTTTTCGTATCTTCATTCTCAGATAAAACCGGCCCACAGAACTGACAGGTTATATAAGATTAGGAATGTGTTTGTTATTGAAACAGAAATTTCCCGTACCTTTTTTTATCCCTTCGGGAAACTTGTAATTTACGAGTCTTTGATTTGTTTAAAGGGAAAATCCTTTAAGCAGTAAATACCAACAAAAGGAAACGCTTTGGTATAAATTGTTTGTGCTTTGTGATTGTTACAGTGGTCTGGTATTTGGAAATTTTTTGACACTGAAGTTTCATTGCAAAAAACCGGAATTATTGGGGACTCAGGTGATGTGGGTTTGAACAAAGATAAACCATACCTTGGTAAGGGGGATATTTATATCGATAACTGGTACCCAAAACCCCCACTCATGATTTTTTGCGAGTGAACATGACAGATGTGTGTGGCACAGTGCGTGCAAAAAGAAAAAAAATGCCCCGGTTTTTAGCTGGCACTCACAGAGGTGATAGGCGTTTTCTGCCAAAGACATCATGGCATTTCGGGGGCAGACAAACAGATGTCACACGTTGTCATCAAATTTACCCTAATGAAATGGCAGACGTGGCAGGGGAGCTAGAGAGAGAAATGAACCCCTTCTAAAACCGCAGTTTTGATTGTTACACTTTAACAGCTTCAGTGGGACAAATGTGACATGCAGATTGGGGTTTTCTGATTGGTTCCAAGAGTTTTAAGTGGTACATCAAAATGTTTTTTTTCCCCCTTCTGGGACATTTCCATGCCAAGTTATAATTGAAAGATGACACCAAAACAAACCACATACGGCGGGGAATTTTGTTTTTCTGTCATCAACAAATAGTATTAAGTACCAAGGGAAAAGCACCTGCAATTGACCGCCCACCAAAATTTTCAACAATCCCCGCTCGTTGAAGCATGTGTCATTCCGGAAAACTGCCTGCTAAGCTTTGAAGAAAAAGGCCAGAAGAGGTGTTACGTCGTTACTACAAAAAAACGCCCCGACAACGCAGGGGACACTCGTTTTATGTTGAGGGGTGCAAAACTCCACTGTGCATGACACCTGTTTTAAAGATTCCACAGGGGTCGAACTTCTAGAAACATGTCCTGTGACGGTATATGTTAATAAAATAAAAAAAATAGAAAAACAACATTTTATATTTTTTTTTTTGAAATATTTTTTGTAAAAAAAATAATGACAACAGTGTTTTCGCCCTTATTGTGTAGTATGAAAGAAATAACTTTACAAAAGTACTGATATGTTGGCCTCAGGGCAATTAAAGTTACTCAGAAAAAGAAAAATTGAAAAAAAAAAAAAATTGAAAATAGTTACCATAAAAAAGTTAAATTAGAAAATACCGGGTGACGGCAGACGGCGGATGTTACCATATGTTGTTCAATTTGGCAAATTTCACACCTCCATATCTCTGGTAAGTATTGACGTTAAAATTTTTTTGTTTAGCCTATAATGTTAGAAAAAAAATACTCTAATTTTTTCATAAGAAAAAATAATTTTTTTTTTTTTTGAAATTTGGCCGACCCTGAGAACGAGTTTCGGAGAGGGCTGTCGACCCTCAAGGGTTAAACTACAACATCAGGTCCTTAACAAACACTATGATGGGGGACCTCCTGGGCTCTCCTTGAATCACTAAAGACACCCTTCTCCTGATTATCTTACTGAGACCTGGGCCTAAAACAGGACACAATAGTTATCTACCCTCTACAGGATACCCTGCAATCCACAACTGCAGGACCAAACCAGTTGGGGGTGGTATTGTAATCTATTACTCTAACCAATATATCTTGTATTAGCACCACTTGCTATAGTGATGAAATATGGAGAATACATTTTTGCTAATTTTACTGTAAAAAAGCTTAAAGACGCATATAACACGGTGCCATTTACAGGATACCCACATAAAAATCCCAAAAACTTCAGTGAGAAACTAAAGGCACTAATTAACAAACAGACAATCGAATAAGCACACCTTCTCTTAGCTGGAGACTTCAACATCAACCTTGGCCCTACTAGAGATCAGCCTGTAACTGATTATTCTCAAACAATATGAACACACTTCTCATACAACAATAACTAAACCAACCAGGCTCACTGATGAAACGAGTGCACCATAATAGCCCACATATGGACCAATATACTAGCCCCCTTAAATCTGGGATAAATCACAGATAGCACTACAGGACCACTACCCTACCTCCTCTGAAACATTAGTAAAACCACCACTTGAATACAACAAAGTTTCATTTTAGACTCCATGATGAGGCCTAATAATGAAGATCACAGTGACCTAGAGTACTGTTGACTGGCCTACAGATTCTCCAAGGCAAATGGTATTTGCGACCTGGACAGACCATTTTTCTTAACAAATTACTTTAGACTATACAACAAACATTGTCCTATAAAAACGAAACAGATCACAAACAAACGGCTTGGTTGCCCATGGCTAACCAGCACCATTCTGAAATCCATTGATAAGAAACACCAATATGCAAAGCAATATAGACAGGGCTTAATACACAAAGATATTCTTAAACACTATTCATCAGTCCTCACCAAAGTAATAAAGAAAGCCAAACAACTATACTACTCCAGTAGATTCACTGACACAAGAGGAGATGTAAAGTAAAAGGACACAAGTGCAACTAATGTGACATTTATTGTGGCAACGTTTCGCTCTCCAGGAGCTTTATCAAGCCATTACAAACAATACATGGACACAGAGGGTATATAAAGGCTCAGAGTGAGGTGAATACTAGTGAGGTACCATTTCGATGTTCACTAGTGGTAGTAGTAGTAGTAGTAGTAGTGGTAGTGACAAAAGTAATACAATATGGTAGAGCACCACGAACCAGTCAATGCAGGAGTTTACACTATACCCTGTGGAGGCTGTGACAAGATTTATGAAGGTCCCCCCCCCCCGAAGGTTGTTGAAACAGCCAGAAACCTCGCACCCGCCTCAATGAACACATTTACGCATGTAGAAACGATAACCTGAACAACGCCTGTGTACAACACCGAAATTCCACCAATCATCTCATGAAATTCAGAGACGCCCAATTAGTGATCAAAGAAGAAACTAATTTCCGCAGACGCAAGTGCCTCGAACTCAGCACTGATCTGCTGTTTCGAAAATACAATTAACAAAAACAACGGCAGCTTCACCATCTCCGAAGTCTTAGCAAAGATCCTCCTGAAAACAGGGTAAACCCTGCCATCACATAGTCTCTCCTGTTATACTACACAAAGACAGAGAGTGAAACACGAAACAAGCTGCCTCATTCCGTTTATATTTGTCCAACCCTATTTTTATGTTACCCAAGTAATAGCTTTTATTATCCTACTTTATCCAAATTGTATGGAAATCATTGCTCTACCATATTGTATTACTTTTGTCACTACCATACTACTACTACTACCACTAGTGAACATCGAAATGGTACCTCACTAGTATTCACCTCACTCATGAGCCCTTTATATACCCTTGTGTCCATGTATTGTTGTAATGCTTGATTAAAGCTCCGGAGAGTGAAACGTTGCACAATAAATGTCACATTAGTTGCACTTGTGTCCTTTACTTTACCATATTGTCGGTAATTCTACCAACTTTATTACAAGAGGAGATATAAAAAAGACCTGGAAAACACTCTCTGCTGATTCTAGGGACCCAAAAACTGAAAAAAAAACAAGAATATTGCCCTAACTAACCTAATGAAAACACCACTGCATCCCCCACTGAACACAGGCTTACCAAGTATAAACGACTTCTTTCTCAACCAAGGGTCTATCTCGCCAATAAAATCCCCACGCACCAAATGCCCATGCCGGGGACTACCTAGATGGGGAATTTCCCAAATTCCTCTATCTTGCTCCACTGCAGCCCATGGAAGTCTCTGAGATATTAAAGTCACTTAAAATACTCAAGGGAATCTGTCTCATGCCCACCATTATTGTAAAAAACCAAGAGCGCGGCCCATGTCCTCTCGCATGCTATCTTCCTTACTTTTTAACAAGTCACTAAAAACTAGCCGCCTTCCCGAAATACGCAAGACGGCAAGGGGTTTCACCAATACATAAAGGTGGTGACCTACAGATTTAAACACTATAGGCCAATATCAAACTTACATTGCATCCAAAATCTTTGAATAAACTCGTGCACAGGAGACTATATTCATTTTATAACGGCCAAAACCATACTCCAACCCTGCAATCTGGATTCAGGAAGGAAAAATAAAAGCACTAACGATTGCAATCATAAAAAATAGATCTAGTTCTGCTTTACACAGCATTGGAAAATAAGGAATATCCACTAGGAATTTTTTTTGAACCTAAGAAAAGCTTTTGACACAGTTAGAACCACGGCATCCTTGTACCACAAACTTGACCATTATGTATAACGAGGCCATGCGCTTGATATTTCAATTCTTACATTACTAATAGGTTCAGGTATGTCACCATTAAAGACCACAGCACACAAAACACAGCCACTTGATACTGGAGTCCGCAGGAAGTTCCTTGGTCCCTGCTCTTCCTCATTACTTCATTGATCATCCAAACGTATCTCACACCCTGAACCCATTCATCTTGCTGACGACACGACTTATGTCATCTCTCACCCTAATCTTGCCACCTCAAACACCATTAGTTAATGAGGGAGCTGATCAAAATATCGACTTGGATGACAGCCATAAACTTAGGCTCAACACTGACCAAAACATATACATTATGTTTTGGTCAGCAGAGCAGGAGATGTGCAAAATTAACATTAAGCTATCAACACACTCTAATTGCACAGGCATAATGAGGGAAAATTCCTAGGCTTATACCTCGACAACAACCTGAATTCATGCACCCATATCAACACATAACCAAAAAAGTATCCAAAACGGTGGGATCTCTCCAAGATAGATCTACGTGCGCCCAAACTTGCCCTTCTCACACTTTACCATTTTCACTATATATCCATACCTACCTATGCTATATTGTGACTTGGGGTTCAACTGCAGCAAGACACTCCTAAAGCCAATAATAACCCAACAAAAAAAGCCGCACGCAGTAAGAATATTCACTAAATCCCATCCCTGGCAACACACCCTCCCCACTCTTAATAGATCTAATCTACTCCTGTTCAGTACATCCACATTACTACTGTGCAATCTCATCTACAGGACTTAAATTCCTTATTAACCTTGACCTAAAACGCTTTCTTGATAGTTGCGACCAGAACCCACAGGCCACAATACCAGCACAAAATCTCTATGACATTCCCCGTGTCGACTAAACCTTACAAAAATTCATTGTATGTCCAAAGGCCCTAAAATCTGAACACCCTACCTGAAAATTCTAAAACTGCAGCACATTCATCACCTTCAAAACTACCATCAGAAACACTTCTATATCTCCGATACCCCTGTCAACTAAATATACGAATACCACCTGGTGGTTAACACTTACACTCACTCCCCCATTTTGGGACCATAAACAAGAAAATCCAAATCTCAATTCAAAATAATGAATCTTAACTAGTCATAAGTTGGCCTGTGATACTCCAATACTGAACCTATGTATAGTGCCAAAACAAAAGCATTGACATTGCTAAACTCACAAACTAGTATTTAGGCACTTAGCCATAATACCAACTTACCTCATAATTTTGTAATATTTTAAACTTAAGATTTATTTAAGTCTGCCCGAAATGCCTAGCCATGCTAGGTGTTCTAGTGGTACACTCTGTAATTATTATTTTACTACATGTAAACAATATATGTACTAGTCCCTTTTATACTGTCTCCTTTATTTTAGCTTAAAAAAAAAAAAAAAACTACCTTAGCTCATTATTTTACATTTGTTAAATAATTCAGGTGCTATTTTTTAGCTTAAGACTATTTACTTTGTTTTATACTTAATTCTAACTATAGATTCACTACAAATCTTATAATTACAAGCATTGATCCTGATACCAACCTCTTATTTAATGACTTAAATGAATCAAACAGTTACTGTAATTACTACACTGCAGAACAATCAAAGGCACTTCTTCAGTGCCAACAAACTACATAACTATCTATTAAACTACAAATATATGATCTTTAAGCAAGCATTACGATGAACCTCCATAGCATTACTAATTCCTTACATGCCAATTGTCCATCCATTACCCTAACTGAAACCTGGACTAAAGCCTTGATTGAATAGTACAGATGTCTTGCCATTCCTGGTTACACAGACCTACACAACTGTAGGCACAGACAACAACCGGGGTTGGCGCCTCAGCTATATACTAATCAGACCTACTAGAATGCTATCACTAATACTTGCACCATGAGCATGAACATGGGGAAAATATATAATAGCCAAATTCCAAATCCAAACCTACAAAAACCTCTCACATTGTATAAACATCTACAGAGTTCCCACAGTCAAAACATTAGCCAATTTAGTCAAAACTAGGAAGTTATGATAACTGATTGGCACGCCACCCCCCCCCCCCCCCCCCCCCCCACATGAACACAGATCACTTACTACTCTCAGGTGATTCAATATAAATCTCCTGCAAGACCAGGACCACACGTTACTGAATTCACAAAATCATAGTAAACGTTATGTGCTACCAAAGTAACAAAACCTACAAGAAGTACAGGACTAGGTGTTGCCCTACTTGACCAAATTCATGCGACCAACAACCATATCCCCTTTAAAATCAGGCATAATTACAGATAATACCAACAGACCCACTACCCTACTTTCATCATACAATCTTGTAAATTACCCAAGACACTACTAAAGTCACCTTCAGACTCACAATGAGGCAAGCCATTAATAACTTCACAACGAAGTAGTTAGCAAACATTGACTGGACACAATGAGCTAGAAATCAATAAGATATTGAACTCGAATGTATTAATAATTTTCATAAAAAAAGACCAATACCATCTATAACAAGCACTGCCCTAAAAAAATAGCAGATGGACAGCTAAGAGACTGAACAGTCTTGGCTAAACACCCAGCATTCTCAAATCCATAAATACAAACACCCAATATGAAAAAAACAGTACAGGAATTGGATCACATAACAGAGACCAAACAAAACGTTTACTCGTCAATTCCTAACCAGCATGATAAGAAGGGCAAAAAAAAAAATTGTAATTATGAGAACAGGGATTATCCAAATTACGAGGGGGTGATATAAAAAAGGACTGGAACAACCCTATCAGATATTCTGGGAACAAAAAAGATATCACGAATAAATAGCGGAAATAAATTAGCAAACTCAGATGAACCCCAACTCCCACCAACAGAAACAGCAAACAGACTCAATGATTTCTTCTCCACTTATAGGGACAAAACCTTGCCAATAAAATCCCAAGCTCAGATACCCCACCAATTGACTACCTCACCGGCAACTTACCCGAACACACTGTTCCTAGCTCCGACTAACCATACGAAGTCTCCCTTATTATCAACCCCACTAAAAAACAAGGCAGGAGATTTAATACCTTACCACCCTTTATATACAAAAAGTGTCACAAGTTGCTATCACCAATCATTGCAACACTCTTTAACAAAAATCCATTGAATCCTCACCTTCCCTACAGTACTCAAAATAGCAAGGGTCACCCTGATCCACAAAGGAGGAGACCAAACAGAGTTGAATAACTATAGGCCAATATCCAACTTACACCCTCTCTCAAAAATCTTCGAAAAATTAATTCAATAAAGAATCTCTCCTATCTTCTTATTCTCCCAAAAACATATCAACCCCTGCCAATTTGGATTCAGGCTAATAAAAATATAATGATGCTAATATACACATGCCTAGAACATATATACATGCAATAGAGAAAAAAAAGAAGTCCCACTGGGGATCTTCATTGACTTACGTAAAGCTTTTGATACAGTGACATGACTTGCTCACGTAAAAATTGTCCACCACTATGGATAAGGAGGGCACTCCCTCAACTACCTCAAGTCATACTCAGCAACAGAAGCCAATATGTGTACGCAAATGGTGGCTAACTTTCTGCACAACCAATTTACAGTTGGTGTCCCACAGGGAAGTGTCCTTGGCCCCTCTTCTCTTTCTCCTATACATAAAATGACTACCAAGGCTTCGCAATTACTTAACCCACACTATTTGCTGATGCACAACATACGTCTCATCCCAACCCGAGCCCAGTCACGCTGCCAATAACTGTAAAAATACCGAATGACAGAAAATATCTACCTGGCCCGGATGAGTATCTAACAAACTTACACTAAAACATTGACAAACCTACTTCATTTCAGTTTTGGTAACAGAGCTAAGATGTCCCTCTTAACATAATGATAAAAGGATCACCTATCACAAGCTAACAGAAGGGAAAATTACTTAGGAAACCACCTTGATAAATGACTCAAATTTCATACACACATTATTAAACAAATTTTCTAAGAAAATTTCCAAGACTGTAGGCATTTTACTATCGAAGAAGATCGGTTACTATGCTCCACAGTTCAGCCCTCCTGGCCTATATACTCTCTTATTTACCCCTATCTCACCTTGGAATTTGTGCATGGGGCTCAAACAACAAGTACCATCTCACGTATTGACCACTAATTACCCAACAAAAGGTTGCTCTGGAAGTTAGAATGATAACAAATTCTCATACAGGCAGCACACTCCACAAATATTCATACACTCAACTACTCACCATTACAAAAAACATCCATACGTATTACTGCCACTTATTACATACATAGGAACATCAACTCTGATATTAACCTCCTCAAAACATTCTCCTTGCCCAACCTCAAACAGAACACATGGACATAAACACAAGCGCACAGATCACTCTTTGTATTCTCGTGTCATCTCACGATATGCAAAAACTCAATGCCTAAAAGGCCCTAAATCCTGGAATTCATTACACTATCTTGTAAATATAAAAGAAACACTACCTGTTTATAAATTCAGTCTCATTCTCAAAGATCACTTACTCACCCAAAACCAAATAAATATGAATATACATGAACCTTATAAATTGTATATCTTAAATGTTTCTCACAAATTATATCACATAAATGTTAAACCTCAAACCCAATCTAACTTTATGATTTTTTTAAATAATACACTACCTAACAGGAATACTCCATTCTACTGAATTTACAAACAAGGCATGCAACCATATGACCTGTCTTTGTAATACTCACTTGTGCTTTATAGTAATCTGTTTACATTAAATGTTTTCACGATTTTCATTGCTTAGATTAATCTTAAGTTAATTTTTAAGCCAGCCCGTAATGGCTTGCATAGTATAAGTGCTTTGGCATGACTGCTCTTATCTGTATTTTTTTGTACTCTGTATGTGTGCTCAAATTATAATAAATAAATAAATAAATTACAATAACCAAATTCTGTAAATCAGCATTGTAATCTTTAATAGAGAATAAACTTTGAATTGAAATTTGAACACATTCACGACTGCATTTTGGAATGGCAGTGATGTCATTTGTTTACTCTGAACAGCCAAAGCAAATGGCCACCATTTCATTTCAAGTTACTTTTCGTGTGAAAGATTATGGGGACAAGCAATTAAAAATCATATTCTATTTCTGCAATATATCTCCATTCTATCAAATGAGACCAAAAAAATGTGAAGGATACAACCATAAAAAACCATTCGAAATACCGTTAAAAGAGGTGGCTAATTGCTTGAGAAGTGAACTCCATTTTTTATGCTTATATTTCTTTCATTTTTGGTGTGTACGTTAGAAGCATCTTTCTATCATACATTGCCCAAAGTTTCAATAAGATTAGTCCAACAAACAAAGAGATTACAATTCCCTGAGATCAAGAGCCAAGAGTCTCACCAGTGTCAAGGAACCTGCGTGAGGTCCTGCTCGCTTTGGGGAAAAACTCTGCTCGAGTTATGGTATCAAAAAAAATATCGACCATCGATGCTCGTATTTGGAAAATCTCCGTGGACGCAGGCTCGCAGTAGAGGTTCAACTGTATACATAAAATAAATAATAACATTACACTTACTTTACTGAAGATTTCTTGATGGATGGAAGCTATGGGAGGAGGGGATAGGAAGAAGGGGAATCTCCTTCCATAAAGACTTCAGGTTTACCAAGTCTTATCTGGGGTTACTTCCCTCTTTGTTTTTTATTGACCTAGGAACACTTGAGAGTCTGGGCCCCTGTGACACACAAATTACTGTCCAGGGAGCTTTTGTTTCTGGCATTTCTTTAAGCTTTGTCTGAAGTGGGACACAAACACTGTGAGTGTACATGTTGCTAAACATGGCAACTGGGTTTTGAAGTTCATCTATAATTTATGAACGTTAAGTCCTGGTGGCACCAGAAGTCTGTATTTGTTAAGAAGGCACTTCCTTCATCTCTCTTCCTCCTCCTCTGCAGCAATTTTTCCTGAGCTGTGGGTCTCTGCTGTTGCCAGATGAAGCTCGTGCAGTTGCAGTAGTTAGCTCTTCATTTGTGGTCCTCCACCACTCTTCCACATCCTCAAAACTCACATAACCCCATTGGTATTCCCCAGTGACACAATTCTTTCCAACACTGGCATAGGCTACTTAAGCGGCTGAAACATTTTTCACAGGCTTTTTTGAAAGAGAGGTGACACTTTGGATGGCCACATTGTTCTCCTGGCAGAGTTCAAAGTTCTGCATGTTGTCACTCCCTCCCCAAGCTTACCTATAAGGTTTATGCAAGGAGAGGATACTCGAAATACAGTTGATCTTTCTTAAAAACTCTCCTTAGGCGTCACCCCCCCTTCAAATGTCGGGTCACTTCAAAGCACTTTTGAAAACACTGCCTTTGGTTGAACAGTTTTTTGAAGTCTGAAATGACCTTCTGGTCCATGGGCTGGAGGAGAGGAGTTGTATTGGGGGGCAAGAACTTCACCATGATGACACTTAACTCCTCCACCATTTGCTCTTCAAGTCTGGAGGATGAGCAGGAGCATTGTCCATTACCAGGAGGCACTTGAGTTCCAATATATTTTCCAGGAGGTATTTCTTCACACTGGGGCCAAACACTTCATTAAACCAATAAAGGAAAATTTCCCTTGTGACCCATACCTTACTGTTGGCCATCCACATCACACACAAATTACTCTTGGCGAGACTGTTTTTCTTGAACACTCTGGGATTATCAGAGTGATACACCAGTAAATGCTTCACTTTGCAATCCCCACTAGCATTACTACAAAACATGAGAGTTAGCCTGTCTTCCATAGGCTTGTGTCCTGGGAGTGTCGTTACCTCCTGCGTGACGTAGGTCCTCTTTGGCCTGTTTTGTCACAACTGAACACTTGTTGGGGTTGGAATTCTTCAGTGTCTACGTACCCCTTAACCCCTTCAGGGTCCAAGGCCAAAATCTGAAGTGGTGCTCCAGTGTCCAAGAAATTTTGAAAAAAAAAAAAAAATTATTTTTTCTTACAGAATTAAAGAGTATATTTTTGTGAAGGTAATAAGACAAAAAAAAAAAATCTGATCAGTACTTACCGAGATACAGTGCCAAGAAGTTTGTCGAAAATGATGTGGTGGCGGCAACATCGACGAATTCCACATACGCGTATTACATTATTTTGCGGTTTTTGTTGTTTTTTCTTTTCTTTTCCAATTTTTTTCTATTCCTACTAACATTTGGGGCCTGACAGACCAATACTGTATATAATGTATATATATAAACTCACTGTATTGAACACAATAACTGCACTAAAGTTATTATCATATTATTGTTTACCACTGTTGTTTATTACAATAAACATGCACAAGTCTTGTATAATACTAATGTTCTATCATATATTTACATATTTACAATCACATGGACATGGTTTTAGAACTGCTGGAGCTTGTGGAACTCCTTGAAACAGGCACCATGCACAGAGGCACCTTACATTCCTCACACATAAACCGAGTGTCTTTGCGTCTTTGTTGCCGTCTTTTTTTGTGCACAGACGATGCATCTCTTCTGAGCAAATTTCTTCTGAGTTGAAGGAAGTTGTATTATGAAATGATCACCTTCCCCCTCAAACGCTTGGTATATCCTGAGGAATTCGAGGACCGTGTTGTATAGCAGGTGTTGTTACCTGGTACTTCATTATGAGTTGTCTGACAACAGACAAACAAAATTCACCATAACGGTGGTCTGTTGCCAGTCTTTATTTGGTACATATTATATGCATTGAGCATTGAAATGTCCATGAGATGGAAGAAAAGTTTCATGTACCACTTGTAACTCTTACAACAGTCAACAAAACCAATCTGCATGTCACATTTGTCAACCAAGCGCATGTTTTGTGTATAATCAATCACTGTCACTGGTTTTCGAATACGTTCATTAGTCACTCGATCAACTTTGCCACTGTCTGCATTTCATTACGGTGAATGGTTGTCAACAATGTGACATCTCGTTGCCATGCCACCATAATGCCATGATGTCATTGGCAGTAAACACCTGCACGTCATCACCACGAGCACCTGCGTTGAGCCTGGGCATATGTTTACGATTAGAACGCACTGTGCCACACACATCTGTCTTGTTCACTCGCATGAAATCACTGAGTAATGGGCTTGTGTACCAGTTATCGGTATATAATGTATGCCCCTTACCAAGATAAGGTGCCATCATGTTTCTCACTACGTCACTCTGAGATACCCAATAACATCTTGGTATCTTTCAATGTTTTACTACCCGTGTATACAACAATATCCAACACCAGGCCACTGTCACAATCACAGAGTACAAACAGTTTTATACCAAAGAGTTTCCTCTTGCTCGTATATACTGCTTGAATGACAGTCTTAACCTTTGAACAAAATCAAAGACTCGTCAATTACAAGATTCTTGAATGATAAAAAGTATATGCTGAACTTTTGTTTGAGATACATGAAAACATTTCTAATCTTGTATAACCTGTCACTTCTGTCAGGCCTGGTTTTGTCAGAGAAGTGCAACATACGTAACAGTAAGATAAACCTGTTCACTGGTATGATTTCACTGAAGACCGGGGTAGAAATTAGCCGATCTGTGGACCAGTATGCTTTTATATTATGCTTATAGACGTGAGGCATAAGCATTATTGTTGCAAAAAGCAAATACATTTCTGCAACAGTCGTCTCTATCCACCTGTGTAGTCGTGACTGTGGTGATAAGATCGTATTTGCCATGGAGTACTCAAAATACTTATTACTTTCCCTGACAATAATTTCCATCAATTGCTGGTCAAAGAATAATTCAAAGAATTCCAGTTCATTGGCCGTGGTTCCAAGGGGACAAGTAGGTAGAATTCCACTTTGAGAGTCATCAAAGTGGTGAGGCTTGGGAACAAAATTGGGATTTTGCTGCCAATCCCACATACGGTTGCTGTGGATACTGGATATCATAGGCTGGTTGTGTGTGGAGTGGTTGTGGTTGTGGTGGGCTGGGTGGCTGGCGCTCCGCTTTGTCCTTGAACTGACGAGTCAGCAGCGTGGGTCCCAGCATGGCCTGGCAAGTCACGCATGGCGGTGCCACTACCACCGCCACTACCATCACCACTAACACCATCCACTGATGCCTGTGGTCTATCCATGCCAAGTGTAGCCACATCATCCTCACTATCACTACCTAAAACTGGTGTTGGGCCACGGGATGTACTCCGGATGTACTCCGTCCCCTGGGCACAGCATAGGGTACACTACCCGAGCGCATGCGGCGGTGAACATACCGACGCTTCACTGGTGAATATGATTCCTCACTATCACTACTCGAATGATCGTCGAGCGCAATAAAATCACAGTCCACGTCACTATCATCATCATTACTGAAGTCAGAGGCCTGGCCACGCGAAAATATTAGTTTTCTCTTGCGATGAGGAACAACCGACCGTGAGACATGAGTGCCCACAACAGAGGTAGAAGGATGAGGATTGTCAGGGTTTTCTGCACTATTATCGATATCCTGGTCATTCTTTTCGGTCACTAACTGATCAAAGCTGTAGAATTCGTCTTCATTTCCACTTCCATCAGTGTCAGAACTATCAGATAGGAAGAGGAGAGTCCCAATTTTCCAGGGAGTGAGAGCTGACTTGCGACGAGGCATGGTGAACAAGGGTAACTGAGCCGGCGTTCCCACAATGCTATGCGGGCGCCTAGATTTTTTGTTTATGGCGCACACCCACCACGCAGACCCGTTCTCTCACATGTAGGCCTATGAGCATTTTCGCGCTAAATTTGATGGCGCTAGAATTTTGGCGTAGATCTACGGTTTGGACACTCAACGTAAAGCCGTTGATCTACGGGATGGACCCTGAAAGGGTTAAACTCCTGTACAAACTTCTCGTCCGCTTTTTTGTCAGAACTGGCAGCCTCACCATGCCTTACCACACTATGTATGCCACTACGCTTCTTAAATCTCTCAAACCAACCTTTGCTGGCCTTAAAATCACAAGCATCACCACTCATTGCAAGCATTTTCTTTACGAGATCGTCATGCAACTGCCTTGCCTTTTCACATATTATCGACTGCATAATATTATCTCCTGTTAACTGTTTTTGGGTAATCCACACCAACAATAACCTTTCCACTTCTTGGAGGGTTTGCAATCTCTTTTTTGCCAGCATATCTACCCCTTTTGAATTCGATTGTGTTCCTCACTTTCTTTACCAAAGAGCTGGCACTAGCTTTCCTTGGGCCCACGGTGACTTATTTAGCAGTTACAAGCACAAAAGACAATGGATTATTATGAAATGTATTGTATGAACCCATGGGGTGATGGTCACACACTGGTAAACAATGGCACACTGAGTGTGAATTGTGCAGGGGACTAGCTTTGTGTGCGCGCTGATGGGTGGATGTGTACCAGATGGTCACCAAATCACGAGTCCAATCACGAATCGCGAAGCTAAATTTTGCCGAAAAAACTTGCCGAAAGTCGGATTTCACAAAAGTCGCGGCCGCCGAATGGCGGAGGTCCACTGTATTTGTCCAATCTCTTTTTAGAGCTACCCAAGGCCTTAATGAATCTAAAACTTTGGATAGTTTCAAATTTAGGTTGGATAAATACAAGAGTGAGAGGGTTAGATTTGAATGGACCTGCATGTGAGGAAATAGAATTATTAACCCTCTCAGGGTTGGTGTCTTACTAGTACGGCTTGCATGCCAGGGTTGGTGCCGTACTAGTATGCATAAATTCTAGCACCTTCCAATGTAGCGAGAGAAAGCTGTGGGCCTACATATGAAAGAATGGATCTATGTGGTCAGTGGCACAGTATAAAAAAAATCCTTGCAGCACACAGGCTAATGGAAAAAAAAACTCCGACGTGTTTTTGGTTTAAAACAGCAATTTTGCAGTACATTTTGTATGCTATTTATGGTTGTATTCTAGTTTTCCTGGTCTCATTTATATAGAATGGAAGACATATTACGGAATTGAGATGATTTTTATTGGTTTCACAATAAAAGTACCTTGAAATTGAGCTCAAAGTAGCAAAAAAATTTCAATTTTTTCCCAAGTTCAAAATTAAATAAACCAATCCATGCTATCCAATACACGTCAACTGGTGAGTTTAATATTCTTTCACAAGTGCGCTGATATTATTTATTCATTTCTACACTAAAGCAGTTGTCTGCATAACAGCAATTCTTCTATTTTTTTGTGAGAATAAAAATTCTAAGTGGAAAGCAAAAGAAATGTAACAGAGGCTGGGGACGTGACTAATGAACAAAGGAAATATTATTTTAGTGCCAGGAATGCCTGTCTGGTTTATTCTGGACCCTATTTGGAAATTGGCATCTTTGAAATTTGTGTGAAATTGGCAAAATTGCCAATTTCGGACCACTTTTTTGGATAGTTGAAATCGGTAAATGGGTGGTTTCTTGTACTCCTTCGATAGAAAAAAAATGAAGTTCTAGCGAAATAGTTATGATTTTTGTCAACTGGTACATTGGAATTGGCCAAAAATAGGGGTCAAAGTGGGCGAAATCGCCGATGCATAAACATCATCGAGACTGCTAACTTCGCAAGAGCATAATTCCGTAAGTTTTCCATCAAATTTCATACTTTTGGTGTCATTATGATCAGGAAAGGATTCTCTATCATTTCATAAGGAAAAATAATTATTTTTTTTCGAAAAATTTCCGACTCTGAGAACAAGTTTAGGAGAGGGCCTGCCGACCATGAAAGGGTCAAAGCTTATTGCCTGGGTAGCGTTTATTCTCTTAGTGGGTTGGATTTGTGAAGGACCTGCCAAGCATGGGCCAACAGGCCTGCTGCAGTGTTTGTCCTCTTATGTTCTTATGTTGATGAGTGGAACAGTCTGCCTAGTATGGTTATTGAGGCTAAAACCTACTTCAGAGTCAAGTTCAGGAAATTGTTCAGCTGGCAAGGAGATTACCAGGTGATGGTTTTGAAGATATGAATGAAGAAGATGTGAATGAGCTCTTAGAAGATGATGATGATGATGAAGACAGGAGTCCAGAGGAAATGTTGGCAGAGCTCAATGCACAGATAGAAGGGAGCCACATAACAGAAGATGAAGAAGAACCTGAAGAAAAACAGTTAACACTGCAGCAGTTACGTGAGCAGTTACATGTTGCTGCTAAACTAGCAGACTTTTTCGCTGAAGAAGACCCTGACAAATCTAGATGCAGTGCTTTAAAACGGGGTCTAGACCAGCTGATGAGCCTACCATCAGCTGCATAAAGTACTGTTGGGTAAAAGAGCCCAGAGATCTATTATAGAATTTATGCACACTCCAATACAACCATCGACTTCAGTACCGGAACCTCTACCATTCGCTTCTGTCGACAACCAACAACCATCCACCTCAGCCCAGTAGGGCCACACCATCCATATCCACTCTCTTCACAATCATCCACAAACACCATTATCCACAATTTTAGGTAAGAAATACTATTATTTCTATTGCAGTTGTAGTCTGAAGCAGTAACATATCACAACAATGAACTATAATTACATATTCACTGCAAGATCTGTTGGTCTAAAAACAAGTTGTTTGGCTTTTTTTGGAGGCTCCCAGGAATGTAACCCTATTTTTCTCATAAGTTCTTCAGTTCATCTAACACGATTTTACCTAACAGCATTTTCCAGGAACGTAACTATCATGTTAAATGACAATCTACTGTAATAAGAATAATTATTATTATTATTATTAATTTAGAGAACTGGAGCACAGATCCAATTCCCTAGATCAAGAGCCCCTCACCAAGGAACCTCCCTTGAGGGAGAAGTTCACATCCTGAAATTTCGTTCATATCCAGAAGCAAAAAATTGACCAAGCGACTGTTCGTATCCTGATAAATTCACAAGGTGGGGCATTTGTAAGCCATTGTACATAAATAAAAATGTGCCAAAACAAAATCTTTACTAACCTGTATTTAAAAGTTTCGAGATTTCCATCAGTATCTGGAAAGTTTCTTTCGCAGTAACAACTGACCCCTCAGAGGACGACATGTTCTCAATCCACGTGTGTCTTTAAATGACCAATGCTAAACACACACTGGAAAAAAGTAACATTATATTACATATGTTTAAGCATTACAGTACAAAATTACTGTATATTATGTAAGCTAATTTAAGATGGTTAAAGACAGAAAACACAAATACTTAGCAATGAGAAACACAGAAGGAAAATTAAAAAGACATTAACCCTTTCAGGGTCCAGAGGCCAAATTTCAAAGTGTGCACCAGGGTCCAAGAATTTAAAGAAAAAAAATTTTGTTATTTTTTTTTTATGGAATGGTAGAGAATCCTTTTCTGAAGGTAATAAAATAAAAAGTACAAAATTTGATGGAAAATTGACGAAATTATGCTCTCGCGAATTCTGATGCGTCAGCGATATTTACGAATAGGCGATTTTGCCGACTCTGACTCCCATTTTAGGCCAATTACGTTATTCCAGTCGACCAAATTCTTAGCTATTTCACTAGTATTACTTCTATTCTATTGATTGAGCACAAGAAATCGCCAACTCAACTGTTTCAACTACAAAATAAAGTGATCGAAATTGGTAATTTGGCCAATTTAACACAAAGTTCAAATTATTCCTATTTCAAAACAGGGTCCAGCATAAACAATGCAGGTTTTCCTGGCACTAAACTAACATTTCCTCTGTTCTTAGTTACATTTTGAGGCTTTACAAATGAATTCAATTTTGATTTTTTATTTACATTTTTATTCAAACCAAAAAATAGAAGATTACTGTTATGCAATATTGTAATAATTGTATAAATATCATCATCACATTTGTGAATGTATATTAGACCCACCAGCTGGCGTGTATTAGACGTGTGAGGTCATTTGTTTACTCTTGAACATTGGCAAAAATTTAGCATTTCCTCTATTTTGAGCTCAGTTTCAAGCCATTTCCAGTGCAAAAACCAATCAAAATCATTTCTATTTCTGTAATATGTCTTCCATTCTATCAAATGAGACCAAGAAATCGCAAACACAACTATAAAAAACATATGAAAAAACACTGCAAAGTCGCTGTTTTAATCGAAAATCTCGGTCTCATTTTTTCTCTCATTATACACAGTGTGCTGCAGGGTTTGTTTTATATGGTGCACACATACCACATAGATGTATTCTCTCATATCTAGGCTCAAATTTACAGCTCACAGCTTATCAGAGTGAGCTCAGCTCATGGCGTAGATCTACGGTTTGGACTCTGAACATAAAGTCGTAGATCTACGGCACGGACCCTGAAAGGGTTAAAAAAGGGAAAAATATCGAAGTGTTGACATCAACACTGAAGGGCATGTGTTAACCCTTTCAGGGTCCAGAGGCCAAATTTCAAAGTGTGCACCAGTGTCCAAGAATTTAAAAAAAACTCCCAGCATGTCTGCTACACTCCCTGCATGTCTGCTACACACGGCCATCCAGTGTTGCTACACTCAAGCATGTCGAGGCTAACACTCAAGCATGTTCTGCTAACACTCCAAGCGAGTCCTATCGCTACACTCCAAGCATGGTCTGCTACACTCCAAGCAATTCTGTGATATCAACCCAAGCATGTCTGCTACAACTCCATCATGTCTGCTACACTCAAGCATGTCTGCTAAACCACTCCAAGCAAGTCTGCGATAACACACCAAGCATGTCTGCTACAATTGCAGCAATGTCTAGATAAACTCCTAAGTCATGCCTGCTCACTCCTGCATTGTCCTGCTACACTGCCTGCAATGTCTATCTACACTCCCTGCATGTCCTGGCTACGCAACTCCCAGCATGTCAGTACACTTGCCCGATGCATGTCATGCAGACACTCCCTGCATGTCGCAACACTCCCTTCATGGACATGCTACGCACCCATCATGTCTGCTACGCATGCCAGCAATGTCTGCTACGCTCCCCAGCATGTCTGCTATCACTCCCTGCCTGTCTGCTAAACACTCCAAGCATGTCTGCTACAGGCAGCTCCAAGCATGTCTGCTCACACCAAGCACATGTCTGCTACACTCCAAGCATAGTCCTGCTGACACTCCAAGCATGTCTGCCTACACTCGCAAGCATAGGATCTGGCACAATCCCAGCATGACCTGGATACACTTCCCGCATGCCTGCTACAGCTCCGCCCTGATCCAAGTCTGCTATAAGCTCCCTGCAGCGTGCCTGCTACAGCTCCTGCAGATTCCTGCTACACTCCCTGCATGTCTGCTACACTCGCCCAGCATGTCTGCTACTACACCTCCCGTCATGTCTGCTATAAGGCTTCGCCTGCTATGTCTGCTAACACTCCAGCATGATCTTGCTACAATCCCTGCATGTCTGCTACACTCCGCAGCATGTCAGCTAGCACTCACCAGCATGTCTGCTACCCCTCCCAGCATGTCTGGCTAACACTCCGCTCAATGTCTGCTACACTCCTGCATGTCTGATATACTCCCTGCCGCTGCTACTACACTCCAGCTGACTGCTACATCCCTTGCATGTCTGGCTACACTCCCGTGCATGAGTCTGCTACACACCCTGCAGTCTGCTACAGACTCCCTGCATGTCTACTACAGCTCGAAGTCAGTGTCTGCGCTACACATCCAAGCATGTCTAGGCTAGCACTACCTGCAATGTCTGCTTACAAATCAGCATGTTATAATACAACTCCTAGTCCTGTCTGCTGCACACTTCCCTTAGCAATGTCTGCTACACTCCCTGCATGTCTGCAACACTCCTGCGACGACGTCTGATACACTCCTAGCATGTCTGAGCTACACTGCCTGAGCATGTTTGCTACACACCATGCGATGTGTCGCTACACACCATCATGTCTGCTACACTCCCAACATGTCTTCTACACTCCCAACATGTCTGCTACACTCGAGCATGTTCCTGCAAGCATCCCAGCATGTCAGCAGAACACTCCCAACATGTCTGTCTACGACTCCTCATGTCTGCTATACCTACAGTACTCCAAGCAAGTCTGCTACACCCCCATGCCATGTCTGCTACAATCCCACATTCCAGCTATACAACCACTCCTGATCATTTCTGAGTACAAGCTCGCAACGGATGTCTGCTACGACGTCCGCTGCATGTCTATGCGTGGCACGAGCGGCGCTGTGCGACGGGAGTCGCGTGTGGCGGATGTGCAGGCTCCTTCCGTGGTGAGCATAGTGGCTAGCCGGGGGGGGCGGGGCCCGCATCTCGATATGCTATATGCGACAGCGACGCTCAGCATCGATGCATGTTCCAGCTACTCACTGTTTTTGGTGTGGATTCGCCAGGCCTCGGTCTGTCTACCCTAGCGCGCACACTCAGTGAATGAGTCTGCTACATCACTCATACACTTTACATCGTGCTCACACATCACGAGTCTCTCGGCAGCATTTGTCTGTACTCGTCTAGTCTCCACACCTGGTCACACACAGCCACACGCGCACCTCTGCCCGTACACACTCATCGAGGTCGTCTGCGAGCTCCTATCATGGCTCTCACTACACTCACTGCATTTCTACGACACTCCCTGCTTGTTCATTCAACACTCCCTGCATGTCTGCTACACTCCCAGTAGTCTGCTACCACGCCCTGCATTCCTGCTGCACACACGCCGGCATGTCTGCTACACTCCCGGCATGTCTGCTAGCACTCCTCCATGTGCTGAGCTTACTCTCCCTTCAGTCCTATAAAACTTCCCCTGCATGTCTGCTACAGCTCCCCCTGCATGTCTGCTACATCCGCTTGCATGTCCTGCACACTCCCTGCATGTCTGCATACCACTCCAGCATGTCTAGCAACACTCCTGCATGCTGCAAACACTACCCTGCATGTCCTGCTACGCTCCCAGCATGTCCTGCTACATGCTACCCTGCCTGTCTGCTACACTCCCTGCATGTCTGCTACCCTCCCGCTGCAATGTGCTGCTACCGCAGCCAAGCATGTCATGCTAACTCCAAGCATTTCTGCTACACCTCCAAACATTCTGCTACACTCCAAGCCATGTACTGCTACACTTCCAATTCATGTCTGCTAAATTCTCTTCCACCCCCAGCATGTCGTGCATACAATCTCCAGCATGTCTGATAGCACTCCCCGCGCATCCTTCTACAACTCCCTGCATGTCTGCTGCATACCCCTGCTTGGCCTGCTACACTCCCTGCATGACTGCTATAACTCCCTGCAAATATCTGGCTAGCGCGCTCCCATCATGTCTGCTAACACTCCTGCATGTCTGCTATACTCCCTGCATGTCTGCCTACACTCTCCAGCATGTCAGCTACATCCCTGCATGATCTGCTAACACTCCCGTACCTTAACACAAGTCTGCTACACTCCCAGCATGTCTGTCTGACAACTCCCAGCGCTGTACCTGCTACACTCCCTGCATGTCTGCTACACTCCCCTGCATGTACTGATATACTCCCTCATGAGACTACTACACTCCCAGCATGTCTGCTACACCTGCATGTCTGCTCCACTCCCTGCATGTCTGCTAACAGCTCCCTGCAATGGTCTGCTACACCTCGCCGCATGTATACTACACTCGTGAAGCATGTCTGCTCTACACTCCATGCATTATTGCTACACTCCACATGTCTGCTACAATTCCAGCATTTTAATACACTCCTAGCCATGTCTGCCTACACTCCCTTCAATGTACTGCTACAGCTCCCTGCAATGTCTGCAACACTCCCTGCACTACCTGATTACACTCCTACATGTCTGCTCACACTGCTGCATGTTTGAGCTACAACACTCCATGCATGTCTGCTACACTGCCATGCATGTCCTGCGAAATCTACACTCCCAACAGTGTCCTGCCTACACTCCCAACATGTCTGCTACACTCGAGCATGTCTCTACACCCCAGCATGCTGCTAGCACTCCCACAGTCTGGCTCAACACGTCGCCGAGCATTCCGAGCTACAACCTCCAAGCATGTCTGCCTAAACAACATACCCCCTGCATGTCAGCTACTAACCCCAGCGATGTCTGTCTACACTCCCTACATGTCTGATACACGAGCGCGAGCGTGCATGTCTGCAACACTCCTGCATGTCTGCAGCACTCCCTGCAATGTCCTCTGCCTCCCAAGTGCATGTCTGCTACACCCCCTGCATGTCTGCTACACACTGCCATAGCTTGTCCCTGCTAGCCTCCCCAGACATGGGTTGATGTTTCTGCTACACTCCCAGCATGTCTGCTACACTCCCTTTATGTCTGCTATACTCCCCAGCATGTCTGCTACAGCCTCCCACAGTCTGCTACAGCTCCCTGCATGATCTGCTACAGCCCCTGCATTCTACTACACTCACTTGCTGGATCTACTATGACGACTCCTGCATGTCTGTTACTACCTCCCTGCATGTTCGAGCTACACACTCCCAGTATGTCTGCTACACTCCGTCCGGCAATGTCTGCTACAACACCCTGCATGTCTTCTACACTCCCGGCAGTGTCTGGCTACACTCCCTCCATGCCTGCTACACTCGCTTCATGTCTGCTATACTGTCCTGCGATGTCTGCTACACATCCCTCGAGTCTGCTACAATCCCGTGCATGTCTGCTACACTCCCTGCATGTCTGCTTACACCTCCAAGCAATGTGACTGTGTGCAAACACTCCCTGCATGTCTAGCAACACTCCCGCAGTGCGCTCTACGGCGCCAGCATGTCTGCTACACTCCTGCAATAGTCTGCGACACTCCTGTCATGTCGCTACACGTCCCTGCATGCTGCTACAGCTCCAAGCATGTCTGCTACACTCCAAGCTGTACTGCTACACTCCAACATGTCTCTTACACTCCAAGCAAGTCGTGCTACACTCCAAGCTTGTCCTGTCTACACTCCCAGCATTGTCTGCTACACACCTAGAAAGTCTTGATACATTCCAGTCATGCCTTGCTACAACTCCCTGCCTGTCTGCTAATACTCCCTGCAGCCTGCTACACTCCAGCATGTCTGCTACACTCCCTGCAAATGTCTGCTACACTCCCAGCATGTCAGCTACACTCCCAGCATGTCTGCTACAGCTCCCTGCATTGTCTGCTATACTTCCCTGCATGGTCTCCTACACTCGCGCGAGCAAGGATCTGCTACATCCCTGCAAGGTCTGCTACCACTCCCTGCATGTAGCTGCTACACTCCCTGCATAAGTCTGCTACACTCCCTGCATTGTCTGCGACACAGCGAACATGTCTTCTACACCTCCATAGCATGTCTGCTACACCCCAAGCTATTCTTGCTTACTGCCAACACTCCAAGCAGGGTCTGCAACACACCAAGCATGTGCTGCTGCACTCGCCTGCATGTCCTGCTACAATTCCAGCATGTTTATATACATCTCCTAGCAGTGTCTTCTACACTCCCTGCATGTCTGCTACCACTCCCTGCATGAGTGGTCTGCTACACTCCGCATGTCTGCTACACTCCCGCATGCTCTGCTACACTTTTCCTCCCCTCTCCCGGCATGTCTGCTAACACTCCCGGCATGTCTGCTACACTCCCTGCATGCTTGCTATCATCCTGCATGTCTGCAACACTCCAAGAATGTCTTCAACACTCCGAAGCATGGTCGTGCTACACTCACCTGCATCGTCTGTGCTACAATTCCATGCATTTTGATACCACTCCTAGCATGTCGCTATACACTCCCTGCATGTCAGCAACACGTCCTCAATGTCTGCAACACATCCCTGCATGTCTGATACACTACTCCTACCATGGCCGGCGTACACTGCTGCATGTTTGCTACAACCTCCATGTCATGTCTCGCTACTCTCCATTCACGGTCCTGCTACACTCCCGCATGTCTGCTACACCCTGCATGTCTGCTACACTCCCTCATGTCTGCTACACTCCAGCATTGTCAGCTACACTCCAAGCATGTTCTGCTACACTCCCTGCATGTGCTGCTACACTCACGTCACGTCTGCTACACTCCTAGCATGTCTGCTACACTCCTACATGGTCTGGAGCATACACTCCCAGCATGGACTGCTGCACTCCCTGCATGTCTGCGCAACTCCCTACGAGTGCTTGCTGCACTAGCCGCTTGCATGCTGTGCAGCACTCCCTGCATGTCTGCTACAAACTCCCTGCAATGTCTGGCTATGCTACAGCACCATGCATGCTGCTACACTCCAGTGCTGTCTGCTACAGCTCCCTGCATGTCTGCTACACTCCGCTGCATGACTGCTATACTCCCAGCATGTCTGCACACTCCCAGAATGCCATGCAAAACATCGGCCCAGCAAGCCTGCTTCACACTCCCCTGCATGTCTGCTGAGCACTCCCAGCATTCTGCTACGCATCCCAGCAATTGTCTGCTACACTCTCCTGCATGTCTGCTACACTCCCTGCATGTCTACTATACGCCCTGCATGTCTGCTACACTCCCGCATGTCTGTCTACACTCCCGTCATATCTGGGCTACACTCCCTGTCATAATCTTGCTACACTGCCGGTGCATGTCCTGCTACAGAACTCCCGTCCTGTCTGCTACAACTCCCGGCATGTCCCTTCTACCACTCCCAGTCATGTCTGTCTACTCTCCCAGCATGCCTGCTACACTCCCCAGTATGTCTGGCTAGCACTCCCTGTAGTCTGCTACACACCCAACATGCCTGCGTACACTTCTCTGTAATCTGCTACAGATTGCCAACAATGCCTGCTACACTCCTGTATGTTCTGCTACTCTCCCCTGTATATCGCCTACACTCCCAACATACGCCTGCTACATCTCCCGGTATATCTGCTACAACTCCCCACATGCCTGCTACACTGCCCAGTATGTCTGCTACTCTCCAAGCATGCCTGCGATACACTCCCTGTGTGTAATCTGCTACACTTCCGCAACATGCCTGCTACACACCGTAATGTCTGCTACAACTCCCTAATCATGCCTGCTACACTCTCCCTTGTATATCTGCTACACTCCCAACATGCCTGCTGACACACTCCCTTGTATACTGCACCACCCAACATGCCTTGCTACACTCCCCAGGTTATCTGCCGTACAACTCCCAACATCCAGTCTACACCCGCAGTATATCTGCTACACACCCAACATGCCTGCACAGCGCTGCCCTGTAGTCTCTGCTACACTCACAACATGCCTGCCTACACTCCTGTTATATCTGCTACACTGCCCAACATGCCTGCTACACTCCCTGTATATCTGCCCCCTACACTCCCAACAATGCCTGCCTACACTCACTGAGATGTCTGCTACACTCCCAACATGGCCTTGCTACACTCCATGTGTATCTGTGCTACACTCCCAACATGCCTGCAACACTCCCTTGTAGTCTGCTACAGCTCCAAGGCGATGGCCTTCTACACTCCCGCGTAGTATTCTGCTACACTTCCCAACATGCCTGCTACACAGCCCTGTGTATCTGCTACCCCTCCCAACATGCCTGCTGCGCACTCCTTGTATATCTGCTACACAGCTGGTGACCAAACATGCCTGCTACACTCCCTGATATGATCGACTACCCTCAACATGCCTGCTACACTCCCAGTATATCTGCTACACTCCCAACATGGCCACTACCACATCCCTGTAAAAGCCTGCTATGCTCTCTGCAGTCTGCAACACTTCCCAACCATGCCTGCTGAGACTCCCTGTAAATGCCTGCTATACTCCCTGTAACGTCCTGCAAACCTCCCGTATGCCTGCTACACTCCCTGCATGTGCTGCTACACTCCCAACATGCCTGCTACACTACCAACATGTCTGCTACACTCCCTGTCGTGTACCGCTGCTACAACTCCCAGCACATGCATGTACACTGCCCACACGCACGTCTGCTACACTCCCACATGCCTGAGCTACACGCCCGAACACAGCCTGCTACACTCCCTGCATGTCTAGCTACACATCCCAACATTCATGCGATACCTCGCAACATGCCTGCTACTCGACTCCGAACATGCTGCTACACTCCCTGCATGTCTGACTACAGAAGCTCCCAGCATGCCTGCTACACCCCAACATTGTCTGCTACACTCCCCGTATGCCCTGCTACATACACACCCAACATGCCTGCTACAGCTCCCAACATGCCTGCCTACACTCCCAACATGCCCTGCTACAAAATCCCATTATTGGCTGCTACACTTCCCTGTATGCTAGGCTACATCTCCCATGGGAATGCCTCTTACACTCCATCAAACTAACACATAATTTAAACTAAACATCTTCCTCCAAGGTAAGTGAAAAATATTTCTTAGCTATGTAAAAAATAAAAATGAAAATACCGAATTGAACTTTGACTTACGAGTGTCCAACAAAGTAATTTTTTTGAGATAGGGAAATCTGTCGCTGGGTCGAAACGAGAGTTTTTGCTCTGAGTTACAGAGCAAGCTCCCACCTCCCTTTTTCCCCTCAACCGCAAAACCTGGACACCTCTCCTGTTAATCTATGAGGATTTTCATACGTTAATTCATAGAAATCATTCTCAGATTTCTCTCAGCAATAATAATAAATATTATTACAGATCCAAGTCACTCAATAAGTCAGGTCAAGTCACAGTCATCAAGTCACCAGTAAGACAGTCAAGTCACTCAGTAAGACAGCCAAGTCACTCAATTAGTCAGTCAAGTCATTCAGTCAGTCAAGTCACTCAGAAAGTCACTCAGTAAGTCAGTCAGTCATTCAGTTAGTCACACAAACTCATGTTAACCTCTTTTTCTGTGTACAAAGTAACACTTCATTACGGCTACAGGTTATCTCTTGTCTAATATATTTTTTAATTCTAAGACTTTAGTGCTTATACCTCTTCGTGCCACTTTCAGCAACACTAGTATGGATACTGGGTGTCATGATTTCTTGGCAGATACAAGATATAGTAATTAAAATATCATAGCACAGTTGACAAACACAGCTGCCTTGTAGCAGAGAAAGACTAGACACGTATGAATTACGAATGCTGGGATGGTGGGGGGTGGTGTCGGGGAGTGGTAGGAGATGGTGGGGCGGTGTCGGGGAGTGGTTGGGTATTGTGGGGTGGTGGTAGGGAATGGTGTGGGGTGGTGTCGGGGAGTGGTAGGGAATGGTGGAGTGGTGTCGAGGAGTGGTAGGGGATGGTTCCCCGGCTGCTACACAACAAGGTGGCCGCTTGAGCAAAAGAGAATTTTTTTTCCCTTCCCACAAACTGAACCATGTGAAATTAATTACACAACGTGTTACATAAAATTGTGCAGCAATTCTTTAATGGCGGTCTACTGTATTATTATACAGTGGAACCTCTACTTGCGAGCATGTCCATGCGCGAGTTTTTCCAAATATGAGCAGTCGATGGGTCAATTTTTTGCTTCCATACGTGAGCAGTAGTTTCCACAAGCGAGCAGACCTCACTGGCAGGTTTCCTTGACATTGGTGAGGGACTCTTGCTCTTGATCTCGGAATTGTATCTCATTTGTCTGTTGGAACTATCTTATTGAAATTTGGGCAATGTATGATGGAAATATGCTTCTTAACGTACACCAAAAATGAAAGAAATCTAAGCATAAATAATGGAGTTCACTTCTCAGCAATTAGCCACCCTTTGCGGTAATTTCGAATGGTTTTTATGGTTGTATTCTCGTTTTTTTTGGTCTCTTTTGATAGAATGGAAGATATATTACAGAATAAAATATGATTTGATTTGCTTTCAACGGGCGAAAAATACCTTTAAAAAAAGCTCAACCTAGGGGAAAAACCCAAATTTTTTTCTTTTTTCAATAAAAAAACTTCCAATTTCCAAACATGTCCTTTAAAAAATTTAAAATTTTAAAACAATTAAATTGGGAAAAAAAAAATAAACCCCGAAATCTTATTTTTTTTGTGAATAAAAATTAAAAAATTTTTATTTAATAATAAAAAATAATAATAATAAAAATAATAATAATTTAATTTTTAATTTAAAAATAAAAATTTTTTTTTTTTTAACAAAGTCCGGGCCCCCCTCTCCCCCCCCGGCCCGGGGTGAAACCCCAAAAAAAAAAAGGAAAAAATCCCCCCAAAAGAAAAAAACTTTCATCAACATTCAACCTTTCACCCAAACTCACACATTATCACTGTTTTTGCAGAGGTGCTCAGAATACAACAGTTTAGAAGCATACACGTATAAAGATATACAACATACCCCTTTCCAAACTGCCGATACCCCAAACCCCTCCTTTAAAGTGCAGGCATTGTACTTCCCATTTCTAGGACTTGATCCGACTATATGAAAATAACTGGTTTCCCTGAATCCCTTCACTAAATATTACCCTGCTCACACTCCAACGGGATCGTCAGGTCCCAATTCATTCGTCTCCATTCACTCCTATCTAAACACACTCATGCACCTTGCTGGAAGTCCAAGCCCCTCGCCCACAAAACCTTTTTTTCCCCCCTCTTTTCCAACGCCTTTCGAGGACGACCCCTACCCCTCCTTCCTTCCCCTATAGATTTATATGCTTTCCATGTCATTCTACTTTGATCCATTCTCTCAAAATGACTAAACCACCTCAACAACCCTCTTCTGCCCTCTGACTAATGCTTTTATTAACTCCACACCTCCTAATTTCCACACTCCGAATTTCTGCATAATATTTACACCACACATTTCCCTAGAAAAGGACATCTCCACTTTCCCTCCAACCGTCTCCTCGCTGCTGCATTTACCCCCAAGCTTCACTCCATATAAGAGTGTTGGTACTACTATACTTTCATACATTCCCTTCTCTGCCTCCATAGATTTAACGTTTTTTTTACTCACAATATACCTCAACGCACCACTCACCTTTTTTCCCTCACAATTCTATGATTAACCTCATCCTTCATAAATCCATCCGCCGACACGTCAACTCCCCAGTATCTGAAAACATTCACTTTTTCCATACTCCTCCTCCCCAATTTGATATCCAATTTTTTCTTTATCTAAATCATTTGATACCCTCATCACCTTACTCTTTTCTATGTTCACTTTCAACTTTCTACCTTTACACACATTCTCAAACTCATCCACTAACCTTTTCAATTTTTCTTTAGAATCTCCCATAAGCACAGTATCATCAGCAAAAAGTAACTGTGTCAATTCTCATATTGAATTTGATTCCCCATAATTTAAACCCCACCCCTCTCCCGAACACCCTATCATTTACTTCTTTTAAAAACCCCAAATCTATAAATAAATTAACCCTTTCAGGGTCCGTCCCGTAGATCTACGGCTTTACGTTCAGGTCCAAACCTAGATCTACGTCATGAGCCAGCTCACTCTGATAAACTGTGAGTGGTACATTTGGGCCTAGATATGACAGAATACATCTATGTGGTATGTGTGCACTACATAAAACAGATCCTGCAGCACACTGTGTATAATGAGAGAAAAAAAATGAATCATGATTTTCGATTAAAACAGCGAATTTGCAGTGTTTTTTTGTATGTTTTTTATAGTTGTATTTGCGATTTCTTGGTCTCATTTGATAGAATGGAAGATATATTACAGAAATAGAGATGATTTTGATTGGTTTTAGCACTGGGGAAAAGGGTTGAAACCTGAGCTCAAAAGTAGCGGAAATGTTTAAATTTTTGCCGATATCAAGAGTAAACAAACGACCTCACACATCAAAAACAGCAGCGGTGGGTCTAATATACATTCACAAATATGGTGAGATATTTATACAATTATTACAGTATTGCATAACAGTAAATCTTCTATTTTTTGGGTGAATAAAAATTCATTATGTGAATAAAAAATCAAAATGGAATTTATTTGTAAAGCCTCAAAATGTAACAATGAACATAGGGAAAAGTTAGTTTATTTTTCCCGGAATACCTACATTGTTTATTCTGGAGCCTATTTTGAAATTGGAATATTGTGAACTTTGTGTTAAATTGGCCAAATTAACAATTTCCGATCACTTTTTTTTGGTAGTTGAAACAGATGACTTGGCGATTTCTTGTGCTCAATCGATAGAATAGAAGTAATAAATAGTGAAATAGCTAAAATTTGGTTTTATTGGAATAATGTTAATTGGCCTAAAATGGGAGTCGTAAATATCGCTGACACATCAAAATTCGCGAGAGCATAATTCGTCAAATTTCCACCAAATTTCGTACTTTTTGTTTTTAAACCTTTACAAAAAGATTCTCTACGATTTCATAAGAAAAAATAACAAATTTTTTTTTGAAAATTCTTGGACACTGGTGCGTGACTTCAATTTTGGCTTGGCCCCTAAAAGGGGTTTAAACAACCATGGTGATTTTAAAACATCCCTGTCTAAGACCTACTTTTTTCCCGGGAATTATTTTCCCTCTTTCTACACACCCAACCCTGAGCCTCACTTCCCAAAAAACTCTTAACAGCATTTAGTAACTTACCATTTTCCCATTTATTTGCAACATTCCCACATTGCCCCCCTATCCACCATCATATCCTTTTCTAAATCCATAAAGCAATAAAAACTTCCCTACTTTATCTAAATACTTCACATATATGCTTTTAATGAAACACTTGATCACACATCCCCCACCCACCTGAAACCTCCCCGCTCACCGCAATCCTCATTCGTCTTACCCCCAATTCTTTCAAATTTTAACCCCACCCTATACTTTTCCTGGTATATAGTAAAATATTCCCTATAATTTTTACAATTTTCTTTTTTCCCCCTTCCTTTATATAAGGGGCTATACATCTCTTGCCAATCCCAGGGACCTTCCCCTCTTTTATACATTATTAAACAAAAATACCAACCACTCCAAAAATATACCCCCCCTTTAAAATTCTGTCAGATCCCATAATAAAAAAAAATAATAATAATTTAAAAAAATAAAATCATAATAATAATACAGTGGAACCTCAAAAATTGAACTTTAAACCATTCCGGAGCTGTTTTTTAAATTCGAAAAGTCTGAAATTCGAAGCAATAATTCCCATAAGAAATAATGGAAATACAATTTAATCCGTTCCAGAAACCCAAAAATATTCACACAAAAAATACATTTTATAGAGATTAATTAGTTTTTACATACAACAAATACTATAGTTTTTAATTTATGTATAGTAATACATATAAAATAACATTTTACTTACCCTTTATTGAAGATTGGTGATGGCATCTGGAAGATAGGGGGGGAGGAGAGAGGGAGTTGGGGTTATGTTGGGAAGGAGAATCCCCCTCCATGAGGACTTCAGGTAAAGCCCTCTCTGGGTTACTTCCCTTTTTCTGGTCTTTTAATGCCACTAGGACCAGCTTGAGAGTCACTGGACCCCGTATAAACAAAAAACTGTCCACAGTCCTCTGTTTTCTGGCGCCTCTAACATTTCCCCTAAAATGGGGCGTGGTTCTGTCACTGAACTTGTTGCAAAGATGGCTTGTTAGCTTGCTCAGGGGGGTACTTTTTGCAAAACATTTGGACATCATTCCACTTGGCCCCAAATCCCTTAATCTTTGAAGAAGGCACCTCAATCCACCTCCCTATATTAACACCTTTCCCAACATCACTTCCTTTTATTTGTTCTTTGACAGGATAGAAAAGATGGTCGACTTGTTTTCCCATACATCCTGGCAAGCTCAAAACAAGTTTTTCCCCAAACCCCTCTCATACTTCGTATTATTTCCTTCTCACATCCCAGGTGTTTTCACTTTCTTACCACAGGGTACACTACAAGTTTCTTCGGGCCCATGGCAGCTTTTTTCACAGTCCCACAAGGCACTAAACCACAACAAAAAAAATCTAAAATGCATGAATGGAGCGCAGGTTAGTGTTCACTCAAGCATAAACAAAGTTAGACTGCTCACGCACCAGCGCAGGGACGCGGACAGAGCGGATGGCAGACGGGTCCCTACCCGGCGGTCCGAAAATAGGGGCGCTTTCGATAATAGGGACACATTTTTGCCGAAAAAATGGTCAAAATTTCTTGAAACGTTCGATACGTGATAATTTTCGTTTTTGAGTTCCACTGAAACATATAATAATAATAGTATAATAAAAAATAATACAATAATAATCATAATATATATGTATAATAAAATACATATATAATAATAATTTTACTACATATAATAAATATAATAATAGACGGCTCAAAAGGCCGTCACTAATGGCATGTTTTACCACAACAAAGAGGGAGCAGTTGTGGCCACCTCCACCTGTTACATAATGACATACAGCGGACCCCCCCGGTTAACGATATTTTTTTCACTCCAGAAGTATGTTCAGGTGCCATACTGACCTAATTTGTCCCATAAGGAATATTGTGAAGTAATTAGTCCATTTCAGACCCCCAAAACATACACGACAAATGCATTTACATAAATACACTTACATAATTGGTCGCATTCGGAGGTGATCGTTATGCGGGGGTCCACGTATTTATTCATTCTAGAGTATAAATCAAAGTTTCTATGTTATTTATATTGTTTGTTAGTCATATTAGATGAACTGTGACATATAAATAAGCCCTAACAGATGATATTAGTGAAATTAATTTATGAAGTATTTTGGCCCAGTCTCCAGACAAACTCGTCCACCGCTGACACCGCCCACACGACTGCATGAATGACATATTTTATTCATCCTAGAGTATATATCATGCTTCTCTGTTATTTATATAGTTTGTTAGTCATATTAGATAAAATGTGATAGATAATTTAAGCGTATAGATTATATTAGCGAAATTATTCATTAAAGTATTATTTTACATGTAAACAATACAATAACCAAATTCTGTAAACTCAGCATTGTAATCCTTATAGAGAATAAACTTTGAATTTGAATTTGAATTTGAAAAAAGTATTTTGCCTGGTCTTCAACAAACCTCGTCCACACGCTGACACTGCCCATACCACTACATGAAAATTTCATATTTAAATTTATTTTAGATATACATCAGGTTTCTATGTTATTTTTATTGTAATTAATTCATATTAGATGAAGTGAATAGATAAATAAGCCGTAGATTACATTAGCGAAATTATTGAAGTACAGTGGAACCTCAAATATCGAACTTTCCCTTTAGTCCAGAAGGCTGTTCGAGTGCCTTTACCGAATGAATTTATTCCCCTCAGGAAAAATGAAAATAAAATTATCCATTTTAACCCTCAAAAA
>NC_069399.1:36602543-36623973 GCF_026875155.1 Cherax quadricarinatus
ACTGTTCCTAGAATTGCTGAAGTTGCACCCGGGAGGTTGTAACTACCAAAATGACTAGGTTTTGTTCTCGCCCTTTTACTGCTAAAATTTCCCATACATCATTTGAGGCATTTGATTTTGTCAAACAAGTGACCTGCAATGTACGCCACCCCCCCCCTTTTGCCTGTTCACTCTGTCACATCTGTATGGGTTGTAACCTGGGATCCATATTTTTTGTCCAAGTGATCCTTTATGGGGGTCTCATTGGGGGGTTTCCCATGGGGGGATGTTGCCCCCTTATGCTTTCGTTGCGATGATTTTCGTGGGCAAGTTCGGTCTATCCCTCTAGGATTTTCCGGGTGTATATAAAATGTATCTTCCCCCTGCGTTCCAAAGTGCAGGTTCGGGAACTTCAACACTCCCAGTATTTTAAAATTTTTTTATCTCCATTAGTGCCCGTGAAGGTTTCTGACATTTTCAAGGTCAGCATTTACCTGCCATAAAAGGTGCTGTTAGGCACAGCAATTTTCCAGCCTAGACAGAACAGTGACCAAGAGTGTTATCAGGGCTTGCAATAGTTTTAAAGGGGTTTCTCATATCCATCCTGTCTTTTCTCAGTGCGACTATACAATGTTATGGCCCTTAAAAGGTGAGATCCTCCGACATGATACTCCCGGTTTTTGACATTGGTTTTTCGCTCTTTTTTAGGCCAAAATTTTTTTTTGTCCTGATGAATTTTAATTTCCTCATTTTAAACCATATCGGATAATTAAAATTTTTCCTCATCGTTGAACTTCATATGTTTCTCAGCCCTTGAAAGTTTTTGGTTAGTCCCCTGGACCCTTTGCAGTGTCGAAGGGAAGACCTGTATGCAGGTTCTGGTGTCACCTGAAAGGAAGACACGGTGATGGGCTGACTCCTTGTCATGTCAATATGAGGATGAAAACAAGAGGGGAGTGAGCACTGTCCCTTGGAACAGAGATTTTCCCGAGCTCCCGGCTTTATCTATTTTCTACTATTCTTGTTTCGTTTGGAGGAAATTATGATCCATCGACCACTTTTTCCCGTTATTCTTTTAGCACGCATTTTTGCCTATTACCCCTGGTCCACTTTTCGAAAGGGTTTTGCAAAGTCGTATATATTACACTGCATTCTTTTTGTCTTTTTGTGCATTTAGGCCTTGTCGAGTGATCCCAAAAGTTGAACAGAAGGAGCGACCTGTTCTAACCATGTTTCCCGGGTTGTGTAACTGTGGGTTTCTAGAGGGTGGTGATCTTCTTTTAGACCCTTTCAAAAATTTTTTTGAATGGGGGTTAGTGTACGGTCTGTAGTTCTTTGCTGTTGCTTTACTGCCCCTTTGTGGAGTGGGGCTATGTCTGTTGTTTTAGTAACTGTGGGACACCCGTGTCCATGCTCCCTTCATAGGGTTCCTGAGTCTGGCCATGGGCAGAGTGCTGGGCATCATTTATCGCCTTTCGAAGTCATTTGGCGGTTCAGGATAACATCAGATAGGCTTGTGTTAACTCAAATTCGGGGCTTTCTCATAGAAAAAAATAATTTGATCTTTGACTCTCAGTCTGTTAGGGCTTGCTAAAAACGACTCATACTGGGGACTTAAGGCACCAGTACTCATTCCATCTTGTTTTCGCATACCTCATATCTGCATTAGACAAGGATGTCAGCCACAGCAACCGTGTTTCCTTTGCGGTTGATGCGAGGAAACTAGAAGCCGCGTCGAAAAATAGTGATCAGCAAAATTCGCCTCTTACGGCTGCACGTTGATGTGGCGATCGGATGAGTTCAAATGCAGAAAGAGGGGTAGTGACGAGGGTCAGCAGAGGGGCATCAAACAGAAACGCTATCCAGTGTTACACTAAAAATATAGAATAGCACTAGTCACAATATACATTTTTAGAGTTTCACAACAATGTAGATGAATACCAACAGAGTAAGTTTTATTATCCCATAAGTAGGGTGAAATGGGTAGGCCTGAAACTGGTGGGTACAGTCACTCCCCAATAAACGTCTACACCCCTTACCACTAGCCCAGACGTTTTGCATGAAAGTAAATCACAATAAATCTGGGTTTAAGGGTTGAATAAAGAGTTGACGGTATAACTCTCGGTTCCTCTATTCCTCACCTCTCAGCCCAACAATAACTAAAGTGAATAAGTATGTGTCGTTAAGGTAGATTTCGGCTCATTTTTACCATTATTTTCTCTCTCTTTGACCCACCTTAATGCCCTCTAATTGGTGGGTAGTAATGCCAGTGATAGTCTCTTGCTCCCAGGAGAGCGGAGGCGTCCTCCTCTGCCTCGCATAACCAGATTTAACCCAGAAGTTCCATTATGATTATATAACCCAGGTTGTGTTATCCACCCAGGATAACCCAGGGTAGTGTTATCCACCCAGGATAACCCAGGGTAGTTTTATCCACCCAGGATAACCCAGGGTAGTGTTATCCACCCAGGATAACCCTGGGTAGTGTTATCCCCCAGGTATAACCCAGGGTAGTGTTATCCAACCAGGATAACCCAGGGTAGTTGTTATCCATCAGGAGAAACCCAGGATAACCCAGGGTAGTGTTTATCCACCCAGGGGTAACCCAGGTAGTGTTATCAACCTGGATAACCCAGGGTAGTGTTATCCAAACAGGATAACCCAGGGTAGTGTTATCCACCCAGGATAACCCAGGGTAGTGTTATCCACCCAGGATAACCCAGGGTAGTGTTATCCACCCAGGATAACCCAGGGTAGTGTTACCCACCCAGGATAACCCAGGGTAGTGTTATCCACCCAGGATAACCCAGGGTAGTGTTATCCAACCAGGATAACCCAGGGTAGTGTTATCCACTCAGCATAACCCAGGATAACCCAGGGTAGTGTTATCCACCCAGGGTAACCCAGGGTAGTGTTATCCAACCAGGATAACCCAGGGTAGTGTTATCCAACCAGGATAACCCAGGGTAGTGTTATCCAACCAGGATAACCCAGGGTAGTGTTATCCAACCAGGATAACCCAGGGTAGTGTTATCCAAACCGGATTAACCCGAGTAGTGTTATCCAACCAGATAAACCCTGGGTAGTGTTATCCAACCAGGATAACCCAGGGTTGTGTTATCCACCCAGGTACCCAGGGTAGTGTTATTCCAAACCAGGATAACCCCAGGGTATTGTTATATCCAACCAGGAAAACCCAGGGTAGTGTTATCCACCCAGGTTAACCAGGGGTTGTGTTATCAACCAGGAATAACCCAGGGTAGTGTTATCCACCAGGATAACCCAGGGTAGTGTTATCCAACCAGGATAACCCAGGGTAGTGTTATCCACCCAGGATAACCCAGGGTAACCCAGGGTAGTGTTATCCACCCAGGATAACCCAGGGTAACCCAGGGTAGTGTTATCCACCCAGGATAACCCAGGGTAGTGTTATCAACCCAGGATAACCCAGGGTAGTGTTATCCACCCAGGATAACCCAGGGTAGTGTTATCCACCAGGATAACCCAGGTAGTGTTATCCACCAGGATAACCCAGGGTAGTGTTATCCACCAGGATAAAACCCAGGGTAGTGTTATCCACCCAGGATAACCCTGCTGGGGTAGTGTTATCCAAAAACCCCCCGGTAAAACCCAGGGTAGTGTTATCCACCCAGGATAACCCAGGGTAGTGTTTCCCCCAACCTAGGATACCCAGGGTAGTGTTATCACCGAGGGTATAAAACAGGGGTAGTGTTATCCACCCAGGATAACCAGGGTAGTGTTATCCCACACCCTAACCCCCCCAGGATAACCCAGGGTAGTGTTATCAACCCAGGATACCCAGGGGTAGATGTTATCACCGGGAACCCAGGGTAGTGGTTATAACCCAGGATAACCCATGTACGTGTTATCACCAGGATAACCCAGGTAGTGTTATCAACCCAGGATTAAACCCATGGTAGTGTTATCCACCCAGGATAACCCCAGGGTGTGTTAACCACCCAGGATAATCCAGGATCAGTGTTATCTACCCAGGAAAACCAGGGTAGTGTTATCACCAGGATAACCCAGGGTAGTGTTATCCACCCAGATAGCCCAGGGTAGTGTTAGCACCCAGGATAAACCCAGGGTAGTGTTATCCCCACCCAGGATAACCAGGTTAGTGTTATCCACCCTAGGTAACCCAGGATAGTGTTCAATCCCCAACCCAGGATAACCCAGGGTAAGTTTATCAGCACAGGAAACCCAGGGTAGTGTTATCAGCACAGGTTAACCAGCGTTAGTGAAATCACCAGGATACCCAGGATAGTGTTATCCCCAAAGGAAAACCCAGGGTTAGTTGTTATCCAACCAGGATAACCCCAGGGTTAGTGTTATCCACCATGGATAACCCAGGTAGTGTTATCCACCAGGATAACCCAGAGGAGTGTTATCCACCCAGGATAACCCAGGGTAGTGTTATCAGCACAGGATAACCCAGGGTAGTGTTATCAGCACAGGATAACCCAGGGTAGTGTTATCCACCCAGGATAACCCAGGGTAGTGTTATCCACAAAGGATAACCCAGGGTAGTGTTATCCAACCAGGATAACCCAGGGTAGTGTTATCAGCACAGGATAGCTCAGGGTAGTGTTATCACCAGATAAACCCAGGGTAGTGTTATCCACCCAGGCATAACCAGGGTAGGTGTTAACCCCTACAAGGATAACCCAGGGTAGTGTTATCCAACCAGGACAGCCCAGGGTAGTGTAATCCACCATGGATAACCCTGGGTAGTGTTATCCTCCCAGGATAACCAAGGGTAGTGTTATCCACTCAGGATAACCCAGGGTAGTGTTATCAGCAAGGTAACCCAGGGTAAGTGTTATTACACCAAGGATAAACCCACGGGTAGTGTTACCAACCAGGGATTGACCCAGGGTTGAGTGTTAACAGCACAGGATAACCCAGGGTAGTGTTATCAGCACAGGATAACCCAGGGTAGTGTTATCCACCCAGGATAACCCATGGTAGTGTTATCCACCCAGGATAACCCAGGGTAGTGTTATTAACCCAGGATAACCCATGGTAGTGTTATCCACCCAGGATAACCCAGCTGGTGTGTTATTAACCCAGGATAACCATGGTAGTGTTATCCACCCCAGGGATAACCCAGGCTAGTGTTATCCCACCCAGGGATATCCCAGGATGTGTTATCCACCCAGGAAAACCCAGGGTAGTGTTATCCACCCAGGATAACCCAGGGTAGTGTTATCCACCCAGGATAAGCCAGGGTAGTGTTATCCACCCAGGATAACCCAGGGTAGTGTTATCCACAAAGGATAACCCAGGGTAGTGTTATCCAACCAGGATAACCCAGGGTAGTGTTATCCACCCAGGATAACCCAGGGTAGTGTTATCAGCACAGGATAACCCAGGGTAGTGTTATCAGCACAGGATAACCCAGGGTAGTGTTATCCACCCAGGATAACCCAGGGTAGTGTTATCCACGAAGGATACCCAAGTGTAGTGTTATCCAACCAGGTTATCCCGGGTAGTGTTATCAGCACGGATAACCCAGGGTAGGTGTTATCAGCAAAGGTTAAACCAGCGGTAGTGTTTATCCACCAGGATAAACCCAGTGTAGTGGTTATCCACCAAGGTAACCAGGGTAAGTGTTATCAACCAGGATAACCCAGGGTAGTGTTATCCACCATGGATAACCCAGGGAAGTGTTATCCACCATGGATAACCCAGGGTAGTGTTATCCACCCAGGATAACCCAGGGTAGTGTTATCCGGCCAGGATAACCCAGGTTAGTGTTATCAGCACAGGATAACCCAGGGTAGTGTTATCAGCACAGTATAGCCCAGTGTAGTGTTATCCACCCAGGAAAACCCAGGGTAGTGTTATCCACCCAGGATAACCCAGGGTAGTGTTATCCAACCAGGATAACCCAGGGTAGTGTTACCAGCACAGGATAACACAGGGTAGTGTTATCCACCCTGGATAACCCAGGGTAGTGTTATCCACCTAGGATAACCCAGAGTAGTGTTATCCAACCAGGATAACCCAAGGTAGTGTTATCAGCACAGGATAACCCAGGGTAGTGTTATCCACCCAAGATAACCCAGTGTAGTGTTATCCAAAAAGGATAACCCAGGGTAGTGTTATCCACCCATGATAACCCAGGTTTTGTTATCCCCAACCCAGGAAAACCCAGGGTTAGTGTTATCCACCAAGGATAACCCAGGGTAGTGTTATCCACCCAGGATAACCCAGGGTAGTGTTATCCAACCAGGATAATCCAGGGTATTGGTATCAACTCAGGATAACCCAGGGTAGTGTTATCCACCAAGGATAACCCAGGGTAGTGTTATCCACTCAGGATAACCCAGGGTAGTGTTATTCCAACCAGGGATAACCCAGGGTAGTGTTATTAGCACAGGATAACCCAGGGTAGTGTTATCCAACCAGGACAACCCAGGGTACTGTTATCCACCCAGGATAACCCAGTTTAGTGTTATCCACCCAGGATAACCCATGGTAGTGTTATCCAACCAGGATAACCCAGGGTAGTGTTGTCCACCCAGGATAACCCAGGGTAGTGTTATCCACCCAGGATAACCCAGGGTGGTGTTATCTGCACAGGATAACCCAGGGTAATGTTATCCAACCAGGATAACCCAGGGTAGTGTTATCCGCCCTGGATAACCCATTGTAGTGTTATCCACCCAGGATAACCCAGGGTAGTGTTATCCGCCCAGGATAACCCTTGGTAGTGTTATTCACCCAGGATAACCCAGGTTAGTGTTATCCACCCAGGGTAGTGTTATCCACCAAGGATAACCCAGGGTAGTGTCATCCAACCAGGATAACCCAGAATAGTGTTATCAGCACAAGATAACCCAGGGTAGTGTTATCAGCACAGGATAACCCAGGGTAGTGTTATCAACCCAGGATAACCCATAGCAGTGATTGTTAGCCACCCAGGATAACCCAGGGAAGTGTTAGCCACCCAGGATAACCCATAGCAGTGATTGTTAGCCACCCAGGATAACCCAGGGTAGTGTTATCCACCCAGAATAACCCAGGGTATTGATTGTTAGCCACCCAGGATAATCCAGGATAGTGATTGTTGGTCACCTGATAACCAGGGCAGTGTTTTCCACATAGTATTACCCAGGGTAGGGAGTGTTAGCACCCAGGAATACCCTGTTGCCCCCCCCCCGGGCCCCCCGTAGTGTCTATCCACCCGAATGACCCAGGTATTGATTGTTAGCCACCCAGGATAATCCAGGATAGTGATTGTTAGTCACCTAGGATAACCCAGGGCAGTGTTTTCCACACAGTGTAACCCAGGGTAGTGATTGTTAGTCACCCAGGATAACCCAGGGTAGTGTTATCCACCCAGTATAACCCAGGGTAGTGTTTGTTTACTTACCCAGGATAAACCAGGGTAGATGGAAAATAAATGGTATCAAATGCCGACACAGTGGAAATATGAACACATATGCAGTATAATGTGATCCTTTATTGACAACGTTTCACCCACACAGTGGGCTTTTTCAAGTCACACACAGATCTACCTGGGGTGGAAGGTACGGGAGTATTTATAGTCATGTTCAGATGTTGAGGTCAGGTGGAATGCTGAATTGATGAATCTTATCGGAGTGGAGTTATAGAGTATTGGGGTAGCTTGGCAGGGGTATTGGACAAGTTGTTGAGTGGACCCTTCTGTAGTGTTCTTATGTTCTTATGTGGGATAGCGATGAAGAAGTTTCTTGGCGAGTGGTTTCAGCTATGTTATTGAAGCCGTTGTTTCTGGTGGGAAATTGTTGGTTATAGAGATAAGCGATGTATTCCAGGATTCTTCAGGTATTGAGTGTTGTCTTCTGTGGCGATAAAGTCTTGAGTTTCTGTAGTTAATTTAAATGGACATTTTGTGAATTGCGATGTTGTTCGCAGGCATTCCTTGTATCGTCAGTCCTGCTTGCATATTGGGTGTTCTGAATATGTGTTTTGTTTTTAGAGGTTCTTATGTTTCGCCCAATATAATTTGTTGCAGTCATTTACAGGGATTTGTATACCCCTGCAGCGGCATGGAGGCTTGTCCTGTCTACTACTGGGGATGTCCTTGATGGTCGTGGTTGTGGAGGTAGATCTTGGAATGATGTATTGGAAAAGATGTTGGAAACATGTTGGCAATGGAGTGGTGGGGGTGGGACTATTGTATCTCTTCTCGGCAGTGTTTCTCTGGGGTGTGTTGAAGATGTTTAATGCCCGCCGTCTGCAGTCTCTGATGAAGTGACGGAGGATAGTGGAAGATTTAGAAAATACTTGTTTCATTATTAGTGCATTTCTTCCTCAAGGAACTCATTGCTGCAGATTCTGAGTGCACCAGGAAGAAAGCCTTTAATTACACACGTTTTGGTTTTGGTGCGTGGTGAAGAGTAGAAGTGGAGAAGATCGTTTGGCTTGGTGGGTTTCGTAGACTTTAAAACGAAGTTCGTGGTCGCTTTGCAGAGCGAACATCAAGGAAAGGAGGTGTTGTCGACTTCTTCTTTCAAGTTTGAAACTGGATTGAAAGGCTCGACCTGGTTGAGCTTGTCTTGGAGAGCTTGAACGTTTGAAGCATTTTAGGAGTTATGAGGAAAATGTCACAGAACCTTTCAGCCTTGATGTGACTTCCCTATTCACCAAGGTACCTCTACACAAGCCATCGATCTCTTGCGGCAGGAAAAATTGTGATTACTTGATCTTCCATTCAGCCAGCGTTTCATCGACTTGTTGAACTATATGTTGGCTTTACGTTTGTTTCTCTTTCGAAAATAACCTCTTTCGCAGACTTTGTGGATTACCTGGGTTCGCCACTCAGTGCGGTCCTGGCGGAAAACTATACATGGAACATCTAGAAGCCGAACTTTTCTCCACCATGATTCCTTCGTCTGTCACCTGGTCTCATTATGTTGATGACATTCTCCTATAACTCCTAAACGGCTTCAACGTTAAAGCTCTCCAAGACAGCCTAAACCAGGTTCGAGCCTTCAATCCAGTTCACACTTGAAAGAAGAAGTCGACAAAACAACCTTTCCTTTCTTGATGTTCTGCTCTGCAAAGTGACCACGAACTTCGTTTAAAGTCTATCGAAAAACCCACCTACCAAAACGATCTTCTCCACTTCTCTCTCACCACGACACCAAGACCAAACGGTGGTGTAATTATAGGGCTTCTTCCTGCGTGCACTCAGAATTCTGCAGCAATAGTTCCTGTAGGAAGAATGCACTATAATTGAACAAGTATTTTCTAACTCCACTATCCTCGTCACTTCATTCAGGAGACTGCAGACGGCGGGCATTTAAACTCTTCAACACACACCAGAGAAGACCACTTCGAGAAGAGATACATAGGTCCTCCCCACCAACTCCATTGCCAAACATGTTTTCCAACATCTTTTCCAATCATTCATTCAAGTTTTTTCTCCACAACCACGACCATCAAGGACATCACCCAGTAGTAGACACGGGACCAAGGCTCCATCTCTGCAAGGGGTATACATAATCCCTTGTAATGACTGCAACCAAATTTATATTGGTGGGCGAAACATCAAGAGACCTCCAAACACGTATTTCAGAACACCAATGTGCAAGCAGGACTGACGATACAAGGAAATGCCTTGTGTACAACATCGCAATTCACAAAACCATTTAATTAACTTCAGAAAACTCAATGACTTATCGCCACAGAAGACAACACTCAATACCGAAGAAATCCTGGATCATCGCATATCTCTTAACCAACAATTTTCACCCAGAACAACGGCTTCTATAACATAGCTGAACCACTCGCCAAGAAACTTCTTCATCGCTATCCAATAAGAACATAGAACACACTACAGAAGGTCCTACTATCACAACTTGTCCTATACCCCATGCCAAGCTACCCAAAGACTCATAACTCCACCGATAGATCAATCAGATGCAGCATTCCAACTGGACCTCAACATTCTCGAACATGATATAAATACTCCCATACCTTCACCCCAGGTGATCTGTGGGTGACTTGAAAAAAGCCCACGTGTGGGTGAACGGTTGTCAATAAAGGATCACATTATACTGCATATGTGTTTATATTTCATACCCATGGGTAGTGATATCTACCATGGATTACCCATAGAAGTTATTGTTAGCCACCAGGATAACCCTGGGGTGTGTTATCCACCAGGATAACCATAGCAGACCCAAAAAAAAACTCACAACCAAACCCCAAAAAAATAATTGTTTGCACCACAGGATAACCCAGTGTGGGTAAAAAGATAAGATTTTATTTCTTCTGTAAATGTTACAGTGTATAATTACAATTTTGGTTTGTTAAGTCGAAGAAAACCACGAATCATGCTGCGACTTTTTGGGTAGACATTATCAAGTATAATTACTACTAAAATCTTTACAATGATGAGAGTGGTTTACTTTTCTTTTATCTTAATCTAATGTGAGGTAGTCCAAAGGTGGAGGTTTATATGAATAATGTAATCTTGAAGCCTGGCCACATTATAAAAAACAATATTGCATAGGTCCGTTACACCATTACATGTTAGTTATATTCCTGAAAATGGCCGTGTTAGGTAATCCACGTTAGATAAAAATGATGAACTTATGGGAAAAATAGGGTTATGTTCCTGGAAGCTACCAAAAAGCCAAACAACTTTTTTAGACCAACAGTTTATCTGGAGTTTATCTGGAGAGAGTTCCGGGGGTCAACGCCCCCGCGGCCCGGTCTGTGACCAGGCCTCCTTAGGTCAGTGTCCCAGGATGCGACCCACACCAGTCGACTAACACCCAGGTACCCATTTTACTGATGGGGAACATAGACAACAGGTGGAAAGAAACACGTCCAATGTTTCTACTCTGGCTGGGAATCGAACCCAGGCCCTCACCGTGTGAAGCGAGAGCGTTAACCACCAGGCCACCAGTGCTTACAAAAATTTAGTGAATATGTAATTGTAGTTCATTGTCATGATATATTATGTTTTTACTGCTTAAGACTACAAATTCAACATAAATAATAGTATTTCTTACCTGAAATGTCTGATTGTGAAAACAGCAGAGATGCATAGTTTGGCCCTACTGAGCTGAGGTGGATGGTTGTTGGTTGTTGGCAGAAGTGGTGGATAGAGGTTGTGGTACTGAAGTCGATGGTTGTATTGGAGTGTGCATTAAATTTTGTAATGGTTCTCTAGGCTTCTTTTACCCTTAGTACATTGTACAGCTGACCGTAAGGGCTCATCAGCTGGGACTAAGACCCGTTTTTAAGCACTGCTTTTGATTTGTCATGGTCCTCTTCAGTGAAAAATAGTGTGCTAGTTTAGAAAGCAACTGCTCACATAACTGCTGCAATATTTACTGTTTTCTTCAGGTTCTTTGTTATCTGGCTCCTAGTATGGTGCAATGTACCTCTTGACCAGCATTTCCTCTGCGAATCCTGACTTCATATCATAATCTTCGAAGAGCTATTCACATCTTCATTCATTCATATCTTCGAACCATCACCGGGTTATTCTCCTTGCCAGCTGAACTCAATTTCCTGACCTAACTCTCAAAGCAAGGAAAGAAACCAGTGAAAGATTAACTAAGAAGCCATAAACTTTCCTCAGCCCTGCATTTAATGTTGATCGGGGCACTTCAATGCCATATGATTCTAGCATGCTGATGGCATCTGCAATGTTAAATTTATTCAAGAAGCTTGGTACTTCCAAGTTGGAGTCCGAATTCCATTGATGCAACTAGTTTTATACATAACTTTTTTGTGTAGTTGCACTTGATTGACTTAAATAACATCCCTGATCCAGTGGTTGAATTAGAGATTGCATTGGAGGTAAATACAGCTTTTACATGTGGGGTCACATCCAGCAAAGCTTGTGTTGAGTACGGGAATTATCAAGAATGAAGAGAGCTTGAATGCAAGGTTCTTGCTGTGCAGGTAAAACTTGGCTACAGGAATAGTGATGATTCAACCATGTCAGTATTTTCCTCTGTCATCCATGCTTACTGGTTTGACCTACCAATTACTGGTAAGGTGCTTTTTTATCTACACCTTTCAAAGCACGAGGATTCTTTTAGGGGAGGGGTAAATAGCTATAGGCTTACACTTGAAATCACATGATGACTTTCTGCAGACGAGCAAGGTGAGGCGATCCTTGCTGTCTTGGAAGGCCCGGTGCACTTTTATCTTTCATGACTGATGTAAGTTCATGTTGGCGTTTTCTTCCAAAAAACATGATTACCTCAAGTCTCCTCTCCTTAACACCCTTCTGATTTGTATCTGGATGATGAAGCATGAAGCGTTTCCTTAACCCTTGACTGTTTTCAGGCCCTCTCTGAATACTGTCATTCTATGTCGCCAAATATTCGAAAAAAAAAATTGTTTTTTCTTATGAAAATGTTAGGAATATTTTTTCTGAGTGTTTTTAAGCCTAAAAAATTTTTTTTTGCCCATCAATACTTACCGAGATATAGAGCGCAAAGTTTTGCAGAAAGTGACATGGCATACGGAACAGCAGCCGACTGCCGCCACCCGGTTATTCTTTTATTTCGCTCTAATCAAAGTTCTTGCATTTTTCAATATTTTATCTGTTCCAAGTAACTGTATGTGGCCAGTGAGACCAATGCAAAGGTGCATTCTTCAAAGTATACACTCATTGTTTACAATACAATAACAGAACAACTTTATCACTATTAGGTTTGTGTATACACTTTGTTTACACAAACAAACATTACAAAAAACAATGTTATTACTATTGTTCATAATATAATATAGTGGTCCCCCGCTTTTCGTTAGTTCCCGGGCAATTGTAAAGTCGCAATCATAGGGGTTTTTCGTATAAAACATGGACTCGCTTTTCATGGTTGACTCGCGAGTCGATAGTTCATCGGGACGCGTACCCACAGCGTGAGCCAGGCGGCAGCCAGTTCTGGAATTGTTTACAAGTGAGCGAAGGTCCCCTCATATGTCCAGCGAAATATTTCATAATTTCCATTTATTTTAGTGCTTGCAAGTACTAAATAAGCTACCTTGGCTCCAAAAAAAGCTCCTAGTGCCAGCCTGGGTAAAGAGGTGAGAATTTACGATTGAATTTGAGAAAACCATCATTGAACATATGAAAGTGGTACAGTGTGCCGAATGGTCCAGGGATGTATAAGATACCCTACACACACTTTTGTTCCATAGTGGCCAAGGAAAAATGAAATAAAGGATGGCTGTTGTTGCACAAAGGGAGTAACGATGCTGACAAATGTGAGATCACCAGTACTGGAAGAGGTTGGAAGTTATTATTGGTGTGATAAATAGAAAACAATTGCAGGGATACTCTTATGACTTCGGTTTATTTGTGAAAAGGGGTAGGCCAGGGCATGAAGATTTGGTAAAGGAAATTGCCTGCAAATTAGTGGTGATGTGAGTGAATTTAAGGCAGCAAAGGCTGGTTTCGAGAGATTTAAGAACCGTACTGGCATACACAGTGTGGTAAGGCATGGTGAGCTGCCAGTTCGGACCACAAGAGGGGCTGGAAAAAATATGTGCATGAATTCCAGGAGTACATAGAGGCTGAAGGACTGAAACCTGAACAAGTGTTCAATTGTGATGAAACGGCCTCTTTTGAAGAATGCCAAAGGGGACCTTTCATTACACAAGTGAAAAGGCAATGCCAGGGACACAAGCTATGGAAAGACAGGCTGATGCTAAGTTCTGTGCTAATGCTAGTGGGGATTTCAAAGTGAAGCCATTTACTAGGTGTACCATTTCTGAAAAATCCAGGATTGTTCATGGAAAAAACATGTTATGAAGAGTAAATTGTGTGTGTTTTGGAAATCTAATAATAAGGCCATGGGTCAGATTGTGTCGGACAAGAGGGAAGGAAAGATATTGAAGAATTTGGGGACTGACCTTAATGGAGCCTTTGTCTGTTGAAATCAATTGTGCGCACTGGGGAGGTTCCATGGGGTTGGATTGTGAGTTTGGAGGATGTGGAAGAATTGGTGGAAGACCACAATGAGAGCTCACACTGAGGAGCTGCAAGAGTTCAGCAGGAGAGCAACTCATCGCAGCTCAGAATCTTGCTGCGGAGGAGGGGAAGTGGAGAGATGGAAGAAGTGCCTTCAGAAATTAAAGAGATTTTTACTATGTGGGGTAAGATGAAAAGCTTTATGGAGAAAACATCACCTACAATGTTGTTGCAAGCCAGGTTGGCAACATGTTACAGTGACAAAGTCTTGGGCCATTTTAGGGAAGTGTTAAAAGAGAGCCAGAAAACAGAGCTCTCTCAACAGTTTTTTGTGAGACAGGCTCCGTGACTCTCACAGGTGGTCCTAGTGGCATTAAGAAACAGAGAAGAGAAGGGCAACACCAGAAAAGAAATGGTACCTGAGGTGTTGATGGAAGGGAATTCCCCTTCCCAAACTATAAACAATCCAACTCTCTCTCCTCCTCCAGTCTCCCATACCTAAGAAGAAATCTCCAATAAAGGTAAGTGTTATGCTAGTTAATGTTTCATTCATCATTTCCCATTGGTATTGATTATGTACTTCATGTATATTTATGTAAAAAATTTTTTGTTTTATTACTTTCTGGGTGTCAGGGAACGGATTGATTGTATTTACTTATTTCTTATGGGGAAAATTGATTCGTAATCGTTAATTTCGTTTATAGTAACAGCTCCAGGGAACGGGTATTAATTACGGACAACGAGGTGACCATGTACATATGTACAGTCACTAAACACGTTCCTAGAACTGCTGCGCTTGTGGAACTCTTTAGAAACATGGGTATATGAGAGGGGCACTTGACACTCTCACACATAAACAAGTGTCTCTGCGTGTTTGTGGGCGTTTTGTGGTATGCATAATACATACACCTCTTCTGAGCATTTTTCTTGGGCAGTTTTAGGAGGCAGTTGCATGGAGGTAGTGATCACCAGGCCCTGAAACGAGAATGAGGTGTGTTGGTAATTTCGTGGGCGCTGGTCTATTTGCAGGTGTTGCTCCTTGGTACTTTGCAATATTTGTTCTGATTACTGACAAGCAAAATTCACCATATTTTGGTGTTTTGTTGGTCTTCAACTTGTATATGTTATAAGCATTCAGCATAGAGATATCAACAAGATGGAAAAAAAGTTTTATATACCACTTAAACTCTTGCATACACAGTCTGAAACACCCAATCTGCATGTCACATTTGTCCACTAAGCGCATATTGAGGTTGTAGTCCATGACAGCTGCAGGCTTTAGAATGGGTTCATTGGTCTCTCTGTTGTGCCTGCCACTGTGTACCATTTCGTTTGGTGAACTGATGTCAATAATGTGACAATTTTGTCTGCCACCGAAATGCCATGAGTGGGTTTTATTTGGTAGCAAAGTTTGGTCACCGTATTAAATAACTGGTATAAACCTTGGCATATTTAAGAGGAAACGCACTGTTGACCTGTATCAAAATACCTTCCAGAAACAGATAAGGGCCCTGAATACCATTTCTAGAAAAGTAGAATTAGGGGTATGTTCCATATTTCGAAACAGGCAATAAATAAAGGGGACTGTAAATTGTTTCTCAAAATACTGCCGTACACAAGATATCGCAAAAGTTTTAATTAGAAATTAAAATTAGCTTTATAAGGAAAAATACTCGTTTTTGGGATATAGTTGTGGAGAGTGACAACACCAATACAGTTAAGATGTCAAATTAGCTTTGAAAATAATAAATACATGAGGTGTTGTGTGGTTAGTTACCTCATAGCTTGTGCTAACCAGTCGTTGCCTGTTCTCTTAAGTCAAGTGAACAAATACTAGTTGGGTGACATCTTAAGCGGAGGAGAACTTGGACCTGCAACATGGGCCAGTAGCCTGCTGCGTGTTCCTTCGTTTCTATGTTCTTATGTATGGAAAAGTTGCACCTCACTCTGTAGTGCCAGGTCAAACCTTGGCATAGTTTTGTACAACGCACTGTGGGCCCCACAGTCTTTTCAGTTCACTCGCAAGAAACACTGGTAAGGGGCTTGTGTACCAGTTATCAGTAAATAAATATGCCCTTACCCAAGATAGGTTCCATCATTTTTGAACCACATCACCAAGATACCCCAAAAACTTAGTATCTCTCAAAGTTTACTGCCCGTGTACACAATGTATCCAAAACTAGACCATTCTGCAATCACAAGTTCAAATACTTATACCAAAACGTTTTTTTCTTGCTTGGGAAAATTGCTTGAATGAGAGTCTTCCTTTGAATAAAATCAAGGACTCATCAATAACAAGCTTCCTGAAGGAATAAAAATACATGCAGCACTTTTGTTTCAGGTACATAAATACATTTCTTATCTTATATAACCTGTCGCTTCTGTCAGGCCTGGTTTTGTCTGAAAAGTGTAACATACATAACATATCAGGAAACGTTTGACATTATAATGTCACTAAACCTGGAGTTGAAATCAGGCGTTCTGTTGCCCAGTATGTGGTGACAGTGTGCTTATACACATGTGGCATAAGCATTATTGTGGCAAAAAAACAGGTACATCTCTGCCACAGTTGTCTCCTTCCACTTGTGTAGCCGTGATTTTGGTGAGAGAATTGTATTTGCCATGGTGTAACCACAGTATGTGTTTGTTTCCCTGACAATGATGTCCATCAGGGGTTCATCGAAGAAAAACCCTCAAAGCAGTCCAGTTCACTGGCATTGTTCTCAAGTGGACATGATGGTTTTTATTCCACTTTGTGTTTCATCAAAGTCATGGGGACTGGAAAAAAACTCGTCACCGTCCTGCCAATCCCAGATGCGGTCTGCTGGTAGGGGTCTGGATATTGTACCGTGGTTGTGGTTGTGCAGGTTGTGGGGGGTGGGGGGTTTTCGGGTGAGGCTGGTTGTTGTGCAGAGTCAGCAGCGTGGGTAGTAGCGTGGCCCGCGATGGTGCCACAGGGGCCGTGCCACCCTCACTATCACCACCACTGCCTGCTCCCCACTCCCATCATTCATACCCATCGTTACAATATCGTCATTTTTACTATCAGGTCGGGGTTTTAGGGCCACGGGATGTGCTCCCAGAGTTTCTCCTTCCCCTTGGAACAACATATGAAACACTACCAGACCGCATGCTACGTCGAAGCCTTACGGGAATATCCCCTTCACTAGAACTGCTTTCAATGACCTTGAAATCACTATCACTATCACATTCACTGCAAACATCTGGGTGTTGTACAGACCAAATAGTTTCCTCTTTCGTCCGGGTACGGGCGAACGTGAATGTGAAAGTCGGCCCAGCACCAGAGGTGGAAGGTTGTGGGTCATCTGGGTTTTCATCACAAATTTACATTATCCTGGGCACTTTTTCCAGTAACACTCACTTCAAAACCCTGGAATTCACTGTCACTGACATTTTCTTTCTGTTAGAGCTATCATTTGGGGAACAAAAGACCTCCAATCCCGGGGAGTGGGGAATTCTTACCGAGAGGCATGGTGAAAATGGACTAACAAGATGGCGTTCCCACAATGCACCGCTGGGTCCCAGATTTTTTTCACAGGGTGCACACCGACCACTGAGACCCATTCTCTCTCATGTAGGCCTACCAGGCCTTTCCCGCTTGATTTGAAGCTGCTAGAATTTGTGCGTATAAATACATCAGAAACATTGGCTCGTAAGACGTATTTATACGTCGTAAACAGTCAAAGGGTTAATAAAGGTTCCCATATGTTGCATAAGTGTCTCAATCTTCAACCTGTCAGTTTTCAAAACCATTCATCACATGTGTCAGACACTGCAACATCATGGGATCTTGATGCAAGAAATTCTTCAATACTTGTCCAACTTTTGGATGAAGACCTACTTAGATTAGTGTATGGTACCACTATGACCCCTCCTTCTCCTGCTTTGCCTCACCTGTCTACAGTTTATAAGCCACTTCTATGGCCCTATGCTGTACTTTCTGTAAAATTAATGCACTGAACACAAACGACTCCAGGCTGAGGACTGATTACCTCAAACTCCTTCTCTCCATACACCCTTCTGATTTGTAATTGGACTGATTAAGCCACTGTATGGCAAAACGTTTTTCCCTTTGTAAAGATCCCAAATGTTCAAAAGTGTCTCATTCTTCAACTTGTCAGTTTTTTAAAACCATTCATCACAACACTTGTCCCATCAGCATTAAACATTTGATGTGGCTCATACCTCCTCAGAAATATCCTGCATTTTAGCAGAAAATACTTGCTGATGATGATCACTTGAAGCACTTTCCCAGTAAACTTAATACAGTGGTCCCTCGCTTTTCGTAGTTCTCGGCAATTGTAAATTTTTGCCAATCATAGGGTATTTTCATATAAACATGGACTCCTTTTCATAGGTGACTCGCGAGTCGTAGTTCGTCCGGGACGCATACCCACAGTGTGAGCCGTGGCGGCAGCCAGTCTTTGGGATTGTTTACAGTGAGCGAAGGGCCCTTCCCCGTGCTCCAGCGAAATAATTTCATAATATTCCATTTATTTTAAATTTTCTTGCAAGTACTTTAAAAAAGCTACCATGGCTCCAAGAAGCTCCTGGTGCCAAGGAGAAATATGATTGAAATTTAAGAAACCATCATTGAACATTATGAAAGTGATACAAGTGTGGCCGAACTGGCCAGGATGTATAAGAAGCCCTGAACATTAAAATGGTATAAAATACCGACAGGTTGTTAGGTAAGACACATATGCAACAGTTAGGTATCTTTATTTCGAAACGTTTCGCCTACACAGTAGGCTTCTTCAGTCGAGTACAGAAAAGTTGATAGAAGCAGAAGATACTTGAAGACGATGTAATCAGTCCATCACCCTTGAAGTTTTGAGGTGGTCAGTCCCTCAGTCTGGAGAAGAGTATTGTTCCATAGTCTGAACTCGACTGAAGAAGCCTACTGTGTAGGCGAAATGTTTCGAAATAAAGATACCTAACTGTTGCATATGTGTCTTACCTAACAACCTGTCGGTATTTTATACCATTTTAATGTTCACTCTGTCAGACACTGCAACACAAGGGTATTTTGGTACAGACCTGAAATCAACTTTGTCAACTTCTACTAGTGAGAATGGCTGGATTTGAGAGGGACCTGACCTTCCAACGACAACATTCTTACCTCTACTAGTGGCCTACATCTCACCTCCTGGCGTTATATAAGGCTCCATCCTGTTACTTCAACTCCATATTGTTTCAGACTATGGAACAATACTCTTCTACAGACTGAGGGACTGACCACCTCAAAACTTCAAGAGTGATGGACTGATTACATCGTCTTCAAGTATCTTCTGCTTCTATCAACTTTTCTGTACTCGACTGAAGAAGCCTACTGTGTAGGCGAAACATTTCGAAATAAAGATACCTAACTGTTGCATATGTGTCTTACATAAGAAACCCTACACAACCTTATGTTCCATAGTGGCCAAGAAAAAGGAAATCAAGGATGCTGTTGTTGCAAAGGGGGTAAATATGCTGACAAAAATGAGATCGCCAGTAACTCGAAGAGGTTGAGAAGTTATTATTGGTGTGGATAAATGAGAAACAATTAGCAGGAGATACTCTATGACTTCGATTATTTGTGAAAAAGCTAGGCAGTTGCATGACGATTTGGTAAAGAAATTGCCTGCAACTAGTGGTGATGTGAGTGAATTTAAGGCCAGCAAAGGCTGGTTTGAGAGATTTGAGATTCGTACTAGCATACACAGTGTGGTAAGGCATGGTGAGGCTGCCAGTTCGGACCACAAGGTGGCTGAAAAATATATGCATGAATTCCAGGAGTACATAGAGGCTGAAGGACTGAAACCTGAACAAGTGTTCAATTGTGACGAAACAGGCCTCTTTTGGAAGAAAATGCCAAAGAGGACCTTCATTACACGAAAGGAAAAGGCAATGCCAGGACACAAGCCTATGAAAGACAGGCTGACGCTAATGTTCTGTGCTAATGCTAGTGGGGATTTCAAAGTGAAGCCATTACTATTTGTACCATTCTGAAAATCCCAGAGTGTTCAGGAAAAAACAATGTTATGAAGAGTAAATTGTGTTTTGGAATCTAATAGTAAGGCATGGTCACGAGGGAAATTTTTGTCGAGTGGTTCAATGAAGTGTTTGGCACTAGTGTGGGAGTATCTCCTGGAAAAGAAATTGGATCTCAAGTGCCTGCTAGTAATGGACAATGCACCTGCTCATCCTCCAAACTTGGATGACCTAATTTTCGAGGATTTTTGGGTTCATCACAGTAAAGTTCTTGCCCCCGAATACCACCCCTCTCCTCCAGCCCATGGACCACCCAGGTCATTGCAAAATTTAAAAAAAACTCTAACAAAAAATGTTTCACAGGTGCTTGACTGTGACCACTGACACTCACTTGACCCTAAGGAATTTTGGAGAGAACACTTCAGCATCCTCCATTGCATAACCCTTATAGGTATGGCTTGGGGGGGAGTGACTACCAGGACTTTGAACTATGCCTGGAGAAAATTGTGGCCAGATTGTGTCGACAAGAGGGATTTTGAAGGGTTTGGGGCTGACCCTGATGAGCCTATGTCTGTTGTAAAATCAATTGTGGTACTGGGGAGTTCCATGGGGTTGGATGTGAGTTTGGAGATGTGGAAGAATTGGTGGAAGACCACAAGAAGAGCTCACCACTGAGGAGCTGCAGAGCTTCAGCAGGAAGAGCAACAGATCGCAGCTTCAGAATCTTGCTGCAGAGGGGAGGAAGAGACATGGAAGAAGGTGCCTTCTTCAGAAATTAAAGAGATTTTTACTATGTGGGGTTTAAAATGGAAAGCTTTACAGAGAAACATCACCCTAACAAGGTTGTTGCAAGCCATGTTGGCAACATGTACAGTGACAAAGTCTTGGGGCCTTTTAGGAAGTGTTAAAGAGACACCCGAAACAGAGCTCTCTCCACAGTTATTTTGCGAGACAGGACTCCAGTGACTTCAAGGTGGTCCTAGTGGCATTAAGAACAGAGAAGAGAAGCAACCCCAGAAAATCAATTGGTACCTGGGGGTGTTGCTGGAAGGGATTCCCTTTCCAAACTATAAACAATCCACTCTCTCTCCTCCTCCAGTCTCCATACACTAAGAAGAATCTCCAATAAATTTAAAGTGTTACGCTGTTAATGTTTCATTCAACATTTCTCATTGTATTGTTTATGTACTACATGTATATTTCATGTAAAAATTTTTTTGTTTTAATACTTCTGGGGGTCAGGAACGATTAATTTTTTTTTTACATTATTTCTTAGGGGAAAATTGATTCGCAAATTGTAAATTTCGTTTATAGTACTCCTCCAGGAACGGATTAATTACGAAAAACGAGGGGGCCACTGTGTTACATAACTTATTTTGCAACTTAAAATTTTGGGACCAACCTGTTCTAATTATACACTCTTTTGAAGGCCCCTTTCCCTTTTTTTCATACACTTCTTTAAACTACTGTAAAGGCTTTTCCCTAATTAGGTTGAAA
>NC_069399.1:36624473-36642282 GCF_026875155.1 Cherax quadricarinatus
GGTTACCATCTAAGTTAAAACCCCAGGTTACCAGTCATAACTGTCCACCCGGGTTACCAGTCATACGTTCCCCACCGGGTTACCAGTCATAACGTGTCACCACCCAGGTTACCAGTCATAACGTGTCACCACCCAGGTTACCAGTCATAACGTGTCACCACCCAGGTTACCAGTCATAACGTGTCACTACCCAGGTTACCAGTCATAACGTGTCACTACCCAGGTTACCAGTCATAACGTGTCACCACCCAGGTTACCAGTCATAACGTGTCACCACCCAGGTTACCAGTCATAACGTGTCACCACCCAGGTTACCAGTCATAACGTGTCACCACCCAGGTTACCAGTCATAACGTGTCACCAACCAGCATATTATGGGTCAACTGTACTTATGGTAAAAGATGCCATTAACAGCACTATATTTGTAATGAAGTATAATTTTTTTTTAAATGCTCTATGAAATTCAGTCTGAGGAGCTGCTGGTGACTGGCAACCTGATTGTTTCAATCCCTCACCTGTGACTATTTTAACACTCAGGTAATGATGGACATAAATAACAAATTACCAGGTAGTGTTTACTACTGTTATTGCTATTATTAATTATTATTATTATTATTATTATTTTTAAATTATTATTATATATTATTTTTTTTTTTTTTTTTTTTTTTTTTATTATCACACTGGCCGATTCCCACCAAGGCAGGGTGGCCCGAAAAAGAAAAACTTTCACCATCATTCACTCCATCACTGTCTTGCCAGAAGGGTGCTTTACACTACAGTTTTTAAACTGCAACTTTAACACCCCTCCTTCAGAGTGCAGGCACTGTACTTCCCATCTCCAGGACTCAAGTCCGGCCTACCGGTTTCCCTGAATCCCTTCATAAATGTTACTTTGCTCACACTCCAACAGCACGTCAAGTATTAAAAACCATTTGTCTCCATTCACTCCTATCAAACACCTCACGCATGCCTGCTGGAAGTCCAAGCCCCTCGCACACAAAACCTCCTTTACCCCCTCCCTCCAACCTTTCCTAGGCCGACCCCTACCCCGCCTTCCTTCCACTACAGACTGAACACTCTTGAAGTCATTCTGTTTCGCTCCATTCTCTCTACATGTCGGAACCACCTCAACAACCCTTCCTCAGCCCTCTGGACCACAGTTTTGGTAATCCCGCACCTCCTCCTAACTTCCAAACTACGAATTCTCTGGATTATATTCACACCACACATTGCCCTCAGACATGACATCTCCCACTGCCTCCAGCCTTCTCCTCGCTGCAACATTCATCACCCATGCTTCACACCCATATAAGAGCGTTGGTAAAACTATACTCTCATACATTCCCCTCTTTGCCTCCAAGGACAAAGTTCTTTGTCTCCACAGACTCCTAAGTGCACCACTCACTCTTTTTCCTTCATCAATTCTATGATTCACCTCATCTTTCATAGACCCATCCGCTGACACGTCCACTCCCAAATATCTGAATACATTCACCTCCTCTATACTCTCTCCCTCCAATCTGATATCCAATCTTTCATCACCTAATCTTTTTGTTATCCTCATAACCTTACTCTTTCCTGTATTCACCTTTAATTTTCTCTTTTTTGCACACCCTACCAAATTCATCCACCAATCTCTGCAACTTCTCTTCAGAATCTCCCAAGAGCACAGTGTCATCAGCAAAGAGCAGCTGTGACAACTCCCACTTTGTGTGTGATTCTTATCTTTTAACTCCACGCCTCTTGCCAAGACCCTCGCATTTACTTCTCTTACAACCCCATCTATAAAATATATTAAAGCTCCCGCTTCACACACGGAGGGCCCGGGTTCGATTCCCGCCGGGTGGAAACATTCGACACGTTTCCTTACACCTGTTGTCCTGTTCACCTAGCAGCAAATAGGTACCTGGGTGTTAGTTGACTGGTGTGGGTCGCATCCTGGGGGACAAGATTAAGGACCCCAATGGAAATAAGTTAGACAGTCCTCGATGACGCACTGACTTTCTTGGGTTATCCTGGGTGGCTAACCCTCCGGGGTTAAAAATCCGAACGAAATCTTATCTTATCTTATCTTATCTTATCTTCTCTTACAACCCCATCTATAAATATATTAAACAACCACGGTGACATCACACATCCTTATCTAAGGCCTACTTTTACTGGGAAAAAATTTCCCTCTTTCCTACATACTCTAACTTGAGCCTCACTATCCTCGTAAAAACTCTTCACTGCTTTCAGTAACCTACCTCCTACACCATACACTTGCAACATCTGCCACATTGCCCCCCTATCCACCCTGTCATACGCCTTTTCCAAATCCATAAATGCCACAAAGACCTCTTTAGCCTTATCTAAATACTGTTCTCTTATATTGTTTCACTGTAAACACCTGGTCCACACACCCCCTACCTTTCCTAAAGCCTCCTTGTTCATCTGCTATCCTATTCTCCGTCTTACTCTTAATTCTTTCAATTATAACTCTACCATACACTTTACAGGTATACTCAACACACTTATCCCCCTATAATTTTTGCACTCTCTTTTATCCCCTTTGCCTTTATACAAAGGAACTATGCATGCTCTCTGCCAATCCCTAGTACCTTACCCTCTTCCATACATTTATTAAATAATTGCACCAACCACTCCAAAACTATATCCCCACCTGCTTTAACATTTCTATCTTTATCCCATCAATCCCGGCTGCCTTACCCCCTTTCATTTTACCTACTGCCTCACGAACTTTCCCCACACTCACAACTGGCTCTTCCTCACTCCTACAAGATGTTATTCCTCCTTGCCCTATACATGAAATCACAGCTTCCCTATCTTCATCAACATTTAACAATTCCTCAAAATATTCCCTCCATCTTCCCAATACCTCTAACTATCCATTTAATAACTCTCCTCTCCTATTTTTAACTGACAAATCCATTTGTTCTCTAGGCTTTCTTAACTTGTTAATCTCACTCCAAAACTTTTTCTTATTTTCAACAAAATTTGTTGATAACATCTCACCCACTCTCTCATTTGCTCTCTTTTTACATTGCTTCACCACTCTCTTAACCTCTCTCTTTTTCTCCATTATTATTATTATTATTATTATTATTATTATTATTATTATTATTATTATTATTATTATTATTATTATTATTTTTATTATTATAATTTTATTATAACTATACCTGGAGTTTACCTGGAGAGAGTTCCGGGGGTCAACGCCCCCGCGGCCCGGTCTGTGACCAGGCCTCCTGGTGGATCAGAGCCTGATCAACCAGGGTGTTTGCTGCTGGCTGCACGCAAACCAACGTACGAGCCACAGCGCGGCTGGTCAGGAACCGACTTTAGGTGCTTGTCCAGTGCCAGCTTGAAGACTGCCAGGGGTCTGTTGGTAATCCCCCTTATGTATGCTGGGAGGCAGTTGAACGGTCCCGGGCCCCTGACACTTATTGTATGGTCTCTTAACGTGCTAGTGACACCCCTGCTTTTCATTGCGGGGATGTCGCATCGTCTGCCAAGTCTTTTGCTTTCGTAGTGAGTGATTTTCGTGTGCAAGTTCGGTATTATCCCTCTAGGATTTTCCAGGTGTATATAATCATGTATCTCTCCCGCCTGCGTTCCAGGGAATACAGGTTCAGGAACCTCAAGCACTCCAGGTAATTGAGGTGTTTTATCTCCGTTATGCGTGCCGTGAAGGTTCTCTGTACATTTTCTAGGTCAGCAATTTCACCTGCCTTGAAAGGTGCTGTTAGTGTGTAGCAATATTCCAGCCTACATAGAACAAGTGACCTGAAGAGTGTCATCATGGGCTTGGCCTCCCTAGTTTTGAAGGTTCTCATTATCCATCCTGTCATTTTTCTAGCAGGCGATTGATACAATGTTATGGTCCTTGAAGGTGAGATCCTCCGACATGATCACTCCCCAAGTCTTTGACGTTGGTGTTTCGCTCTATTTTGTGGCCAGAATTTGTTGTGTACTCTGATGAAGCTTTAATTTTCTCGTGTTTACCATATCTGAGTAATTGAAATTTCTCATCGTTGAACTTCATATGTTTTCTGCAGCCCACTGAAAGATTCGGTTGATGTCCGCCTGGAGCCTTGCAGTGTCTGCAATGGAAGACACTGTCATGCAGGTTGGGGTGTCATCTGCAAAGGAAGACACGGTGCTGTGGCTGACATCCTTGTCTATGTCGGATATGAGGATGAGGAACAAGATGGGAGCGAGTACTGTGCCTTGGGGAACAGAGCTTTTCACCGTAGCTGCCCCGGACTTTACTCTGTTGACGACTACTCTCTGTGTTTCTGTTAGTGAGGAAATTATAGATCCATCGACCGACTTTTCCTGTTATCCTTTAGCACGCCTTTTGTGAGCTATTACGCCATGGTCACACTTGTCGAAGGCTTTTGCAAAGTCTGTATATATTACATCTGCATTCTTTTTATCTTCTAGTGCATTTAGGACCTTGTCGTAGTGATCCAATAGTTGAGACAGACAGGAGCGACCTGTTCTAAACCCATGTTGCCCCGAGTTGTGTAACTGATGGGTTTCTAGATGGGTGGTGATCTTGCTTCTTAGGACCCTTTCAAAGATTTTTATGATATGGGATGTTAGTGCTATCGGTCTGTAGTTTTTTTGCTGTTGCTTTACTGCCCCCTTTGTGGAGTGGGGCTATGTCTGTTGTTTTTAGTAACTGGGGGACGACCCCCGTGTCCATGCTCCCTCTCCATAGGATGGAAAAGGCTCGTGATAGGGCTTTTGCAGTTCTTGATGACAACGGAGTTCCATGAGTCTGGCCCGGGGGAAAGAGTGCAGGGGAAATGTCATTTATCGCCTGTTCGAAGTCATTTGGCTTCAGGATAACATGGGATAGGCTTGTGTTAACCAAATTTTGTGGCTCTCTCTATAAAAAATTCGTTTTGATCTTCGACTCTCAGTCTGGTTAGCGGTTTGCAAAAAACTGAGTCATTTTGGGGACTTGAGTAGCTCACTCATTTCCTTGCTGTCATCTGTGTAGGACCCATCTTGTTTAAGTGGGGGCCCAATACTGGATGTTGTTCTCGACTTTGATTTGGCATAGGAGAAGAAATACTTTGGGTTTCTTTCGATTTCATTTATGGCTTTTAGTTCTTCCGCGATTCCTGACTCCTATAAGATTCCTTTAGCTTGAGTTCGATGCTTGCTATTTCTCTGACCAGTGTTCTCCCTACGCATTTCAGATATATTGACCTCTTTTTAGCCGCTCGTTATTCTTTTCCGTCGCCTGTAAAGGGAGCGCGTGTCTCTTTCTATTTTACATCTACTCCTCCTTTTCTTAGAGGAATAAGCCTTGTGCATACATCGAGTGCCACCAAGTTAATCTGTTCTAGGCATACGTTGGGGTCTGTGTTGCTTAGTATATCTTCCCAGCTTATATCGGTAGGACTTGGTTTACATGGTCCCACTTTATGTTTTTGTTATTGAAGTTGAATTTGGTGAATGCTCCTCGTGACTAGTCTCATTATGTCGGTCTGGGGCTCCACGCATACATGTCTGAACCTCAATTATGTTGTGATCTGAGTATATTGTTTTTGATATGGTGACATTTCTTATCAGATCATCATTGTTAGTGAAGATGAGGTCTAGTGTATTCTCCAGTCTAGTAGGCTCTATTATTTGCTGGTTTAAATTGAATTTTGTGCAGAGATTTAAAAGCTCGTGTGAGTGTGAGTTTTCACCAGAGCTGCCTCCTGGTGTTTTTTACTGCAACAATATTATTTGCTATATTCCTCCATTTTAGGTGCCTTAAGTTGAAATCCCCCAGGAGCAAGATGTTGGGTGCAGGAGCTGGAAGATTTTCCAGACAGTGGTCAATTTTTAACAGCTGTTCCTGGAACTGCTGGGATGTTGCATCCAGAGGCTTGTAGACTACCACAATGACTAGGTTTTGGTTCTCGACCTTTACTGCTAAAACTTCCACTACATCATTTGAGTCATTTAACAGTTCTGTGCAAACAAGTGACTCTGCAATATACAGGCCAACCCCCTCCCTTTTGCCTGTTCACTCTGTCACATCTGTATAGGTTGTAACCTGGGATCCATATTTCGTTGTCCAAGTGATCCTTTATGTGGGTCTCAGTGAAAGCCGCGAACATTGCCTTTGCCTCTGCAAGCAGTCCACGGATGAAAGGTATTTTGTTGTTTGTTGCTGGCTTTAGACCCTGTATATTTGCAAAGAAGAATGTCATCGGACTGGTGGTATTGTTGGTGCTGGGGGGGGATTTTTTTTCCGGCATTAGTATCTGTATCTGTTGGTTTGGAGTGGAGGCCATCGACTGTGGTTCCACTCCAGGAATGACTGGATTTGGTGTACGATTTCTGCCATTTCCTGCCAGTTTTTTTTCCTTCCTGGCACTAAAAAACCTCTCCCTCTTGAGTGGCTGTGGCTACCCAGGTTTTCCCATGGCCTAGTGTTTTGTATCTTTTTGTCCCCTTTAGATGGTGTGCCTGGCTATTTAAGTTATAGCACAGTCTTTCTGTACTGAAGAGGTACACATTTCAGGGTGAAAAAGCTTACAGGAAGGGAGTTTGCATTTTCCTGTTGTCATATGGGCATGGCATTTTCTAGGGTGGTCATAGTTGCACGTCCCGTCTGTTTTTCCAGATTTCCCATGTCTGCAGATACCAAGTGCATAGTATGTGCACAGGCTTGGTTTCCGTTTGCCTTGGGTTTCTGTGACTGTATTCCCTGTTGGTGCATGTTTCCCTGTCTTATTCCTATCCTCCCTAAACACCAACAATGGAGCTCCACCAGTTGTTTTTGGTAATATATCCTCACTATAGCTAGTGGAGTCCTCTTGTTTGCTATTTCCTGTGGTATTTCTAGTTTGCAATATTGGTTTTATCTTATCTTTGACTACACTTGTTTCCCCACTACGGCTCCTGTCCCCTATGAGGTCATTTATATGTATTCCTTCCTGCGTATAATTCCCGACTACCTGGACAAAATCTCCAGCTTCACCATTACTGTCTCCCAGGACAGCACCTCCAGCTTCACCATTACTGTCTCCCAGGACAGCACCTCCAGCTTCACCATTACTGTCTCCCAGGACAGCACTCCAGCTTCACCATTACTGTCTCCCGGACAGCACCTCCAGCTTCACCATTACTGTCTCCCAGGACAGCACCTCCAGCTTCACCATTACTGTCTCCCAGGACAGCACTATCAGCCCCACATTTACTGACTACCAGGACATCACCTCCAGCCTTACAGTTTCTGACTACATGGCCAGTATCAAGGGCAGTACCATTCAGCCCAGACTTTTTATGTTCCCATCTGTTGTAGAAAGCTTCCAGGTTGTCTATGAAAGCAGCTTTGATGTTGTCCTCTTTTAATACCCTTGTGATTTTAGTCCACAGATTTTCCTCATTTGGGCATACCCAAAAACACTTCCCTGTTTTAATACTGCTTGTAGCTAGTTCTTGGATATCTGCACAAGGGGCGTGACACCAATTTCCACAAAAATGACAATTTATCCATGTGGAAGCCTGTTTGTTTGATTGACTGCAGACTATACAGAGCTTCATAATGATTTGAGTGGTTGATTTACTGTAATCTTACTAGCAACCTCTTGAATACTCTATTAATAACCTCCTTAAATGAAGCTCTAGCTATTTGTATTTCTATTTCTAACTAATTGGACAGCTTACCGTGTACGTTCCTGATTTATATTTATTGTTTGTGTTTGATAAGGGCACCTACAACCCCATCCGTTTACAGTCTGCTTTATTGTCCAACGAAACCGTTTGAAACCAGTCAAGGGTTCGGACCAGTCAAGGGTTCGGACCAGTCGAGGGTTCGGACCAGTCGATCTGATCTGATCAGTGGGTCATTTATTTGAAACATACTAGTCGGTGATTTGGGCTAACACATGAAGGATCCACTTGAAATTATCTACCAGAGTAATATGTGATTTGATTGATACAAAAGTATAACTTGCGTGTTGAAGAAACCGGTGATTTCTGGCAGCTCCTACAGTGACGAACGGTCGAGCCTCAACCCTTGTTTATTATTATTATTATTATTATTATTATTATTATTATTATTATTATTATTATTATTATTATTATTATTATTATAAGAAAACAATAACCCCCGAGGTGTCATACAGCGTCTTGGTGAATGAGACTTAAACAGAACTGATCAGAGAATTCTAAGATACATCAAGTTTCTAGAATCAAAAGCACTTCAGAAGATTTTTTTTTTTTTGATCGTCTTGAACAGTGTTCCAGATTTTGATGCCTTTAATTTGTAAGGAATACCTAATTAGGATGAAAGAAACTACTGAACGAATGGGGGTTGAGCCTTTGACAAATGAGTCCAAGAACTCCAGGTCAGTGTGTAAGCCTGGAGTTGACTCCCCTGCCGTGGGTTAAAAAACCTGTGAAAATTTGTCTGGACTGCCTCCATGTGAGTTGTCTACCCTAGCAAGCTCTGTTGACACCGAACCCTGAGGCTGGTGCCTCAGCCTCACAAGTGGCTTATAGGACAGATTTCCATAAATGGCTGATGTTGCAAGAAATCTCGCCTGCATGCACGAATGAAGGACTAACTGAAGGACTGACTTTTTTGGGTTATCCAAGGTTCTCTACACATATGCTGCTATGTATGATAATCTATTTTACTGTTTTTGTGTATATCTGAATAATATCTAATAATACCTAATATCTGTCGTTCCTAATAAAAATTAATTTTTAGAATGATATTAAAGTTGGTCCAGGCAACACACTTCTCCACCACTGGAAAATCTGAATTTACTAAACAAACAGCATATTCAAACTTATTAGTTAGTTAGTTTAATATGTTTATTACGCACCCCATACCCATCCTGTGGGCGGTAGTCAAAAGATTACAAAGGTACATAATGGGTCCAGGGACTGGACCCCAAAGTTATGATAGCTGAACTAGTTACAAAGGTAATGAACTCCAGGTAGATCTGGTCACAATCATGGCAAGTTACAAAGGTAATGAATCAGCCTCACTCCTATACATGGTTACATTCATGAACAAATTACAAAGTAATGAACCACTGATACGTCCTCACCTGGTCACAATTGTAATGAGTTATAAATACAAATATTAAGTGTGTCATACACCCACACGAGCGCGAGCGCGCGAGCGCACACACACACACACACACACACACACACACACCACACACACCCACACACACACACACACACACACACACACACACACACACACACACACACACACACACACACACACACACACACACACACACACACACACACACACACACACACACTGAGTCTCGACCCCTGCAACCACAATTAGGTGAGTAGGTGAGTACAAACACGAGGGCGCACATACACGAGCGCGCAAACACAGACACAGACACTGACACACACACACACACACACACACACACACACACACACACACACACACACACACACACACACACACACACACACACATACACACGTGGTAATGCTTTGTTTACAGTGAACAAAGTCAGGGTATTTCTCCAGAATGGTCTGTAATATACCATTGTGGATAAAATACTTTGCCATTTCTTAAACATTTCTGAGTGAGTTATCTCTAAATTCATTAATTTTATCGCACTCCAGTATATAATGACGCAGTGTGACAATAGTCCATCTGGCAAAGTTTACATTTCGTTTGGTCTACATCTGGTGGTGGTGATTTAACCTGCCAAAGATACTTGTAACCCAGCCGGAGTTTAGTTAGTTTAATATCTTTATTATGCACCCCATACCCATCCTGTGGGCGGTAGTCAAAAGATTACAGAGGTACATAATGGGTCCAGGGACTGGACCCCCAAAGTTTTGATAGCTGACTAGGTACAACGGAGCCGGGCGGTAGTGACATCCAAGAGTCGGCTTATTTTGTTTGACGCACCATAGACATGTGGCTCCTCCTGCATGATAGAATGATAATAGATGGACTCTCTTGTGTCAATCTCCGTAAGTCAATAAAGTTCTTTTCGTTTTATTGTTCTCAAACTGCTACCTGACAAGCCAACATTGTAATCTACTCCCTCTTTGAAAAAAGCATACAGCTTAGCCAATGTTCTATCATTCATCTGAAGACCAATGTGAGATGGAATCCACAACATGTGCTCTCTGACTCTACTGTCCACAATCCTACCATACCTTCTGACACAAGCATACCACAATTTATACTTAATGAGTTGAGAGCATTTATGGATCACAGAGAATCAGTTACAATTAAAGTGTCAACCCTAGATACATGGACGCATTTCTGTGCAAGGAGTATGGCAAACAGTTCTGTTTGAAGGATAGAGGCCCTATTATTGATGCGTGCTCGAATTTCTTTAAGAGAACCATCACTCTGTATGCCAACAGCAACACTATCAGCTGCACCAGTGGATTAGTGTACGGAACCTTCAACGTAAATAATTTGTGAAAGAGTATTCTGTGTGACTAAGTTATCAACACAGATTAAGGCATCATGTTTGGCTCCAAGACGAAGCTTTGATTGTGACTGAAGAAGAGTTTGGGGGGAAATGGAGGAATGGAAGTTTGGAATGGGGTAATATCCCATGGAGCGAGAAGGTGCCTCTGTTGCCTTACTTGACATAAATCATGTAGCTGGTTCATGCGGCAGTCGGTTCCAGTTTTTTCGATCCATCTGGAAGGATGTTCACCAGTGCTGAGGAAAGTTTGGAGGGCTTCTGTGCAGGGGTTTGAATGGGCTAGCCTAAGCATATTGACCCCAATGAGGATATTTCTTTCAGTAACACGATTTCTGATGCTTGGAATATCAAGTTCTTTCCGTATATTTAAAATTTTGGCAGTACGAGGGCATCCTAGGATGATCCTCATTGCTTCGTTCTGCAGTTTTTCCAGCCCTCCAAGCAAGTAGTGGCGCAGCATAATCAACCAATGATCTAATATAAGCAAGATAAATAATTTTCACAATTTTAACATTAGCACGATACCTGGGATGAAAACCTGACACCTGCTCTCAGCCTTTCTTTGTATTGGCGACAAAGTCTCGTTACAACAGGTCCAAGTACACCTCAGATACACCTAGATACCTGAATCTGCTTACATATTCCAGAAGAGACCCATCATGCAAGTGGATCTGGCGAATTGTGCCTCTCTGTCGAGGAGGACGCCTGTTGGGTATCTTTGTTTTATCAGTAGAGATTATCAACCCCAGGTCCTGACACGAGGCTAGTACATGATTAAGAATATTTTGGGTGTTGGAGAATCCGGTGATGTGAATTTATTTATTTATTTATTTATTTATTTATTTATTAATTTGAACATGATACAGTGAGGTACAAAGTTATTACAGTGCAACATGCCAAAGCCCCTTGTATGCAGAGCATTATGAGCAGGCTTAAAATTAACTTAAGATTAACTAAGCAATGATACCTGGAGTATTACAAAGACAGGTCATATGGTCATTTACTGTGTTGCTGAGCATTCAGTAGAATGGAGTATTCTGTTAGGTAATGTAATTAAAAAATAAAGTTTGATTGGGTCACAGGTTAGACATTTATGAGATACAATAATGAGAAACATTTACGAGATACAATTTATGAGATACAATTATTCAGTATTTATTTAGTTGTGGGTGAGTAAGTGGATTTATGAGAAGAGACTTGAATTTATAAACAGTGTTTCCTTATTAATATTCACAGGTAATGAATTTCAGATTTTAGGACCTTTTATGTGCATGAGTTTTTGCATAGTGTGAGATGGACACGAGAACAGCAAGAGTGATCTGTGCCTTGTGTTATGGTTGTGTGTTCTGTAGAGCGTTGGTATGGAGACGTTTGAGTGGGGGGAGGGTTTATATCAAAATTAAGGTGTTCTATGAATGTAGTAGGTGCAGTAATAAGTATGGATGTTTTGAATGAGTGAGTAGGTTTAGGAGTTTTGAATATTGGTGGAGAGTGTGCTGCTTGTAGTGGGAAATTTGTTATCTTTATGACTGCAGCCTTTTTGTTGGGTAATTATATGGGTCTGAGATGTTATTTATTGTTGTTGAGCTATGTCACAAAGTTCATTGTATTAAATTTTAAGAACAGTTTATTTGGATTCAATATTGCACTGGTAGTTATACGGAATTTATTTGGCAGTACAAGGTACTTAAGAGTACTCTAAGATAGTAAAATGGGGTATTAAAACAGGTTTTGGTAATTAGACAAGTAATGGTAATTAAATGTCAAAAATGTTAAGAGTAAATTGTACTGATAGTAAAAATGGTAATTAATTATTAATTTTTAGTAAGTAATATCATTCATCAGAGTACCAAAAAATTTTGGCACAAAATAGAAGCGATAAACACCAAACGTCAAGTCCTGGGAGCGATCAAGCGGAGGATCTCACCTTCAAGGACCATAACATTGTATCAATCGCAGCTGCTACAAAAATGACAGGATGGATAATGAGAACCTTCAAAACTAGGGATGCATGCCTATGATGACACTCTTAGGCTCACTAGTTCTATCAGGCTGAATATTGCTGACACTAACAGACCTTTCAAGGCAGAGTGGAAATTGCTGGACCTAGAAAATGTAACAGGAGAGAACCTTCACGGGCATGCATAAACGGAGATAAAAAACCTCAATCACTGGGAGTGTTGAAGTTCCTGAACCTGTATTCCCTGAAAATAAAACCATACCCCCGGACGGGATTGAACCCGCGGTCATAGAGTCTCAAAACCTCAAGGCACGTCGCGCTAGCACTAGACCAGCTAGCCACAATAAGATTCACCCAACTAGGTATATTTCTACACCATGGGGAAATTTAGCACAGGCACCCTTACCCAAAGCAATTTTTTTACAGCGATCCCAGCTAGCGTGGCGGACGAACTCTACTCAAGCCCCTTCACTGCCGTCAACATGATTTTAAGAAATCGTAATAAAACCGATTGAAAATAAACCATCCCCCGGCCGGGATTGAACCCGGGGTCAAGAGTTAAAAACTCCACCCCCGTCGCGCTAGCCACTAGACCAGCTAGCCAAAAAGTTTCATCCAACTGGGTATTTTTCTACACCAAGAAAGTTCACGGCACCTCTGTGACCACAAATGCAAGTTTTTACAGACGAATCCCCAGCTAGGTGGCCGTGAACGAACTCAAAGCTCAAGCCCCCTTCACTGCCGCAACATACTTAAGAAATGTAATGACACGATTGCAAATACCTAAACCCGGCCGGGTTTGAACCCGCGTCATAGAGTCCAAACTCCAGCCCGTCGCGCTAGCCATTTAGACCAGCTAGCCACATTAAGTTTCCTTCCAACTAGGTAATTTCTACACAGGAAATTTAGCACAGGACCTCTGTGACCACAAATCAAGTTGTTTACAGACGAATCTCAGCTAGGCGTGGCCGTGACGAATCTAGTCAAGTCCTTCACTTCCCGGGTCAACATGACTTAAGAAATCGTAATGCACGATTGCAAAAAAACCCAAAACCCCCGGCCGGGTTTGAACCGCGGTCATAGAGTCTCAAAATCCAGCCCGTGGGCGCTACCACTAGACCGCTGGATTTTTTGAGACTCATGACGCGGGTTCAACCCGGCCGGGGTATGGTTTTTTGCAATCGTTTCATTACGATTTCAAAAGTCATTTTTTGACGCAGTGAAGGACTTGGCTAGAGTTCGCCCGGGCCACGCTACTGGAATTCGTCTGTAAAACTTGCATTGGGGTCACAGAGGTGCCTGTGCTAACTTCCTTTGGTGAGAAAAACTAGTTGGATGAATCTTATTGTGGCAGCTGGTCTAGTGGCTAGCGCGACGGCTGGAGTTTTGAGATCTATAAACCGCGGGTTCAATCCCGGCCGGGGTATGTTTATTTGCAATCGTTCATTACGATTTCTTAGTCATGTTGACGGCAGTGAAGGGACTTGAGCTAGAGTTCGTCACGGCCACGCTAGCTGGAGATTGTCTAAAACTTGCTTTGTGGTCACAGAGGTGCCTGTGCTAACTTTCCTATTTTGTAGAAATATACCTATTTGGGAAATGAATCTTATTGGGGTAGCTGGTCTAGGGGCTAGCGCAAACGGGTGGAGTTTTTGAACTATGCCCGCGGGTTCAATCCGCGGGTATGGTTTTATTTGCAATCTGTCATTACGATTTCTTAAGTCATGTTGACGGCAGTGAAGGGATTGAGCAGGTTCGTCACGGAACCTACTGGAGATCTTGTAAAAACTTGCATTTGTGTCACAGAGGTGCCTGTCTAACTTTCTAGGGTGTAGAAATATCCTAGTTGGATGAATTTATTGTGGCAAATGGTTAAAAATGGCTAGCGCGGGGGGCTGGAGTTTGAGACCTATGACGCGGTTCAATCCCGGCCGGGGGTATGGTTATTTGCAATCGTGTCATTACGATTTTCTTAAGTCATGTTGACGGCAGTGAAGGGACTTGAGCTAGAAGTTCGTCACGGCCCAGGGGGGGGGGGGGGGGGGGGGGGGGGGGGGGGGGGGGGGGGGGGGGGGGGGGGGGGGGGGGGGGGGGGGGGGGGGGTTTTTTTTTTTTTTTTTTTTTTTTTTTTTTTTTTTTTTTTTTTTTTTTTTTTTTTTTTTTTTTTTTTTTTTTTTTTTTTTTTTTTCCCCGACTTTATACGGCTTAAAAACTTCAATTTTTTTAAACCTGTCAATTTCCTTTGGGTAAAAAAACATTTTATAATTTCTTTAGGGTGGCTAGCTTTCAAGTGGAAGGGAGGGGGTTGGAAGTTTTAAATCTTTTTGACCGGGGAAAATTTAGGCCAAAAATGGTTTTTAAAATTTAATGGTTAAAATTACGTTTTTTTTTAAATTTATGTTGAGGAAGGGAAGGATTTTTGAGAAGAGTTGGTTTAAAACCAGGGGGTTTTTTAAAAAACAAAAATTTTTCCAAAATTTGGCCTTTTTGGCTTAATTTTCCTAGGGGTGTAGGAAAAACCAAGTTTGGTGAATTTTTTTTGGTTTTTTTACGGGTTGGGGTTGGAAAGGGAACGGGGGGGGGTTTTTTAAAAAAATTTTTTTATAAAGGGGTTTCAAACCCGGGGGAGGGTTTTATTGAATGGTTTAAAATTTTTAAAGTTTTTGGTTGAGGGCGTTGGAAGGGGTTTTTGGGTTAATTTCTACGGCAACCTTTTGTTGGAATTTAATTGGTTAAAATTTTATTTTTTGGGAATCAAAAAGGGGTTCCTTTTTAAAAATTTTAAAGGTTTTAGAAATTTTCCCTTTAATTTTGGAGAATTTATTGGGCCTCCCTTGGTTTTAAGTGGAAAAAGGGGAAAAACCATTTTTGGCCCTTAGCCCGGGTTTAAACCCCCAAAAGGGGGATCTTTTATATAAAAATGGTTAATTAAAATTTTTTTAAAAAAAAATTTAGGCAAAAAAATTTTGGGCCCCAAAAAAGAGCGCCCCCAAACGCAAGCCGGGGGGGTTTCCGTTGGAAAAACCCCTTGCCATTTGTTAAACAATGCCTTGCAAAAAATTTCCAGGGGAAAAGAAATTAAACCTGGGGTTGATGAATGTATTTGTTGGCTACTGGAAAAAAAAAAATTGGGGGGGGGGGGGGGGGGCCCAAAACGCACCCGGGCGGAGTTTTGGACTCAAAAATGCCCGGGGTTAACCCGGCCGGGGATAAAAATTTCAACCCCGGGGTCTTAAAATTTCCCTTAACCTGTATTCCCCTGGAACGCAGGGGGGAAAAGAAACATAAATTATATACACCTGGAAAATCCTAGAGGGCCCTATTTACCGAACTTGCAAAACGAAAATCCTCAATACGAAAGCAAAATATTTGGCAGACAATACTACTTTAACCCCCCAATGAAAAGCGGGGGTGCCCACAAAGCACTTAAAAGAGCCCATAAAAATAAGTTGGGGGGGTTCCCCCCCCCAAGACGTTCAACGGCCTCCCACATACAAAAGGGGGGATTACCAATAACCCTGGCATTTCCTTCAAGCGGGCACATGGACAAGCACCTGAATGGGTACCTACCCCGGCTTGGCTCTACTTTTGGTTTGGTGCAGCCAGCAGTAATAGCCTGGTTGATCAGGCTCTGATCCACCAGGAGGCCTGGTCACAGCCCGGGCCGCGGGGGCGTTGACCCCGGAACTCTCTCCAGGTAAACTCCAGGTAAACAGAGAAAGTATCAATTCAGCTAATAGTAAATAAGAAAATTACATAAGGTGACTTATGCTTACTAGTAAACTCACAAAATGAGCTCGTTCATTATTTAATTACTAAGAGATTTTACTATGAAATTTGAACAATAATGGAGCAAAACATACACTACACTACGTATGCTTTTAGGTTGGACATTGTTTAGTTATTCTCTGTAAGATTAGTATCCCTGAGAAATCGTGATAGATCATTCTCGTTCGTGATTGTGTACAATTGACCTACATTTGTTTTCCTAACTAAAATTTTCCCATCCCGTGTGAAGCATTGGTGTATTGTGTCATTATTCTCTCGGTTAAGTTTTCTGACTCTATACTCGTTTATGTATACCTCTTTCTTTACTTTAATAGACATGATAATTAAATCTTTTTTCCTGTCATGTGAGTGGAATCTAAGCATAACACTTTTTCTCCCATGGGATCCTAGTAACCTGGCTTCCTTTATTTCCGACTCTGTGGCTTTCTTTATTTCTGACTCTGGTACTATAACTTTTGTTTGGTCCTTTATGATCTGGAGAGTAATTTCTTTACTGTTTGTTTGGTTCATATCACTGGGAAAAAGTGGGCTGTTAACTATTACTGCGTCTGATAGTTTATCTTGCTCAGTTTTATCTTCTTGGAGAGCAAAGTAGTCACTGAACTGGTTATCTAAGTTGTTCTTCCATTCTTTTACTGCTTCTTCAACCTTTGTATTAAGAGATATTATTTGTTCTGTATGGCTATCTATGACTGTTTGGATGGTCTTGCAATAGTTAGTCATTCCTGGTGTTGATAACTTTTGCTCAAGACTGAAAATTTTGTTCTCGAGTTGTGTCTTGTTTTGTTAGCGTCTCTCGAAGATTCATATTTTCAATAACTAATGTGGAGATACATGACTTTAGGGTATCTGGATCGTTGGTCATACCTGAGAGACTACTTGGTAGGTTGAATCCGGGGAAGAGAGTGGTGGTTGGGGTGGAGGCAGCCATGTTTTTTGTTATTGTTGTGGTGTCGCCTTGAGCGGTGGTGAGACGGGTGGTAGCTGGGATGGCGTCCTCCTGGCTACACTGTTGAATAGTTGATATTTTCGATGTTTTCTTACTGGCAATGGTGTTGTTCCCTCTGAGATTGCACCTCATAATACAACAGGAATTATTGTAGTTAAGAAGAAGTTGTAGTTATACAAAGTTTAGGGTTACGTTGTTTGGCTGGCAGCGGGGTGTTGCTTTGGGTTTGAGGGCAGTCTTCCTTTGATCTCTATTATTTTCGATTTGTAGGTTTCACTGTTGGTAATCTTTGGTCATTCTGGGTGCTACGTTGGGTAGTGCAATTTTGCTTGTAACTAGGTCATTATAGGAGCATTGGTGGATCTGATTGTTGGAGAAAAGTACTGAGCTTGGAGGTCGCTGCTGTTGCGGCAGCAACAATGCACTGAGACAATGCACTGAGGAGACAATGCAGGGAGGAGACTATTAAGGAAGGAGATTATGTAGGAGGAGACAAAAGGCTCTAAGCTCTTGTAGGTAGCAACTGCTGCTTGAGGATATCAGGAGAAATTTTCAAAGTAATTTTTCGATAGAAAATTTATTGATGTAAAAGTTTTAATTTACCTAAGATAAAGGTAACATATGTAATATTTCTAAACTGTAAACAAAAATTTT
>NC_069399.1:36642782-36645282 GCF_026875155.1 Cherax quadricarinatus
AATTTTATTTTTTGGATTATCTATGACTTTTTGGATGGTTTGCCATATTTAGTCATTCCGGGTGTTGATAACTTTTGTTCAAGACTAAAAATTTTGTTCTCGGTTGTGTCTTGTTTTTTTACGTCCTCGAAAGTTCATTTTTCAATAACTAATTGGAATACAGACTTTGGGGGTTATCGGATCTTTGGGGTAAAACCTGAGAGACTACTTGGTTTTAATGGGGAAGGGGAAGAGGGGGCTGGGGTGGGGCAGCCAGTTTTTTGTTATTGTTGTGGTGTCCCTTTGACGGGGGTGAGAGGGTGGTAGCTGGGAGGGTCCTCCTGGCTACATTTGTTGAATAGTTAAATTTTTCGGGTTTTTTTGTGGAAATGGTTTTGTTCCCTCTGAGATTGCCCCCCTAATACAACGGAATGTTGTATTTAAGAAGAAGTTGTAGTTATACAAAGTTTGGGTTCTTTGTTTGGTCTTCCTTGATCCTATTATTTTCGATTTGTAGGTTTCACTTTTGGGAAACTTGGTCATTTCTGGGGCTACTTTGGGTAGTGAAATTTTTGCTTGAAAACTAGGATTATAGGAGCATTGGGGATTTGATTGTGGAGAAAATATGAGCTTGGAGGTCGCGCTTTTGCGGCAGAAACAATGCACTAGAAATCCCTGAGGGGGGAAAATAGGGAGGAGACTAAAAAGGAAAAGGAGATTATGTAGGGGGAACAAAGGCTTAAGCTCTTTTAGGTAGCAACGTGTTAGGATATCAGGAGAAATTTTCAAAGTAATTTTTCGATAAAAATTTTTTGATAAAAAGGTTTAATTTCCAAAGATAAAGGTAACTTTAATGTAATTTTACTAAAAACTGTAACTTTAAAAATTTAAAAAACTAGCCAATAAAATTAGTTATTTTTGAGCAGATTCTTTTCCCTTACAACAGGAATCCATATATTTTCACTTTCCATAGTGAAAGATATCAGTATATTAAATCATAATTTAAATTTTTTAAAGGATTAAATTACAGGTTATAAAAAATTTCATTGGGAACAACACAACACAAAACTCTTTAAACATCTTAGATTTAAATCATACTATCAAATAAAAAAAATTCCCACTCCCCTCAGTTTGTCGGACCCCGAAGATTTTTGTGTTTGCAGTTGTTTGGTATGTTTGTTGAAGAGCATATGCACAATAGTGCTCATTTTTTTGGGGGCCCATGAGTTATAGCAAGTTTTGAGGAAAAAAATTTTGGAACATTGAGGGGACCGGAGATATTTCTTAGGATGACTCATTGTTTTGGGGGAATTGGGGCCCTGTAGTGTAGAAAAGGTAGTATAGTACACGTTGGTGGAGGGGCGGGAAGTGACACCGAAACACTAGGGACTGAAGGGGATTGGGAAATGCAGACCTAGTAGAGAAGAAAAATAGTTGCCCTCACCATCTGCACTATATCAAAAAGTAATTTAGGGGTCTCGCCTTGGGTCGTGGGTTTGATCAGCCGGGGTAAAAGTGAATGAGCCTGCCCCGCGAGGGTCATCAGACCATTGTGGGGCAAGGCAGTCTAGACCAACCAATCCCCCATAACACCACATTTGCACCCGCAAAAAAACGTAACAAATATTCTGGTCAAATTTTTTAGATTAACATCCGGAAATTGATAATAAACTCCCTAACAGGGGAAAATTTGTGTAAAACTTACAAAAAAGTGTATATATATATATATAATATAATAAAATATATAATATATATTATTATATATATTTTTAATATATATATTAAAATATATAAATATTATATATACGAGGCGGGGCCGCTCCCCTTATGGCGGGTGAAACAAGAAAAAAATCCCCAAAAAGAAAATACTTTCTTCTTCAACATTTCCCTCACTCACATATAATCACTGTTTTTGCAAGGTGCCAGAACAAACGTTTGAAATTTATAGAAAAAATACACAACTATCCCTCAAAAAAATGTAAATCCCCAAACCCCCACTTTAGGTGCCCCATTGACTTCCCATTTCCAGGTCTCAAGTCCGCTATATAAAAATAACCCTTTCCCCAATCCCTTTACTAAATATTACCCCGCTACGTCCAACAGCTCGTCAGGGGCCCAAAAAACCATTCACCCGTACCCTAAAATCTCAGCACTTTCTGAAATCCCAAACCCCTCGCCCCAAAAATCCTTTACTCCCTTCCTCCAATTTTCGAAGAACCCCCAGCCGCCTTCCTTCCTCTACAATTTATATCTCTTCATGTCATTTACTTTTATCCGTTCTTTTTAAATGCCCAAAAACCCAAAACCCCTCTTAGCCCCCTTTTAATACTTTTATTAAACCCACCCCTTCCCCCAATTTCCCCACTCCGAATTTTTTGATAATATTTAAAAAAACATTGCCCTTAAAAGGACATCACTGCCCCAACCGCCCCCTCGCTGCAGCATTTCAACCCAAAACTTCACACCCATATAAGAGTTAATGGTTGGGTACCCACATACTTTCATACATTTCCGTTCTATG
>NC_069399.1:36655282-36700282 GCF_026875155.1 Cherax quadricarinatus
CTAGAAATACCAAGACTCCTTCTCTAATTAAGAACCTTGTAGTTTGGGACAAACAAGTATAATTCTGAGAGCTTCATTTTGCATTAACACAAGTCCCCCCCGTCGTCCGGCAGCCAACCCCCCCCTTTTTTCTAGCTAATATCAAATGGGAGTAGCATAATCCAATTAAGGACCTATCATAGGTTATGTACATCATTCTCACTATTCTCACATTAGCACCATAGTTGGGGTTGTAGCCAGCAATAGCTTTGAGAACATTTAGCCTATCTGCTTTTCTTATGTAGTTGTGGTAGAGTGGATTTGTTTAAAGGGTACATCTTCACCAAGCTATATGTAAAGTTTTATCGTAGCTATATTTTCACCCTGCAATTGATGGGTGGGGGATGTCGTTTGCTTGTTAATATCTTTGTTTTAGAGGAAGATATTATGGGCTAGTCGATTACAATTGCTTGAACTTCATTAAGAATGGTGCTATCTTCTTGGCTCATAACATTGAAAATGGAAGTTTAAGAGGTCCTTTATTTCTCTACTGAAAGTTCATCGAAGGGGACAAGAGAGTTAAGTCTGGTTAAAAAATGTATTTAGGTCCACATAATACGGCCTAAGATAAAAAAAAAAAAACACCAGATGTCATTCACATATCTGAGCCACTTAGCTTCTCGGGGGCAAAATATCTTTCACAGCTTAGTTTCAAAGTAATCCATATACAAAAAAGCTCAATAGGGAAAACTGTGGATTGTCCGTTAGCCGTTCCTACCTTTAAGAATGTATTTCCCTTTGAACTCAACTTGCATTCACCACACACAGCTTAATCAACCCAGTATAATAATGTCTTAAAAATGGCATGTGTAAGTCATCAAGTTCTCCTCCAGCCATGATAAAAAATTAGGGTGAACAAAGCTGTGACGTCAAAACTTACTAGCGTAAAATCATTAGAAGTATTAACATTTTGCAATTTGTCAGTAAGATCAACATTGTTTTTAATGTGAGCTCCTGAGATGTTGCCATGTAAAAAAAAAAGGAGTTAATATTCTTACCAATCATTTTGACGATGTATAAGCCGCCGCTCTATATTACAGGGGGGGGGTGGGGGAAGGACGGTAAAAAAATAGTTGCAAATATAAACGTAAAACAGTATAAGAGTATAAGCTATATGTAGTGCTTGAACAACTTTGACAATTTACTGCTGTCGGATTAACAATTAGAAATAAAAATTAGGTTTTATAGAGAATAAATTTATAAAAAATTGGGGTTTCATAACACTACTCGAGGAGAGTGGGTACAATGAACTGAGAACTTCTTATTGTGCGTCTGTAGCCTCGATAGCGTGAGGCCAGCATCTCTTAGGAATTTTTTTTTAGTTCATGTTCAATAGAAATAAAATATCTCCTGCCTGTTGATTTCTTTTAAACTGCATTTTTCCCATCCCTTGCAAAGCACTAGTTCTTCCTCCAGATAAGATAACAAATCAGGGACAGGTACAAGGGTGAACAAAGCTGTGACGTCAAAACTTACTAGCGTAAAATCATTAGCACATTAACATTTTGCAATTTGTCAAATAAGATACATTGTTTTTGATTATGAGCGCTCTGAGTGATGTTGTCTTTGTAAAGAAGTTAAAATATTTTTACCAACCATTTTGACAATGTATAAAACCGCCGCTCTTACGAGATAATATAGGTTGGGTGAAACCTGGGCTTGTGGGTTGGAATCAAACCATAACATACAAAGAGCGTCGCGACCTAGCTAAAAACTGTTTAATTCAGTTTATCCTTATCTTTTAATAGGTTCTAAGTTGTTTATGAAACTCTTATTAGGCATGATTCCAACGGATATTTTTACTAAGTGGACTGTCAGATTTGCCTATCATCTAGAGAAAGTTCATTATACCACTTTATTCTAACTTATCAATAATTACTACCCACTTTGCTTTATCTGTTTTCGTAAAGTGAAGTCGGAGGATCGTTCTTATTATGGTATTATGACTTAACTAATTTTACGCATAGAGAGACGACAATTTAGTTCCACAGGTCTGAGCAAAGCCCTTATACCATGCCTTTGCAAATGTTGAACGGTTTCGGGGGTGAATCCCCATGTTTTTCTGGTTGCAAGAAGGGAATGTGCTTGAGCGATCTCAAGAACAACAGAATTAATTTTTTTCTAAGGGAAATGTTCGTATCCGTGTTGTTTAGGGATATCTTCCGGTTTGTTCCAATGTCAAAATGAACCAAGTGGGAAGATATCCTAAAATATCACGGATCCGAACATTTTTCCTTGAAAAAAATTAATTCTTGTGGTTCTTGAATTGCTAGGAAACATTCCTTGAGAAAAGAAAGAAGAGTGAGAGTGGAAGATGTAAACTAGAAAGAGAGAGACATTCCTTGCTGATCCCCTTATATGTGTTGTATAGTATCTTAAGTGCCATCCATGTGTTTATATAGGAAGATCCCTTTTAGGCTGTGACTGTTTGTAGTGACGTCACGGATGCGCATATGTACGTCGTACTTGCCTCCTTCTCAGTCGGCGCATTGACATCAGGCTTAAAAACACGGCTAAGGCTGGGCTCCATCTCCATTACACAGTTGACATATAGCTTTACCATTCCACAAGTGGTGTCTTTCTTCAACCCTCGATATTTCTTTTTTTTCCCTTTTTAAGAAAACCCTACGACACTTATACAGATGAAGGCGAGGAGTCACAGAGCTGCTGAGTGGGGCCAATATATCTGAAATACGAAGGGAGGTACTAGTCAATGAAATTGCAAATATCGAGCTTAAGCTGAAGGAATCTTACAGGAGACAAGAATCAGAGGAAAAACTAAAAGCCATAAAGGAAATTGAAAAAAACCAAAATACTTCTTCTCTTATGCCACATTTAAGGGAAAAAACAGCATCCAGTATTGGGCCCCGGATTAGGAGGGATTCAATTCAATTCAATTCAATTCAAGTTTATTCTCTATAAGGGTTACAATGTGGGTTTTACATGTTTTGGGTATTGTGTGGTTTACATGTTATAAAATACTAATTGCAGAGGGGGCCACTAGGACACCTAGCATGGCTAGGCATTTCGGGCAGACTTAGATTAATTCTTAACATTAAATCCTTACAGATTATGACATTAAGGCTAAGTGACTACATCATAATTTTTGAGTTTAGCAATGTGAATGCTTTTGTTTTGGCACAATACAAAGTGTCTATATTGGAGTATCATAGGCAAACTTAAGATAGTTAGGATTTATTATTTTAATATTAAGATTAGTATTTCTGGGTTTATAGTCCCAGGTGGGTGAGTGTAATTGTGACCACCAGGTGGTTAGCAGGTGGTTAGTTGTCGGGGTGGATCAGGGAGATAAGATGTTTTCTAACTGTAGTTTTGAAAGTGATTGATTGTGTTGAAGTTCTAGGAGTTTCAGGTAGGGTTGTTCAGATTTTAGGTCCTTTGAAAATGCATTGAATTTTTGAAAGGTTTAGTCGAACATCGGGAGATGTATAGAGGATGCTTGTGTCTGGTGTTATGCATGTGGATCCTGTCACAAATTTCAAGAAGCTTTTTAAGGTTCAAGGTTAATATTGGAATTTAATGTTCCTCCTTGGAGATATAGATTGCCACAGTAGTTGTGTGGATGTTCTGAACAAGGAGTAAGTTTAGATCTATTGAAGGAGTGGGATTGCACAGTAGTATTTTGTGGTGTTTGAACAAAGGAGTATGTTTAGATCTATGAAGAGGGGGGGGGGGGTGTGCCAGGGGATGGGATTTAGTGATTATTATTACTGTGGCTTTTGTTGGGTATAATTGGCTTTAGGTGTGTTGCTGCAGTGAGCCCAAGCACAGATTGATAGGTGAGGTTATGGATATATAAGTGAATGGGTATAGTGTGGAGGTCAGTTTGCGGGCAGTAGTTTCGTATCTGAGAGGAATTCCACCGTTTTGGATACTTTTTTTGTTATGTGTTGGATATGGGTGCTAATAATTTAGTTTGTTGTCGAGGTATAGGCCAAGGAATTTGCCCCCTGATATGTCTGGCAATTAGAGTGTTGTCGCTCTTAATGTTAAGTTGCGCAACCACTGCTCTGCTTCCAACATAATATAGTAGGTTTTGTCAGTGTTAAGGTGTAAGTTTATTGTTTGTCATCCCAAGTCGATATTTGAGCAGCTCTCGATAACATTGGTGTTGAGGGTGGCAAAGATTAGGGTGGGAGATGGAATAAGTCGTGTCGTCAGCAAAGAGAAGGGGTTTCATGTGTTGGGATAGTTTGGAAGTCATTGATGTAAATGAAGAAGAGAGGGGTTCCAAGGACACTTCCTGCGGAACTACAGTATCAAGTTGGGCCGCATTGATGAGGGCTGTGTCATTGATGGTGACTTAATGATACATATTAGAGAGGTAGGATTTTAAATATGCAACGCGCATGGCCTCTTATTTACCATACTGGTCAAGTTTTGTTTTTTGGAGTAGGGATGCCGTGGTCTACTGTGTCAAATGCTTTTCTTAGGTCAATAAATTATTCCTAGCGGATATTCAGTATTTTTTAATGCTTGTGTAAAGCAGGTCTAGCTTTTTTATAATTGCAGCAATAGTGCTTTTATTATGCCTGAATCCAAATTGGCAGGGTTTGAGATGTTTTTGTGCGTTATAAATTAGTATAGTGTCCTCGTGCACGAGTTTCTCGAAAGATTTTGGATAGCAATGTAAGTTTACATTGGCTATAGTTGTTTATGTCTTGTTAGGGCACACCTTTATGTATGGTGTAACCCTTGCTGTCTTGAGTAGTGGCGGGGAAGTGTTAAAATTTCTAGTGACTTGTTAGAAAAGTAATGAAATGGAATGCGGAAAATGTCATGGGCCCGCTCAGTTGTTGACAGATTCCGAGTAATTTTCAAGTGAATTTATGATCGCGTGACTTCCGAGGGCTCAGTTGGTACAAGGTTAGAAGAAATTGGGGAAATTCCCATCTAGGTTGTCCCTGGCCAGGGGATTGGTACGTGGGAATTTTTACTGGCGAGATTAGATCTATGTTTGAGAAGAAGTCTTTTATCTTGTCAGCTGTATCAGTGGGATGCATTGGTGTTTCATGAGGTTTAGTTAGAACAATATTCTTATGTTTTTCAGTTTGTGGAGTCCCCAGAATTGGGTAAGTGTTTTCCAGGGTCTTTTTTTATATCTCGTATTGTGTCAGTGAATCTGTGGAGTAGTACAGTTGCTTGGCTTTCTTTATTAATTTGGTGAGAACTGTTGAATATTGTTTAAGAATATCTTTGTGTATTGCTTTTCATATTGGTGTGTCTTATCAATGGATTTCCAGAATGCTGCCTGGTTAGCCATGGGAACCAAGCCATTTATTCGTATCTGTTTCGTTATTATAGGCAATGTTTTGTTGCTTAGTCTATGTATTTTGTTTAAGAAAACTATGTCTGTGCAATCGTCATTTCCATTGGGTTTGAAGAATTTTTGTAGGCAGTCAGAGAGTCTCATAGGTCTGCTGTAAATTTCTTTATTGAGGCCTCGTCATGGAGTCTAAATGAAAACTTGTTGTATTCGGTGGTGGCTTACTAATGTTTTAAGAGGATGAAGGTGGGTAGTAGTGTGGTCTGTGATTATCCCTGGATTGAAGGAGGCTAGTATATTTGTCATATGTGGTTTATTATGGATTGCACTTGTCTCAGTCAGCCTGGTTGGTTTAGTTATTGTTGTATGGAAGTTTGTTGTTCATATTGTGATGAATCAGTTACAGTTGATCCTCTGGAGGCCAAGTTGATATTGAAGTTCCAGCTAAGAGAGGTTGGTGCTTGTTCATTTGTTTTCCTGTTTGTTATTAGTGACTTTAGATTCTCACTGAAGTTGGGGATGTTTGTGTGATAGGGTATCCGGAATTATGGCACCGATTGTTAATAGGCGTCTTGAGTTTTTTTTACGTAAAATTATTCAAAATTATTCCATATCACACTAAAGCCAATTGTGCTCATACAAGATTAGTTGGTTAGGTAATAGATTGCAATACCACCCCAACTTCGGTATGGTCGCAGTTGTGGATTGCTGTGTATCCTGGAAGTGGGTTAGATACTCAATTGTGTCCTGCTTTAGCCAGGTCTCGTAAGAATAATGCAGGAGAGGGTGTCTTTAGTGATCTCAAGGAACGAGTGAATGAAGGTATCATTGTGTTTGCTTAAGGACCTGATGTTGTAGTTAAGAACTGAAAGACTTTGAGCAGTGTTCAGGATAGTGTGGCTTGTGATGCTGTGTAATAAAGGCAGTTACTTTCCAATAGTTTTGAGTGTGTGTTAGATTATGGATGTTTAGTCGGGCAACTGATCATTCTTCTTCTAGGTTTAATAGTTGTTTTATATATCGGTTTATGTGGTGAGTTTTAATACTGTTTTTGTAGTGGTGGGAGGGTTTGATAAGTATTCCGCTAAAAGCACTTTAGGTCTTTATGAGTATAGTCACTAATAAACCTAAATGAAATTGATATGTCTATGTGTTGTGCTAGAATGAGCTAAAGTACAATAGGTATTAATAACTAATCTATAAAAAAATCAAATTACAAGTGGCACAAGACTGAATCATGTAATTGCACTAAGGTCTAATGTAATGAATTTAGTGTTGTGTATGTATTGAGTTAGAATGAGCTAAAATACAACTAGGTATAAAGCTCCAAAGGCGGGTCATCATCTGACTAAGACCCGCGTCAGGAAACATTTGTCCTGTTTCCTGACGAACCTTACCTAACCTAACCTCCATAACTTATAATACAAAATACAAATATTAAAATGTACTTGCAATTGCACTAGGGCTGATATAGGTTGATAACAAGATCAAGAGTATAATAGATTTAAAAACTTACAAAATTAAAAATCACAAATTCAATCCCCCCAACCATACAAAAGAATTAATAAGTAAAAAAAAATAAGAATGGCAATGACTTCGTTATAATATGATAGTAAGATGGTAGACAGGTACACAGGTACAAAGGATAATATAAAGGTTGGAGTTGAATATACAAAACTGAAAATTTGGCAACAAAATGTTTGAAAAGTATAAAAAAATGATAATTTTCAAAAAGTAAAATTGCTGGTAGTAAATATTGTGTTTAATAAAATTTTAGTAAGTAATAATGATTACAATAAAGATTAATTAGCAAAAAAAAAAATGAAACAGTAATGTTTATTTCAAGATTAATTTTAAGAACAGGTATTTGGTTCATATTGCATGGTTAGTTATACGAGGAATTTATTTGGCAGTACATGTATTTAAGAGTACTCTTAGTAGTAAATGGGGAATTTAAAACTGGTTTGGTATTTAGACAAGTAATGTATTAAATGTCAAAAATGTTAAGAGTAAATTGTACTGATAGTAAAAATGGTTATTAATTAGTAATTTTAGTACGTAATATCTTCATCAGAGTTACAAAACAATTTTGGCCACAATAGAGCGAACACCAACGTCAAAAGACCTGGGAGTGATCATGTCGGAGGATCTCACCTTCAAGGACCATAACATTGTATTAATCGCAGTGCTAGTAAAAATGACAGGATTGGATAATGAGAACCTTCAAAAAACTAGGGGAGATGCATGCCCTATGATGATAACTCTTCAGGTCATTGTTCTATTAGGCTGGAATATTGTGCACACTAACAGCACCTTTCAAGGTGGCATTGAAATTGCTGACCTAAGAAAATGTACAGAGCACTGAACGGCAGCATATCGGAGATAAACATTCAATCAACTGGGATAGTGCATGAAGTTCTGAACCTGTATTTCTGGAACGCAGGCGGGGGGAGATAATGATTATATACATGGAAATCTAGCGGGATAGTACGAAATCTTGCACCCGAAAATCACTCAATACGAAAGCAACAGACTTGGGCAGACAATGCAACATACCCAAATGAAAACAGGGGTGTCATAGCACGTTAAGGAGGACCATACAATAAGTGTCAGGGGTCCAAGACTGTTAATGCCTCCCAGCATAATAAGGGGGATTACAATAGACCCCTGGCAGTCTTCAAGCAGGACTGGACAAGCACCTAAAGTCGGTACTGACCAGCCGGCTGTGGCTCGTACGTTGGTTTTTTTTGTGTGCAGCCGCAGTAATAGCCTGGTTGATCAGGCCCTGATCCAACAGGAAGGCCTGGTCACAGACCGGCCGCGAGGGGCGTTGAGCCCGGAAACTCTCTCCAGGTAAAACTCAGGTAAAACAGAGAATGGTAATCAATTCAGTATAGTAAATAGAAAATTACATAGGTGACTTATTATGCTTACTAGTAAACCACAAAATGATGTCGTTGTTATTTAATTTACTAGAGATTTTACTAAGAATTTGTCAATAATGGAGCAAAACATACATACTCTACGTAGGCTTTTAGGTTGGACATTGTTTAGTTATTCTCAGTAAGATTAGTATCCCTGAGAAATCGTGTAGTTCCATTCTCGTTCGTTGATTGTGTTCAATTGACCTACATTTGTATTCACTAACTAAAATTTTCCCATCGTGTGAAGCATTGGTGTATTGTGTCATTATTCTTCGGTTTAAGTTTTCTGACTCTATACTCGTTTATGTATACTCTTTCTTTACTTTAAGAGACATAATAATTAAGTCTTTTTTCCTGTCAGTGAGTGGAATCTAAGCATAAACACTTTTTCTTCCCATGGGATCTAGTAACCTGGCTTCCTTTATTTCTGGACTCGTGGCTTTCTTATTTGACTCCGGTTACTAAAACTTTTGTTTGGTCCTTCATTGGATCGGGAGAGTATTTTCTATACTGTTTGTTTGGTTCTTTCACTGGGAAAAAGTGGGTGTTAACTATTACTGCGTCTGATAGTTTATCGTGCTCAGTTTTATCTTTCTTGGAGAGAGAGCAAAGTGTTCACTGAATTGTTTATCTAAGTTGTTCTTCCATTCTTTTTACTGCTCTTCAACCTTTGTATTAAGAGATATATTTGTTCTGTATGGCTATCTATGGACTGTTTGGATGGTCTTGCCAATAGTTAGTCATTCCTGGTGTTGATAACTTTTGCTCAAGACTGAAAATTTTGTTCTCGAGTTGTGTCTTGTTTTGTTAGCGTCTCTCGAAGATTCATATTTTCAATAACTAATGTGGAGATACATGACTTTAGGGTATCTGGATCGTTGGTCATACCTGAGAGACTACTTGGTAGGTTGAATCCGGGGAAGAGAGTGGTGGTTGGGGTGGAGGCAGCCATGTTTTTTGTTATTGTTGTGGTGTCGCCTTGAGCGGTGGTGAGACGGGTGGTAGCTGGGATGGCGTCCTCCTGGCTACACTTGTTGAATAGTTGAATTTTCGATGTTTTCTTACTGGCAATGGTGTTGTTCCCTCTGAGATTGCACCTCATAATACAACAGGAATTATTGTAGTTAAGAAGAAGTTGTAGTTATACAAAGTTTAGGGTTACGTTGTTTGGCTGGCAGCGGTGTTGCTTGGTTTGAGGGCATCTTCCTTGATCTCTATTTTTCGATTTGTAGGTTTCACTGTTGGTAATCTTTGGTCATTCTGGGTGCTACGTTGGGTAGTGCAATTTTGCTTGTAACTAGGTCATTATAGGAGCATTGGTGGATCTGATTGTTGGAGAAAAGTACTGAGCTTGGAGGTCGCTGCTGTTGCGGCAGCAACAATGCACTGAGACAATGCACTGAGGAGACAATGCAGGGAGGAGACTATTAAGGAAGGAGATTATGTAGGAGGAGACAAAAGGCTCTAAGCTCTTGTAGGTAGCAACTGCTGCTTGAGGATATCAGGAGAAATTTTCAAAGTAATTTTTCGATAGAAAATTTATTGATGTAAAAGTTTTAATTTACCTAAGATAACAGGTAACATTAATGTAATATTAGCTAAAAACTGTAACATTATTACTGAAAATTTGATAAACTAGCCAATAAAATTAGTTATTTTTGAGCAGATTCATTTCCCTTACAACAGGAATCTCATATATTTTCACTTTCCATGAGTGAAAGATATCAGATATATTAACTCATAATTTCACATTATGTTGAAGGTATTAAATTACAGGTTATAACAACGTATACATGTGGGAACAACACTAACACAAAACTCTTTAAACATCTTAGATATTAATCAGTACTATCATAATAGAAAAATTCCACTCGCCGTCAGTTTCGTCAGGACCTCCTGAAGACTTTTGATGTTTGCAGTTGTTTGTGTATGTTTGTTGAAGAGCATATGCACAATAGTGCTCACTTATTTTGAGGGGTCCATGATGTTCATAGCAAGTGTTGAGGAGGAATAAAATTTTGGAACACTTGAGAGGACCAGGAGATATGATGTTAGGATGCACTGCACTTGTTTTGGTAGTGGAAGTTGGAGTCCTCGTAGTGTAGAAAAGGTAGTATAGCTAGCAGCCGTTGTGGTGGACTGGGCGAGGAAGTGACACCTGCAACCACTATGGACTGAATGGGATGCTGGAAATAGTAGACCTAGTAGAGAAGTATACTAGTTGCCCTCACCATCTGCACTATCATCAGCAACAGTCAAGTTAGGAGGTCCTCGCCTTGGGTCGTGAGGTTAGATCAGTCCTGGGTGAAGTAGCAATGAGCCCTGCCCCCGCAGAGGGTCATCAGACCAGTCTGTGGGGGCAAGGCAGCTCCAGACCAACCAACTCCCACATAACACCACATTTGCACCTGCAAAGAAACAGTAACAAATATTCTGGTCAAATTTATCTCAGATATACATCCGGAAATTGATAATAAACTTCCGTACACAGGAAGAATTTAGTGTAAAACTTCACAAAAAAGTGAAATATAATATAATATATTAATATATTTATATATATATTATATATATATAAAATATATATATATATATATATATATATATATATATATATATATATAATATTAGCAAGGCGGCCGTCTTCCCACTGATGGCAGGGTGAACCAACAAAGAAAGAAAATATCCCCAATAAGAAAATAGCTTTCATCTTCCATTCAACACTTTCCACCCCACTCCATAGAATCACTGATTTAGCATGAGGGCTCAGAACACAACATTTTAGAAGTATATACGTATAAAGATACACAACATATCCCTCAAAACTGATAATATCCCCAAAACCCCTACTTTAGAGTGCCGGCCATGGTACTTCCCCATTTCAGGTCTCAATTCCGTCTTATAAAAAAATAACCGATTTCCCTGAATCCCTTCACTAAAAATTACCCTGACACAAGTCCCAAACAGCCGTCCAGGGTCCAAATACCATTCACTCCAGTCACTCCTAACATGCTCACACGCACCTTTGCTAGAAGTCCAAGCCCCTCGTCCACAAAACCTCCTTACTAAACTTCCTCCCTTCCATCCTCCAACCTTTTCGAAGACGACCCCTAGTCCGCCTTTTCCTTCCTCTACAGAATTAAATGCTCTTCACATGTCATTCTACTGTTGAATCCGTTCTTTTTTAAAATGAACCAAACCACCTCACAAACCCTCTTCAGCCCTCTGACTAATACCTTTATTAACTCCACAACCTTCCCCCCAAATTTCCACACTTCCGAATTTTCTCATAAATTTACACCACATCCTTAGCCCTTAGGACAGGACATCACTGCCTACCGAACCAACCGCCTCCATCGCTGCAGCATTACAACCCCAAACTTCACACCCATATAAGAGTTAATGTACCACTATACTTTCATACATTCCTTTCTTTGCTTCCATAGACAACGTTTTTTTGTCTCAACATATACTTAATGCACCATTCACTTTTTTTCCTTCATCAATTCTTTGATTAACCTCATCCTTCATAAATCCATCCACTGAAAACATCCACTTCTTCCATACTCCTCTCCAATTTGATATCCAATTTTTCTTTATCTAACTCACTGATACCCTCATCACCGCATCACCTTACTCTTTTCTATGTTTCACTTTCAAACTTTCTACCTTTACACACACTCTCCCAAACTCATCCACTAACCTTAGCAATTTTTCTTTAGAATCACCATAAGCACAGTATCATCAACAAAAAGTAACTCTGTCAATTCCCATTTTGCATTTGATTCCCCAACTTTTAATCCCACCCCTCTCCCGAACACCCTAACATTTACTTCTTTTACCAACCCCATCTAATAAATATATAACACAACCATGGTGACATTACACATCCCTGTCTAAGACCAACTTTTACTGGGAGTAGTCTGCCCTCTCTTCAACACAACCCTAACCTGAAGGCCTTCACTATCCTATAAAAACTCTTTACAGGCATTTAGTATCATAATAACCCTATTCCAAATACCTGCAACATCAGCCAGCCATTGCTCTTCAATCCACTCTATCATATGCTTTTTCTAAATGCAATGAAAACTTCTCTACCTTTATCTAAATATTGTTCACATACATGCTTCAATGTGAACATTTGATCTTCACATCCCTACCCCACTCTGAAACCTCCTTTCTCCCGCAATCCTACATTCTGTCTACTTCTAATTCTGTCCAAAATAACCCACTGTATCACAATAAATATAAATACTATATATATATATATATATATATATATATATAAATATATATAAACATATAAATATAATATATATATATATGTCCGTGCCGAATAGGCAGAACTGCGATCTTCGCTTAACTAGCAACGCTCATCTTGCCATATAGGACAAGTGATAATTGTGTATGCAATAATTTCGCCAAAATCATTCTAAACCTATCGAAAAAAAATATATTTCACTGTGTTAGTATAGATATTAAATTATGTAAACAAATCTAAAATATATTAGTTGGGTTAAGGCGAAAATAAATGCACTTGTTATATAAAGTTAGGTAAGTTTTCTAAGATTTTTTGGGTGCAAAATTATAAATTTTACATTAACATTAATGAAAAAAATAATATCTTTAAAACGTATAGAGAAAAATATCAGAAAGGGACTTATTTTTTAAATGAGTTTCTGCTAATGACCTATTTTTATTAAACATATTCGGCCAAGACATATAATAATAATATATTTTATATATAAATATATAATATATATAAATATATATAATAATATAAATATATATATATATATATATATATATATAAATGAAAATATATATAATAAAAATATATATATATAATATATAATATATATCTATATATATATATATATATATATATAATATATAATATATATATATATATGTCTTGCCGAATATGTAAAACTGTCAATTAGCAAGACTCATTTAAAATTAAATCCTTTCTGAAATTTTCTCTTATACATTTAAAGATATATTTTTTTCATTATAAGTTGATGTAAAATTTATAATTTTGCACCAAAAGAATCTTGAAAAACTTATCTAACCTTATTATAACCAAGAACATTATTTTAGCCTAATCCAACTATAATAGATTTTAGATTGTTTTTCAATAATTTAATACTAAACAAACACATTGAAATATATTTTTTTCGTTTTATTGTTTCAGAATGATTTTGGCGAAATTATTGCATACACAAATTTTCACTTTTCCAATATTCAAGATAGCGTGCCTAATTTAAGCCAAGATCGCAAGTTCTCCTATTCGCACGTACATTATATATATATGTATATACAAATATATATAAATACATATATATATATAAATAGAATATATATATAAATATATATATTCTTTCTTTCTTTCAACACACCCGCCGTATCCCACCGAGGCGGGGTGGCCCACAAGGGGAAAAACGAAAGTTACTCCTTTTACATTTAGTAATATATACAGGAGAAGAGGTTAACTAGGCCCCCCTTGCTCACCGGCATTTTAGTTGCCTCTTACAACACGGCATGCTTACGGAGGAAGAAATTCTTTTCCAACTACCCCATGGAGATAAGAGGAAATAAACAAGAATAAGAACTAGAAAGAAAATAAATAAAACCCAGAGGGGTGTGTATGATATTTGCTTGTACATGAAATGTGTAGTGTGTGACCTAAGTGTAAGTATAAGTAGCAAGACGTACCTGAAATCTTGCATGTTCATGAGACAGAAAAAAGGACAACCAGCAAATCCTACCATCATGTAAAACAATTACAGGCTTACGTTTTAACACTCCTTGGCAGGACGGTATACCTCCCTGGGCGGTTGCTGTCACCAACCTACTACCTTATTATATATATATATAAATATATATATATAATATATATATATATTTTTATATACATATAAAATATATATATATATATATATATATATATATATATAATATAAAATATATGATATAATAAATATTATAAATTAAATATATATATATATAAAATATGTATGTATTATATATTGTCAAAATGTTTAAACAAAATGTAGATAATCATGGAACAGGTAGAACTACGGCCAAGCTGGTGCGGGATTAATCTGAAAAAAAACTTCATTTGTGGTCACCGTGGGGCCCATATTAACCTTCCTGTGGTGTATAGAAAGATACTCAGTTTAATTCATCTTAATAATAATAATATCTTTATTTAGTACAAATAGATGTAATACAGGCCTAGCTGACATCAGTGACATACTACTATATAGAAAGCCCCTTGTTATGCTTAGCATTTCGGGCAAATTAGGTCAGTGTCCCAGGATGCGACCCACACCAGTCGACTAACACCCAGGTACCCATTTTACTGATGGGGAACATAGACAACAGGTGGAAAGAAAGAAGCCCAAAATACCTACTCTAGCTAGGAACCGAACCCAGGCCCTCACCATGTGAAGCGGAAACTTTAACCACCAGACCACCAGCTGGCCAAGTGGTTAACGCACTGGCTTGTGACCTTTAGGCATCTCAATTGCCATGGGTTCACACTCCATTGGTTGTGATTTACATACATTCAAGTTATTATAATTATGTGCGTTAAAATATAGAAAATTTAAAATAATTGAGTGAAATAACAAATAACAAATTGATATTAATAAAACTCACCAGTGCATGGGCTCGTGTACATTACCCCAGGAAGGCTGGCACTACACTGCCTCGACCGCTCTGGCACCTCATATAAAGGTCTCAAGCTGGACTGCCAACCACCACCACCACCACAAAATATTATTATCCAGTTAAATTAACTTCTTTTCACTACGATTTTTCATTGACCTCATCCCTTTATCTAATATTTAATGTTCAATACAGTATGGTTTTGACCATAAAATTCTCTGAAAAGTGATCTTTTCTCAAGGTGTTTGTAAGAATTTGTCTTGTGGAGCAATTTGTGTTGTGTGGTGCGCCTGTGTGGTGGGGGCTGCTGTTGAGTGTCTGATAATGCGTGGAGGTTGTGAAATCGCATCGTGTGATGTATATATATATATTTAATATGAATATGTATATATATATATATATAGATATAATATATATAATATAATATATATATATATAGTAAAATATAATTATATATAATATAATATATATATAATATATATATATATATAAATATATATATATATATATATGTATAAAGATAAATATATATATATATATATATATATATATATATATATATAAATATATATATATATATAAAATATATATATGGTATAGATAAAAAGGCTTCAAGGAAAAATATTATGGATTTTCTTCTGAAGCCGTATGAATATTTCCACTTTATCCCCTACCACCCCATCTTTCCATATATAATTATTTTTACGTAATAGGAATATTTTATTACATAATATGGTACAGAAGATTTAAGAGATACATTATTGATAAAAAGGTGCATATACGGTACATGTATTACGTGTGATCACCGATTTTATAGGCGAAAATCACATCCACTCCCAGAGTGGGGCGTGTGCCAAAAAATACAGCAGGCATTACCCCTTGAAACAGCCGCACTGAGCCGCTGGAACAGAAAACCTAGCTGCCCTGAATCCCTAGATACACAGATGAGTCATTTTCCCAGCTCCTTAAGGAATTTAGATGCACTCTTATCTTTTCCCCATGACAGCCAATGGTCTCTGAGCCTATGGGAAAAAACATATAATGATGGGCAAGTTCTCTCCATATTTTCTCTAGACTTTTGGGACTCTTCTGAAAGCTGGGCAGCTTCCCCTCCTTCCTCCCTGGTGTATTGGAGATAGGTAATCAGGGCCAAGGTGAGAATTTCACAGTATAGTCGCCGGACAACCAGCACCTGCGTTCCCATCTTGTCCCAGTCTTGAAGGGTGATACAACAGTACGTATAAGTATATAATGCATAATGATATATATATACATATGACGTGGCCGAATATAGTAAACCTGGCCAAAACAAGGCAAATAACTCCTAAAAAGAAAATATAGACTTACCTGACTAACACTCCTAAAATAATTCACGATACTTAAGACTGAAGACCCTCCCACACAGAAAAAAATATCAACCGATCACCATACCCCCAAACAGCCATAATCCCCCACCCCCGCGCTCCTCAACGTCCTCCCAATACCACCCTCGAACATCCCCCCATCCCACAAAGCTAAAACGCCAACCCGCCCCACTACCACACAAAACTCCGAAAGAAATGTCGCCACCATACTACCTCCCCCCCCCCCCCTTATCCCAACACAAAAAAAAAAAAAAAGAACTGAACTTAGAACCTCCATCTCAAATTCCTCACAACAATCCACGCCCCCACAAAAAACCACCCCAATATCCCACACATAGCCCTCATCCCGAATCACATACATGCCCCTACACTCCCTAACACACACATCCAAAACACTGCACTACCACAAAAAATCACAAACAAACTCTACACACCACACGACAAACCACACACACACACACACACACACACACACGCACACAGCGACGTCACACACTCACACACGACAAACACACACTCACCAACACACACACACCAACTCACACACACACACCCCATACACTAACACACTCACTTCCTCCACCCACACACACACACACACACACACACACTCTAGCACACACACCACACCAACACACACATACAACACCCACACACCCGACCACACCACACACACACACGAGCACACACACACATCACACACACACACACACACACACACAAACAACGACACACGAAACACACACACACACACACACGACACACACATATATATATATATATATATATATACTATCGCTGCTCCAACTATAGCCCCCTTCCTCCTACTCCCTCCCACCAAACCCCAACCCCCAACAAAACATAAACCGTCCCCCATAAAGCACACACCTAAACTCCTCACACGAAAAGTTAAACCAACCATAATCTATACGCCCAGACCTCCAATAGTTATACCCCGCCTTCCCAACGTACCGCCCACCCACTCCCAACCAACCCCCCCTCACCCCAAAGCCAAAACCTCCACCGCCACTCCCCCCCCACTAAAAAACTCAAATATAACTCCCCTACCAAACCACATCATCCACCCCCCCCCGCCCTATCCTCCCCACCAAAGAAATCAAAACCCTCTCGACTACCTCCATCCTTAAATTCTCCCAGAACGAAGAATTCCATCCACTTTCCAAAACCTCAATACCACACATTCCCTCATCTCTAATCACATAGAACCTCTTTCCACTCCACTTCCCGAACAAACACAATCCACAACACTTCACTCCCAAAATCAAAGACACTACAAAAAAGTACACACTTACAGCACATCACACAGCACACACAACACAAAACACGACACACACACACACACACTACACAACACACACACAGCACAGCACACACAATCACACACCACTACAGTGTACACACACACACACACACGACTACACACAAGCACACGACACACACACACACAAACATCATCACTCACACCCACATACACACTCACACACACCCAACACACACACACACACACACACACAACACACACACACACACACACACACACAATCACACCCACGCACACATATCACTTCAACCCCCTCCAACCCCTTCCCCCACAAATTCGAAAGACCCCAACCATCCTCCCTATAATCCACAAAAACGCCCAAACCGAAACCCCCCACCCTCACCCCCCCACAAAACCACAAACGAACAAAAACCCATCCACTCCCACAAAACAACCCACCACATTACCCTCCTCAAACCTTCCGCACCCAACATATCACACCCTTCCCCCTTATTCCACTAACCTTACCCATAATAACCTATATACACCCCCTCAACACCTTCTCCCCATCACCACCTTCACCATCATCGCAGTGTCGTATCCCACAAACCCAGCCTGCAAAACCCCTTTGAAACAGCCGCACTATAGGCCGCTTGTGAAAAACCAGACAAACTATCTGCCCTGGGATCCTATTTAACACTGATGAGTCTTTTTATATATTTTTAATCTCTCTTTATTCCTTTTTTACCTTTTTTTTCATTTCTCTACCAGTCTCCATAAGTAATTTTAGATGCCTCTATCCCCATGAGCCCAATGGTCCTCAGATCCAATGGAACAAACATATAATTATGTGGCAAGTTTCTTCTCCCACTATTATCCTAGGACTTTATTGGGACACTCATGAAGCCGGCCATCTGCCCCTCCTACCTCCCTGGTGTATTGGAGATAACGTATCAGCCAAGGTAGATGCACATGTATATCCCACACCACCTGCTTCCCATCAGTTCCAGGCTTGAAGGGGATACCATCTGGACGTAAATATATATGCATATATAAATATATATATATTGTCGTGCCTAATATGTAAAACTGTCAATAATCAAAAACTCATTTAAAAATTAAGTCCTTTCTAAAATTTTCCTCGTATACGTTTAGAAGACATATTTTTTTTTCAATTAATATAATGTAAAGAATTTTATAATTTTGCAAGCCAAAAGTAATCTTAAGAAAACTTACCTAACCTATACACAACAAGAACAATTTATTTTAGGCCCTAACCCCAACAAATATAATTTGAGATTTGTTTGCAAAAATTAGTATAATAAACAAACACAGTGAAATAAATTGATTTTCGTTAGGTTGCAGAATTATATTGGGGGCGAAAAAATTTTTTTATTGCATAACACAAATTTTCACTTGTCCTATAGGCAAGATGAACGATGCTATTTTAAGCCAAGATCGCAAGTTCTGCCGTATTCGGTCGGCACGACAATATATATAATATATATATATATATTATATATATATATATATAATATAAAATAATATATATATTTATATATATAAATAAATATTATATATATTATATATACATATATCTATATATATACATGTATATATATATTATAATCTACATATACATATATAATATATATAATATTATATATATATATAATATATATAAAAGTAATATATATCATATCTATATACATAAATATAATGTTAATCTACATATATACATAAAAAAATAATAAATAATATAATATAATATATATAATAAATTATATATAAATATATAAATATATAGTAAATATATATATAAAAAATCAAAATGAAGATAGTAGATGATAGATAGTCTAGCAGTACAAACTAAAACTGTCCCAAACAGTTAACCAATACCACAATTAAAAAAGAAAACGCTATCTAAAATTTCCACATAAATACCTGTAAAAAGCTAATATTATTTACCAATTAATGTAGAAGACAAAAATTAAAAAAATTGAACCACCGGAACTAATAACAACTAACCTAACCCTAATTAACAACAATCTCAAATTAATTTAAGGTGTCCTAACCAACCAAATAATAAATTAAGTTTTGTTTACAGATAATATAATACAAAACAAACACTGAGAAACATAAATTTGTTCGTTAGGTTAAGAATGATTTTGCGAAATTATTGCATGCCACAAAGTTTCCCTCGCTTGTTCCTATATGGCGAAGATTTATGCCGTTGCTAATAAGCCAAGATCGCAAGTTCTGCTATTCGGCACGACAAATAAAGATGTATAGTATATATTTATAAATGTATATATATATATATATATAATATCTATATAAATTATATATAATATATATATATATATATATATATATATAAATATTAATATATATAAATATATAATAAAAATATATATATCGTGCCGAATATGTAAAACAGGACAATTAGCAATGAACTCAAATATTAAAATCTAATTCCTTTCTAAAATTATCTCTTAACGTTTAAGATATATTTTTTTCATTAATGTTATTGTAAAAAAAATTTAAATTTTGGCTCCAGAAGAATCTTAGAGAACTTCCTAACCTTAATATAACAAGAACAATTTAATGTTAGCCTAACCCAATAAATTACATTTTAGATTATGTTTACAATAATTTAATACTAAACAAACACAGTGAAAATAACTTTTTTTTCGAAGGTTTCAGAATGATTTTGCGAAATTATTGCATACACCAAATTTTCACTTGTCCTATATATATGGCAAGATAGCGTTGCTATTTAATCCAAGATCGCAATTTCTGCTGCGTTGATTCGGCACGCGATATAATGTGTATAATATATATATATATATCTTATATATATATATATATATATAGATAATAATATAAAATATAGAGATATATATATATATATATATATTATGCTATATATATATATATATATATATATATATATATATAATATATATATATATATATTTACCTATATACATCGCACTCAGCTGACACACTGAGTTTCGGGGGTTCGAATCTCCTCCGGTACGCCTGGAATACATTAGGTACGTGTTTCCATAAGACACTGCTGAACAGTCTCTACAAACTCTTATAAGTGTAACAGTTAAATTCGTAGCAATGTTCCCAAAATTTTCCTAATATTCCTTATCTATGAACTCAGGGATACACACACTGTAAGCTCTGAAAAATATAGTGAGAAAGGTTGTTCTTTTTACTCTAGTTTCATGACTGTAGTAAAGTGGAAATATGAACACACGTTCGTGGCCTTCCTTTATACTGAAAACTTAAACATTCTATCAACCCTAAGGCTAAGATTTAGATGTTGCCACCGAAGTGGCTAGTTTAATTGTGCAGCCCCACCCATACCATCCTGGACGGTAGCGGTCAAGGAGCATATGGATTCAACAAAAGGCCTAGTTCCCTATGTTATTTTATTACTACATATCTACATTTCTCTCTTATCTGTTAACAAAAGCAAATTAGGAAATTTGCTTATTATATTTGGTAACTTTATTTTCATTAATAAGATATCTTGACACTGTCCACATGAGGTTATTATACTGTCTGTCCTCTGTTATCCACAATAAGTGGACAATAAGCACATAGTGTCAAGACATTTGACTTATTCTTGATCACATAATTTACATTTAGTTTGATCATCAATCTGTTCTCCCAAACTGCCAGAAGTACATGTAACCAAGCCTAAGCGTGGCCACTACAACATCAGTCAGTCTGTTCACATTGCACGTTGCTCCATAAACATATTTATCTACGTTCATGTTATCATAGTGGGTAATAGATCTACTCAGGCTTTTAACTGCATTCCTGTAACAATCATTTTCATTTACTTCTCTCATAACATTATTCCTAATGCTGGACACAGTTATACCAAAGTTATATTCTACATTCTCCTCCTTGATACTCTTCTTGGCTAACATATCAACTTTATCATGAAGGAGAATTCCAGTGTGTGATGTGATCCATAGCAATTGTACATTAATTCCTTTGCCCCTGAATTTTGAGTATCTATACCCGACTTCTCTAATGAGCATGTTGTTGGAGTTATTATATGAGTCAAGAACCTTCAGTGATGACATAGAATCAGTAATGATGACAGAGTGAAGCTCAGTGTCAAGGTTAGCTTTAAACGCCATTGGATTGCAAACAATTTAGTTTGCAGTGTAGACGCCCAGTTGTTAATTCTTATGCCTAACTCAACAAATTTATTATCGTTCTTAACTAGGGAGGTGGCAACAAGAGCAGATGCAGCCCAGCCGGAAGGCTCCTGTTGAGATCCATCAGTGTATATAACTTGTGATAACTTATTTCTACCAGCTAGGCGAGAAATTCCATCTTGAGCAGTTGCTCTAACAAGTGATTTAAGGAAGGGATTACTAGCTTTTTGGGAGGGAGTTGCAGGCATGAGTTATTAAATGAACACATCTTCCATGGAGGGATGAAATGTTTTTGTTGCCTACAGTGATACAGTTCATTCAGGTTATAAAACTTAATGCAATTGCACGTTTTCACAATCCATTTAAATCTGTGTGCATTTACTTCTAGACACTTGTTAAGATTCGTTGTGACAGTGTCTGGTTCATTTCTTAACATTCTAATACCGAGTACAGTGTTAATCTCAACAATCCTATCACTGAAACTAGAAATACCAAGCTCCTTCCTCATATTAAGGACCTTTGTAGATTTGGGACAACCAAGAATAATTCTGAGAGCTTCATTTTGCATTAATTCCAAGGGTCGTGGAGAACTTTCTCTAGCTAATATCAACATGGGAGCAGCATAATCAATTAAGGACCTATCATAGGCTATGTACATCATTCTCACGATTCTCACAGCACCATAGTTGGGGTTGTAGCCAGCAATCGCTTTGAGAACATTTAGCCTATCTGCATTTCTTATTTAGTTGTGGTATAGTGGATTTGTTAAAGGGTACATCTTCACCAAGCTATCTGTAAGTTTTAACGTAGCTAATATTTTCACCCTGCAAATGGATGGGTGGGGGATGTCGTTTGCTTGTTAATATCTTTGTTTTAGAGGAAGATATTATGAGGCCTAGTCGATTACAAATTGCTTGAACTTCATTAAGAATGGTGCTCATCTTCTTGGCTCAGAACATCTAGAAATGGAAGTTTAAAGTCCATTTATTTCTCTACTGTAAAGTTAATCGAGGGGACAAGAGAGTTAAGTCTTGGTAAAAATGTATTTAGGTCCACATAATTCGGCCAAAGACACAAGATGTCATTCACATATCTGAGCCACTTAGCTTCACGGGGCAAAATATCTTTCAACAGCTTAGTTTCAAAGAACTCCATATAAAAAAAAGCTCAATAGGGAAAACAGTGGATTTTCCATAGCCGTTTCCTACCTTTAAGAATAGTATTTCCCTTTGAACTCAAACTTGCAATCAACCACACACAGCTTAATCAACCCAGTAGTAATGTTCTTATCAAATGGCATGGGTAAGTCATCTAGTTCTCCCTCCAGATAAGATAAAAAATTAGGGTGAACAAAGCTGTGACGTCAAAACTTACTAGCGTAAAATCATTAGCACATTAACATTTTGCAATTTGTCAATAAGATCAACATTGTTTTTAATATGAGCTCCTGAGATGTTGTCTTGTAAAGAAGTTAATATTTTTACCAACCATTTTGACAATGTATAAACCGCCGATCTTACAGAGATAATAATAGGTCTGGGTGGAAACCTGGGCTTGTGGGTCTGAATCAAACCATACATACAAAGGAGCGTCGCCGACCTAGCTAATAACTGTTTAATCAGTTTATCATTATCTTTTAATAAGGTTCTAAGTTGTTTATGAAACTCTCTATTAGCATGATCCAACGGATTTTTAATAAGTGGCTCGTAAGTTTGCCTATCATCTAAGAGAAAGTTCATTTTACCACTATATTCTACCTTATCCATAATTACTACCACATTTGCTTTATCTGTTTTCGTAAAGTGAAGTCGAGGATCGTTCTTAATTCATGGTATGACTTAACAAATTTTTGAGGACAATTTAGTTCCACAGGTCTGAGCAAAGCCCCTTATACCATGCCTTTGCAAATGTTGAACGTTTCCGGGGGTAGATCCCCTTGTTTTTCCAGGTTGCAAGAATGGAATGTGCCTTGAGCAGATCTCAAGAACAACAGAATTAATTTTTTTTCAAGGTAAATGTTCGAATCCGTGTTGTTTAGGATATCTTCCCGGTTTGTTCCATGTCCTAAATGAAACAAGCTGGGAAGATATCCTAAACATCACGGATCCGAACATTTTCCTTGAAAAAAATAATTCTGTGGTTCTTGAGATCTGCTCAGGACACATTCCATTGAGAAAAAGTAACGGCTCTTATTTTGGTAGGCTGTAGAGCGGTTGGTTAAATGATATACGTCTTCGGAAGCTTCTTACTTTATTGATAACTAGTGCTGGGTTACACAGGCTTGTGTGTTTGTGCCCATGGCCCGGGCAGGGCCATGCCCGCGAGAGAGAGCTGGGAGTACTTGTGTGTTGATGCCAGGCCGCTGTGTGAGTGAGAGCGAGGCAAGTCTGGGCATACTGAAGTGGGAAGGCCTAGGTGGCAGCACCAGCATAGCGCGAAATATGAACTAAGCTGGCAGACAGCATGGGCTGTCTGTGCAGACAGTACAGGCTGTCTACATACGCTCGGCCACCTACCGCGCGTCGTCCCGACGCGACAATACTGGTAGTAAAAGAAACTCGGTCTCTCTCTCGTAGGAACAGGGCACAGAACACAAAATAAAAACATATATATACATATGGACATGGAAAAAAAAACTTCCTACAGGGAGGGAAGAAAAAAACATGTGGGGTGTGCTAAACATCGTGGTCATAGGCAGTGAGCGTCGATGGGCATCACTGCACGCCTTCCTGCGTCTGGACAGATACTGCAACACGGGAGACATCGCTGCGGCTGAGCTGTGACGTAACAGGGTACGGTCTCCTCTGGAACGGTGAAGCAGACATCGTAGGAGTCGCTGCAGGTTTTCACTCAACCTGGGGCACGACATGCTGGTGCCCTCGAGTGAGGCGTCGACAAAACTCGGCAACTGGGCAGGACTTCTGGCAAGCGACTCAGGACACCTCTCGACTGGTACTGTCGCTGGGCTGTCACTGCCGGCGAGCGTGGAGCGAGTTGTGGAGCGAGTCGTGGCAGAGACGACTGGGCGAAACATCTGGGAGTCGTAACATCATACACCAGACTGCAGTGAGAGAGCTAGCAGTCAAAGTGACATCATCTTTGTGCAGGCTGCTCACTGAAGCTTGTGACACGAGGCTGACACAGCGCCTGCCGACAGGCCTGGCTGCGGCTTGACGAGTATCATCTCTCGACAGTTGGAGTTATAGCAGAGGTTAGCCTAAGCGTCCCCAGACTTGTTTCTCTACATATAACTGCACTCTGACGGTCTGGAGGTGAAGTGAAACAAATCTCGATGGGAATCGTAGCAGGTACGATTCTGCAGAACATCACGAGCGACGAGTATAAAAGCTTTCTGTACAAGAGGGCTCGTACGCTCAGGGCTGTCTGATAACAGCTGTCAAACACACTGGTCACAAGGGTGACTTAACACAGTGGTGTTACTCAGGTCTGGCTGGCTCAGACCTCACTGGACACACGGGAACTTTACAAACACACCGCTGTACATACGGTACAACATGGCTTAAACTAGCAAATGATGCTTTTCTGTGCACAAAACTGACACTAAGACATACTAAAATGTGAGAACACTGACTGCGAGGAATTAATTAACACACGACATATATCTTCTCTCAATCTTCTCGACAATACTGAAATAATTACTAGAACACTCGATGTGACATCATGTGATGTCAGGCGTGATGTCGCAAGGTGACGTCAGCAGCAGTGACGTCAACAGACATCTCGAGGTGACGTCAGGCAGACATCGTGAGGTGACGTCAGCAGACATCGTGACGTCATGAAGTCGGGCAGCATCGTGGGTGGCGTCGATGTGATGCGGGCAGCAGACCACAGCATGAGGCCTTGGGACATCTGGTAACTCACGTGGCTTTGTAGGTCTACGTGACATCGCCCACACCCACGTGACGTCGTGATCCACGTAGCTTCGAGTGGCCTCGGGCACTCGGATACACAGCACTGGCAATGAATTCATACGAAAAACAGCAGAAAACACAGCAGAGGGAGTGGGCAGTGGTGAGTGTATGGTAGTGTGGTGGCGAGGAGCGTGGGTGAGTGTATGGCAGGGCGAGCATCTAGCCATTCCTCCTCCTCCTCCACCCACAAACACGTGGAGAAGCTCACACTGGACGCAGAAATCACCACAAAACTCACCTCTGGCTTGCTGAAACAGCTGTGCTGAGCTGAACAACAACAGCAACATACAACCTGACCACACTGGAGGACAGGAGGGTCAGGGGAGACATGATAACGACATATAAAATACTGCGTGGAATAGACAAGGTGGACAAAGACAGGATGTTCCAGGGAGGGGACACAGAAACAAGAGGCCACAATTGGAAGTTGAAGACACAAATGAGTCAGAGAGATAGTAGGAAGTATTTCTTCAGTCATAGAGTTGTAAGGCAGTGGAATAGCCTAGAAAATGACGTAGTGGAGGCAGGAACCATACACAGTTTTAAGACGAGGTTTGATAAAGCTCATGGAGCGGGGAGAGAGAGGGCCTAGTAGCAACCGGTGAAGAGGCGGGGCCAGGAGCTAGGACTCGACCCCTGCAACCACAAATAGGTGAGTACAAATAGGTGAGTACAAGTGACGCTGAACACGTGACTTGAGAAACAGCGTAGGGTCACAGGGACGCCATTACAATTCTCGGAGAATTTCGGCAAATTTCGGCTGGATCCTGCTTGTACCTGTGTCTGGATGCTCAAACGTGCAGACACGACATCAGGATAAGTCGTTGAGAGACGGATGCTTCTTGTGTAGGGTGATGAAATGAAGATGACTTCATACCTCTTCCTCCCTCTCTCCAGGCAAACACAACTGCTGCGAGCACCGCTGTCACCATTTATAACGAGGTTATTTGGTAGGTGCTAGCGGGGTGTGAATGATACGTCTTCGGAGGCTTCTTTGTTTATTGTTAAGTCGTTGTGGGTTACACAGGCTTGTGTGTTTGTGCCCATGGCTCGGGCAGGGCCATGCCCGCGAGAGAGAGCTGGGAGTACTTGTGTGTTGATGCCAGGCCGCTGTGTGAGTGAGAGGGGAAGTCGGGCATACTGAAGTGGAAGGCCCTGGGGGCAGCACCAGATAGCCGAAATTTGAACAAAGCTGCAGACAGCATGGCTGTCTGTGCGGGGACATACGGGCGTCTACAAAAAAAGAGAAGTGTAAACTGAAAGAAAAGACTTTCCCTTTTTTGTAGCATATTTGCTGATCCCCTTATTGTGTTGATGCTTTCTAGTGCCATATTGTTTTAATAGAAGATCCCTTTTAGGGGTGTGTTTGTGTGACGCACGGGAGCGCATATGTACGTTCGTACCTCTGCCCCCTCAGCGGCGCATAAAATCCAGGCTAGAACACGGAAAGGGGCGGCTCCATCCCCCATTACCACAGTCTGACAAATAGCGTTCCCAATAAAATGTGTTATCTTAAACCCCTCGATATCCCCTTTTAAGAACCCCCTAGACACTTTACGATGAAGGCGAGGAGTCCAGAGTGCTAGTGGGGCCAATATTTCTGATATCGAAGGGAGGTACTGTCAATGAAATTGAAAATTTTGGCTTAAGCTGAAGGAATCTACAGGAGACAAGATAGAGGAAAAACTAAAACCAAAAAGGAAATTGAAAAAAAACAAAATACTTTTCTTTATGCCAATCTAAGGGAAAAAACAACATCCAATATTGGGGCCCAGCTTAGGCGGGATTAAATTAAAAATTAAATTAATTCAAGTTTATTCCTATAAGGGTTTTACAATGGGGGGTTTACTGTTTTGGGTTTGTGTGGTTTACATGTTTAAAAACAATTGCGGGGGGCCCCTGGGAACCTGCATGGCTGGCATTTGGGCAGATTGATTAATTCAAAACATTAAACCCTTTACAGATTATAACATTAAGGCTAATGATACATCAAATTTTTGAGTTTAGCAATGTGAATGGGTTTTTTTTTGGCACAATACAAAGTGTCTTATTGGAGTACATAGGCAAACTTATGACTAGTTAGGATTTATTATTTTAAAATTAAATTTGTATTTTTGGGTTTATAGTTCAGTGGGGGATGGGTAATTTGAACCACCATGGGTTCATGTAGTTAGTTGTGGGGTGGATCAGGGGGGATAAGATGTTTTCTAACTGTAGTTTTGAAAGTGATGAATGTGTCTGAAGTTCTAGAGTTTTCAGGTAGGGTGTTCTAGATTTTAGGTCCTTTGAAATGCATTGAATTTTTGGAAAGGTTTAGTCGAACACGGGGAATGTCATAGAGATGCTTGTGTCTGGTGTTATGCCTGTGGATCCTGTCACAAATATCAAGAAAGCATTTTAGGTCAAGGTTAATATTGGAATTTAAGGTCCTGTAGATGTAGATTGCACAGTAGTTAGTGTGGATGTTCTGAACAAGGAGTAAGTTTAGATCTATGAAGAGTGGGGATTGCACAGTAGTAAGTGTGGATGTTCTGAACAAGGAGTAAGTTTAGATCTATGAAGAGTGGGGGGGGGGAGGTGGCCAGGGATGGGATTTAGTGATTATTCTTACTGTGGCTTTTTGTTGGGTTATTATTGGCTTTAGGTGTGTTGCTGCAGTTGAGCCCCAAGCACAGATAGCATAGGTGAGGTATGGATATATAAGTGAATGGTATAGTGTGAGAAGGTCAGTTTGTGGCACGTAGTATCGTATCTTGGAGAGGATCCCCACCGTTTTGGATACTTTTTTTGTTATGTGTTGGATATGGGTGCTGAAATTTAGGTTGTTGTCGAGGTATAGGCCAAGGAATTTGCCCTCATTATGTCTGGCAATTAGAGTGTTGTCGATCTTAATGTTAAGTTGCACAACACCTGCTCTGCTACCAAACATAATATAGTAGGTTTTACAAGTGTTAAGTGTAAGTTTATTGGCTGACATCCAAGTCGATATTTTGAGCAGCCCCTCGCTAACAATGGTGTTGACGGTGGCAAGATTAGGGTGGGAGATGACATAAGTCGTGTCGTCAGCAAAGAGAATGGGTTTTAGGTGTTGGGATATGTTTGGAAGATCATTGATGTAAATGAGGAAGAGCAGGGGTCCAAGGACACTTCCCTGCGGAACTCGAGTATCAAGTGGCCGTATTTTTTTTTTTTTTTTTTTTTTTATTCGCCGGTATTCTCCCGGCCCGGGTCTTTTCCAAGTAGTGGTGACCCGGCCTTGGCTCCCTATGTGGGGAGTGTCTCGAGACTTAAGTCTCCCATGGGAGGAGGTACAGTACCTCCTCATCTTTGGGACCAAGTGTTCCCAGGCCTAGCCACATTCCCCGCCCTCACGGGGCTCGTAGGGAGAAGCTAGGCCTCTGGTCTGCCATCTACCCCGCCTCAAAGGGGCTCGTGGGGATGGCAGTCTTATGAGCTGCAGATGGTAGCAAGCTCAGGCCTCTCTTGACCTTCTGGCCGTATTGATGAGGCTGTGTCTTTAATGGTGACATACTGATACCTATTAGAAAGGTAGGGCTTAAAATATGCAAGTGCATGGCCTCTTATACCATAGTGGTCAAGTTTGTGGAGTAGGATGCCGTGGTCTACTGTGTCAAACGCTTTTCTTAGATCAATAAAAATTCCTAGCGGATATTCCTTATTTTCCAATGCTGTGTAAAGCAGGTCTAGCATTTTTATAATTGCATCATTAGTGCTTTTATTTTTCCTGAATCCAAATTGGCAGGGGTTGAGTATGTTTTGTGACGTTATAAATGAATATAGTCTCCTGTGCACGAGTTTCTCGAAGATTTTGGATAGCAATGGTAAGTTTGATATTGGCCTATAGTTGTTTACATCTGTCGAGTCACCACCTTTATGTACTGGTGTAACCCTTGCTGTCATGAGTAGTGCCTGGAAAATGGTAGTTTCTAGTGACTTGTTTAAAAGTAATGTAATAGCATGCGAAAAGACATGGACCACTCACTTGTACAATAATGGTGGGACATGAGACAGATTCCCCGAGCTATTTTTAAGTGACTTTATGATCGCGGTGACTTCCGTATGCTCAGTTGGTACAAGATAGAAGGAATTTCGGAAATTCCCATCTAAGTAGTCCCCGGCACGGGCATTGGTACGTGGGATTTTTACTGGCGAGATTAGATCCTATGTTTGAGAAGAAGTCATTTATCTTGTTAGCTTTATCAGTGGGATGTAGTGGTGTTTCATGAGGTTTAGTTAGAACAATATTCTTGTTTTTTTTTAGTTTGTGGGTCCCCAGAATCTGGGCAAGTGTTTTACAGGTCTTTTTTATATCTCCTCTTGTGTCAGTGAATCTGTTGGAGTAGTACAGTTGTTTGGCTTTCTTTATTAATTATTTAAGCCCTGTGTATATTGATTCTCATATTGGTGTTTCTTATCAATGAATTTCAGAATGCTGCTGATTAGCCATGGGCAACCAAGCCATTTATTCGTGATCTGTTTCGGTTTTATAGGACAATGTTTGTTGTATAGTCTAAGTATTTTGTTAAGAAAAATGTCTGTCCAATCATCAATACCTTTGGCATTGGAGAATTCTGTAGGCCAGTCAACACTCTCTAGGTCTGCTGTAAAATTCTTTATTGAGGCCTCGTCATGGAGTCTAAATGAAACTTTGTTGTATTCGAGTGGTGGCTTACTATGTTTGTTAAGAGGAAGGTTGGGTAGTGGTCTGTGATTATCCCTGATTTAAGGGGGCTAGTATATTGGTCCATATGTGGTCTATTATGGTTGCACTTGTCTCAGTCAGCCTGGTTAGTTTAGTTATTGTTGGTATGAGAAGTGTGTTGTTCATATTGTTGATGAAATCAGTTGCAGGCTGATCATCTGGTAGGCCAAGGTTGATATTGAAGTCTTCAGCTAAGAGAAGGTGGTGCTTGTTCATTTGTGTGTTTGTTATTAGTGCCTTTAGATTCTCACTGAAATTTGGTATGTTTGTGTCGGGTATCTGGTATATGGCACCGATTATTATAGGCGTCTTGAGGTTTTTTACAGTAAAATTAGCAAAAATGTATTCCCCATATTCTTCACTAAAGCAATTAGTGCTAATCCAAGATAGTTGGTTAGAGTAATAGACTGCAGTACTACCCCTAACTTGGTATGGTCTGCAGATGTGGATTGCTGTGTATCCTTGTCGTGGGTAGGTAACTACTGTGTCCTGCTTAAGCCAGGTCTCAGTAAGAATAATGCAGGAGAAGGGTGTCTTTAGTGACTCAAGGAGTTCCAGGAGGTCATCATAGTGTTTGCTTAAGGACCTGATGTTAAGATAAGATAAGATAAGATTTCGTTCGGATTTTTAACCTCGGAGGGTTAGCCACCCAGGATAACCCAAGAAAGTCAGTGCGTCATCGAGGACTGTCTAACTTATTTCCATTGGGGTCCTTAATCTTGTCCCCCAGGATACGACCCACACCAGTCGACTAACACCCAGGTACCTATTTGCTGCTAGGTGAACAGGACAACAGGTGTAAGGAAACGTGTCGAAATTTTTCCACCCGCCGGGAATCGAACCCGGGCTCTCCGTGTGTGAAGCGGGAGCTTTAGCCACCAGGCCACCGGGCCACCTGTAGTTAAGAACTGATAGACTTTGAGCTGTGTTCAGGATAGTGCTGGATTGTGATGCTGTGTATTAAAGGCAGTTACTTTCCAATAAGTTTTGATTGTGTGTTAGATTATGGAGGTTTTGATCAGGGTCCATGTGATCATCTTTTAGGTTTAAATAGTGGTTGTTTATATCCTGTATTATGTGGTGTACTGATTTCTGTAGTAGTGGGAGGTTTGGATAAGCATACCGCTAAAGCACTTTGGTCATATAGAGAATAGTCACTAATAAACATAATGAAATTGATATTGTCTATGTGTTGTGCTAGAATGAGCTAAAGTACAACTAGGTATAAACTAATACTATAAAAAAAATCAAATTACAAGTGGCACCAGACTCACTCTTGTAATTGCACTAAGGTCTAATATAATGAATTTAGTGTTGTGTATGTATTTAGTTAGAATGAGCTAAAATACAACTAGGTATAGTTAGTTTAGGTGTTGTCTATGTATTGAGCTAGAATGAGCTAAAGTACAACTAGGTATAAACTTATAATATAAAAATACAAATTAAAATGGTACTTGCAATTGCACTAGAGTCTGGTATAAGTTGTTAACAAGAACAAGAGTATAACTAGATTTAAATTCACAAAATAAAATTCACAAATTAAAGTACCTAAAGAACAATAAGTAAAAAATAAGAATGGCAATGACTTGGTTATAATATGATAGTAAGATGGTAGACAGGTACACAGGTACAAAGGATAATATAAAGGTTGGAGTTGAATATACAAACTTGAAAATTTGGCAAGAAAAGGTTAAGAAAAGTATAAAATAATGATTAATGTACAAAAGTAAAATTGACTGGTAGTAAATATGGTGTTTAATCAAATTTTAGTAAGAAATAATGATTACAAAAAAAATTAATTAGCAAAAATAAATTGAAAAAGTAATGTTTATTTCAAGTATTAAATTTTAAGAACAGTTATTTGGATTCAACATATTTCACTGGTAGTTATACTAGAGGTTATTTGGCAGTACAAGGTATTTAAGAGTACTCTAAGATAGTAATTGTGGTACTAAAACAGGTTATGGTAATTAGACAAGTAATGGTAATTAAATGAGGTCAAAAATGTTAAGAGTAAATTGTACTGATAGTAAAAATTGTAATTAATTACTAATTTTAGTAAGTAATATCAATTAATAGTATTTAAAAAAATAAGATAAGATAAGATTTCGTTCGGATTTTTAATCCCCGGAGGGTTAGCCACCCTGGATAACCCAAGAAAGTCAGTGCGTCATCGAGGACTGTCTAACTTATTTCCATTGGGGTCCTTAATCTTGTCCCCCAGGATGCGACCCACACCAGTCGACTAACACCCAGGTACCTATTTGCTGCTAGGTGAACAGGACAACAGGTGTAAGGAAACGTGTCGAAATGTTTCCACCCGCCGGGAATCGAACCCGGGCCCTCCGTGTGTGAAGCGGGAGCTTTAGCCACCGGGCCACCGGGCCACCTCGAGGTAGTAATATGGACAGAGTAAGTATCAATTCAGCTAATATTTAAGCAAACAATTGTAAATAAGAAAATTACTTAAGGTGACTTATGCTTACTTGTAAAATCACATAATTAGGTAGTTGATTATTTAATTACTAAGAGATTGTACTATGAAATTTGAACAATAATGGAGCAAAACATACTCTACACTACGTACGCTTTTAGGTTGGACATTGTTTAGTTATTCTCTGTGAGATTAGCATCCCTGAGAAATCGTGATAGATTATTCTCGTTCGTGATTGTGTACAATTGACCTACATTTGTTTTCCTAACTAGAATTTTCCCATCCCGTGTGAAGCATTGGTGTATTGTGTCATTATTCTCCCGCTTAAGTTTTCTGACTCTATACAGGAGGTTCTGACGTTTTTTGGTAAGACACCCGTTTATGTATACCTCTTTCTTTACTTTAATAGATGCAATTATTAAGTTTTTTTTCCTGTCATGTGTGTGGAATCTAAGAATAACACATTTTCTCCCATGGGATCCTAGTAACCTGGCTTCCTTTATTTCTGACTCTGGTACTGTAACTTTTGTTTGGTCCTTTACGATCTGGAGAGTAATTTCTTTACTGTTTGTTTGGTTCATATCACTGGGAAAAAGTGGGCTGTTAACTATTACTGCGTCCGATAGTTTATCTTGTTCAGTTTTATCTTCTTGGAGAGCAAAGTAGTCACTGAACTGGTTATCTAAGTTGTTCTTCCATTCTTTTACTGCTTCTTCAACCTTTGTATTAAGAGATATTATTTGTTCTATATGGCTATCTATGACTGTTTGGATGATCTTGCAATAGTTAGTCATCCCTGGCGTTGATAACTTTTGTTCAAGACTGAGGATTTTGTTCTCGAGTTGTGTCATCCTGGTGTCTTGTTTTGTTAGCGTCTCTCGAAGATTCATATTTTCAATAACTAAGGTGGAGATGCATGACTTTAGGGTATCTGGATCGTTGGTCATACCTGAGAGACTACTTGGTAGGTTGAATCCGGGGAAGAGAGAGGTGGTTGGGGTGGAGGCAGCCATGTTTGTTGTTATTGTTGTGGTGTCGCCTTGAGCGGTGGTGAGAAGGGTGGTAGCTGGACCGGCGGGACATACAAAGATGACAGCCAAGAAATGAGTGAGATATTAAAGTCCCAATATGACTCAGTGTTCAGCGACCCACTGCCCAGACTAAGGGTAAACAATCCAAATGAATTTTTTATGAACGAAACTCAAAATCTGGTCATCTAAAAAATCTCGGATATTATTCTATCTCCACAAGACTTTGAAGAGACAATTAATGACATGCCCATGCATTCTGCCCAAGGTCCAGACTCGTGGAACTCCGTGTTTATCAAGAATTGCAAGAAGTCCCTATCGCGTGCCTTCAGCATTTTATGGAGAGGGAGCATGGACACAGGGGTCATCCCACATACACTAAAAACAATAGATATAGCCCCACTTTACAAAGGTGGCAGTAAAACAATTGCAAAGTACTACAGACCAACAGCACTAATATCTCATATCATAAAAATCTTTGAGAGGGTTCTAAGAAGCAAGATCGCCAACCACCTAGATACCCATCAGTTGCACAACACAGGGCAACATGGGTTTAGAGCAGGTCACTCCTGCCTATCCCAGCTACTGGACCACTATGACAAGGTCCTGGATGTTGTAGATGATAAATAAAATTCAGATGTAGTATACACAGACTTTGCAAAAGCCTTTAACAAGTGCAAGCACAGTGTAGTTATTCCTTTATCGCACAAAATGTGTGATAAAGGAATAACAGGAAGAGTAATAGTTAACAGAGTAAAGTCTGAGGAAGCTACAGTGAAAAGCTCTGTTCTACAAGGCACAGTATTCGCTCCAATCCTGTTCCTCATCCTCATATCTGACATAGAAATGTAAACCATAGCTCAATGTCTTCTTTTGCAGATGACACCCGAATTGCCATGACAGTGTCCTCCATCGAAGACACCGCAAGACTCCAAGCGGACATCAACCAAATCTTCAAATGGGCCGCTCAAAACAATATGAAGTTCAACGAGGAGAAACTTTAACTACTCAGATATGGAGAACTTGAGGAAATTAAAAATGTATCAGGGTATACGACAAATTCTAACCATACAACAGAGCGAAAAAGTAATGTGAAGGACCTGGGAGTGATAATGTCAGAGGATCTCTCTTTCAAAGAACACAACAATGTATCTACCTAATCTGCTACGAAAATGATAGGATGGATAATGAGAACATTCAAAACTAGGGACACCAAGCCAATGATGATTCTCCTCAAATTTCTTGTTCTCTCTAGGCTGGAATACTGCTGTGCACTAACTGCCTCCCCCCTCAAGGCAGCCGAAATTGCTGACCTGTAGAGTGTAAAAAGAACTTTCACGGCACACATAAGTACAATAAAGTGCCTAAATTACTGGGAATGGCTGATGTCCCTTGATTTGTATTCCCTGGAACGCAGGCAAGAGTGATACATGATATTATATATAAGAGCATAAGAAAGGAGGCCTGTTGGCCCATACTAGGCAGGTCCTTCATTATCCATTGTACTAACAAAAAATTTGCCCAACCCAGTTTTCAATGCTACCCAAGAAATAAGAGTTGATAAATCTATTTACCCATGTGCAAGTCCCACTCACATCCAACCCCTCTCACTCATGTATTTATGCAACCTAAATTTGAAATTTCCCAATGTTTTTGCTTCAATAGCCCTACTAGGCAGACTGTTCCACTCGTCAACTACTCTATTTCCAAACCAATACTTTCCTATATCCTTTCTATATCCAGACTTATCTAATTTGAATCCATTACTGTGGGTTCTCTCGTGAAGAGATATCCTCAAGACCTTATTTATATCCCCTTTGTTAATACCCATCTTTCACTTATTGTTGCGGCCCCCTGCCAAACTAGCGGTTAAATAGTTAACCTGCCGGCCGGCAGTACCACTGGGTACGTCATCAAACCCAATGTGGGGACTGCTGAGCCGGCCTTAGAGCAGTAAGTTCCTGAGTGCCTCACGGTGCACATCTAAGCAGTAGGTACCTGACCACCTAAGGGTACAGTCTACTGGCTTTAGTAACAGTATGTACCTGAGCGCCTCAGGATACGCACCTAAGCAGCAGGACCTGCACACCGGTTAAGGCTACACGTTGGATTTGCGTGCACCAGCAACAAAGTCCTGTTCCTCAGGTGTCACATCTACGTAGTGGTACAGACCGGGCCGCCTAACGAACCTATCCATGGCGTTAGAGAAGAACCGGTCACGCTAGGCTCACATGAGTCTGTTTGGCCTCAGTATACCTTTACCCGCCGCCATTACTGGCTTGCAGACTGGTTCACGGCTAGCGGTGGTGTCAACCGGCATTTGAGTAAGGTTTCGGCTAGCGGTGTGTCCCTTTTAAAGGACTCACGCTACGTGATCACTGTGGGGCCATCATCAGACGCTGATTATGTGGGACATCATAAGAATGGTTTGGAGGTTACATGAAGGCCAGGACGTAGTGTTACACTCGATAGGGAAAAAGTATGATGGAGTGGAACACTGAGATATGCACAGGACCGTAGTGGAACACTGAGATGAAAAGGGTGTCGTGGGACACTGAAGATGGCCTGGTTGTAGTGTACACTGAATAGTATCGTGTGACTGGCCTCGTGTCGTGAGAAGCAGTTGATTGTAATTTATTATACAAATGTTATTTATAATTTATTATTTTAGTATAGAGATATATATATATATAGTGACAGTAGTGTCAAAGTGGTACCCTGTGTAGGGTCACGAATAATTATTTATTTTAGTTAGATGCTAATTATAATTTATTATAGTAACTTGTACATATATCATAGTTCAAATACCTCTAGACCAAAGATAGTTGATTTATACATATTAAAGATTAATTGATTTTAATGTGTATTTATGTATCCCGAACTCTTTATTACAAAAGGAGTAAATCTTACCATCTTTTAAAAATAACTTTTTTTGTAATACTTATACACTTCGATCATGTCTCCCCTCATTCTTTGTCTTACAAGTGAATGTAATTTAAGGGACTTCAATCTTTCTTCATATTTTTAATGCTATAAATTAATTTGGTCATTCTACGCTGAATGTTTTCTAACAAATTTATATCCATTCTGTAATATGGAGACCAGAACTGAGCTGCATAATCTAGGTGAGGCCTTACTAATGATATATAAAGCTGTAGTATAACCGCAGGACTTCTGTTGCTTACATTTCTTGATAAATTTCAGTAATCTATTTGCCTTATTATGTATGCTTAGGCACTGCTGTCTTGGTTTAAGGTTGCTGCTTACCATAACCCCGAAGTCCTGTATGGCTAAGTTCTTCATTATTTAGCTGATTTATGCTAGGGTTATGAACATTCCCGAGCTTCAGAACTTTGCATTCATCTACGTGGAACTGCATCTGCCACTTTTCTGACCATGAATTGAGTCTAAATCCTCCTGAAGTTCCATTACATTTACATATGAATCAATTATCCTACCTATCTTCGTGTCATCAGCGAATTTTCTGATATCACCAGTAATTCCTAGAGAGATTATTACCAAAGTTGCACATGAAAATCACTCCCAGTGAATGCAAAAGACTAGGCAGGAAATGCAACATTTCCCCAATGAAAAGCAGGGCTGCCACAAGTACACTGAAAGACAACACAATAAATGTCAGGGGCCCAAGACTGTTCAACTGCCTCCCGGCATACATAAGGGGGATTCCCATACATAAGGGGGATTCCCTGGCTGTCTTCGTGAAGGAACTGGACAGGCACCGAAAGTCAGTACCTGACCAGCCAGGCTGTGGTTCGTACATCAGCTTGAGTGCGGTCAGCAGTAAGAGCCTGGTTGATTAGACCCTGATCCACCACGAGCCATGGTCTCAGACTGGACCACGGGGGCGCTGACCCCCAGAACCCTCTGCAGGTATACTCCATGTATTTATTATGTCGGGGAAAAGGGCAAACCTTTAAATATTAGAATCACTCAATACCAGTAATCATGTGGAAAATACTGTATATATTTTCCAGAAATACAGTAGTTATATGTAAATAGATGGCCATACTGTATTTAATAAAAATTTATGTCATAAAAAATGGGAAGCCTGCACCTGCACAGTGTGGAGAAATTTTTTCCAGGAGGGGGGTATCAGCCCCCTTCAGCACTTCAGCCCCTTTCAGCCCTGAGGGGCCCAGCCCTCTCAGAAGGGGCAAGCGTCTTGTTTACTGCTACAGTGAGTAATTGATCACAGATGCCGTACGAGTATGCGACGTGGTCAAGTGACCGTTGCTCCTTGCAGTCCAGTGTTGCAGAGTGTATTTTAATAAGAGACAGTACATCTCTTACTTTAGCAGGACAATTAAGGAAAATCCTGCTCCCACTTTGTTACTATAGTAAAGATAGTGGACATTGTTGTCTATGCTTAAGACAGCAAGAATCAAACATTCTGCTTTGCTTCATCGAGGAAGTGGCAAGGAAGCAAAAGTACTAGGTCAGCTTTTTTTTTGTGCTAGGGGAGTGACGGCATGGGGTGCTGTGGCGTCTTCAGATTACTTTTGACTCTACTGAGAGTGACACTGACGCCAGGATAACCAACAAAGAACGATCTGTGTGTTAGTGTGAACAAAGTATCTCATAAACACAATAAACACTTAAGAGAAGTGTGATCAGCTTCTTTAGTGATAAGATTATGAACAATAAAGACAAATCTTGTGGAACATAGTGTACCAGTGTGCGTTTTCCTAGACTATGGAAGACGTGGACATCCAAGGACACTTCAGCTTCTATCAAGTCACCGATACCTGTCGAAGGTGTGAAGAACACCATAGCTCACGCTACAAGAGCAAGGTAGGTTACGAATTTCTTGTAGTACGGGGGACTGCGCAGTTCTTGAGTCGCAAGAAGTTTGTAATCAACCTATAGTCGGTAGTAAGGGGCGGACTTTTGAGTCCACACAAGTAAGTTTGTCAGCCATCAGTGAATGAAATATGCTGACATAACACCCCCTAGGGGTAATTTATAATCTTACAAATTATAATCTTTACAGCCCATTGAGAGATGACTTCGACAGCTTCTCAAGACCTCATCTGCAGGGGCGGCTGTGCAGGCGATGAGTTGTCTTTCTAAGTTAAGTACAAACTCTTTAAACTTAACTGGTAATGCCATTTCTCAACACGCAGAGAGGACTCGTCATTTTTGTTTGAATTGAGTAACATACATTAGTGAATAATGGGAAGAATTTTCGTGCTCTAGAGGTAAAATTTTGTTGACACCTCTCCAATAGGAGCCGAAATTGTTGGATGTGTATTCCTGCATAAATTGAGATATCAGACGACTGGACAAGACAGCTCCAGGAACCTCAGATAAGCTATCTAGATTTGTGTTATAATTCTGGCCAGTATTTTCATAAATTTAGTTAGTGAGGTTTTCTGAGTATGATACACCTTAATCTCCAGTCAAATTGGTGAGTGATATTAAGATATTCTCTTTCTGTTATGTAAATGTGTGTATATATATAATCCTTTTTTAATTTTAATAAACAGTCCACAAATTTATATATTTACCACCTCTTCAAGGGGGGCTCCTTGGCGTGGTGAAGAGGCTCTTGGTCTGAGGAATTAGACCTGTTGGTCTACTTCCTCAGACCGAACCTAATTACCCCCCAATCCCCTGTTCCCTATCCCATCCTCCCCTTTTTCCTTTCCTCCTCCTCCTCCTCCTCCCCACCCCTCCCTTTTGCCCTTCCTTTTTTTTTTTTTTTTTTTTTTCCCACAGGCACACTAGTTCCTAAGTAGAGGAAAGGGTACCGGGGTCCATCCCATTCCGTTGAGGTTCTTGGCGGTGGCGTAGTTTGCCGTGGAATCTGGATTGCCTGGGGATGTCCTGATCCCTCTCCGGTATCCCGGAGGGTGGCTTTGGGTGTCTCTCGGGCGATGGGTGTATCTCTGGAAGCCACCTTTCGGATTCCAGGGGTGGTGGCCGAAGGAGGTATGCTTTGTGGCGGATTTCCAGCCGCCCTCTCTTTTGTCCACCGAGGTAGCTCGGCAGATGTGAGGTTGCTATCCCGGATTGCCGGTTTACTGGCATGATGGGTAGGGTATGGCACGGGTTCCATGCTGCATCTGCGCTACTTGCGGTGCTGAGGTCCTCTTGGACGTGGAGGGAGATTTCTGGCCCTTTCATTCCTCCTAGGAACTATCCCTCCCCGGTCCCCCCTTTTTTTATTTTTTTTTTATTTTTATTTTCTTTTCTTTTTTTTTCTTAAAACCAAAAAGAACGAAGTAACCTAACCATGGCAGCCCTAGTCCATGAACCTGCTACCCCCGGCCCTTCTTGATACCGCACCCACGTTCTGCCCCCACCTCGTCTTTGGACCACTCTTCGGACACTCCTCATGCCTCTGTACCTCTTGCCGGTGCTGTTTCCTCACCCGCTTCAGGTACTGAGGCCTCGACTGACTCCTTCGATTTATCTGACCTTCGCTCTCCTCTGACTATGCTTCCGGCCTCCCCCTCTACGGTGTGGCAATTTTCGAATCGCCGGGGCCCCTTCCACGTCGGACCAACTCTGGTCCCACACCTAAACGACAACGACAATTACCTGCTGATGATACTTTCCACCTTCTCGTTCTTCTCAGAAAAGATCGACACGTCCTTCACTACCTTTCCACGCTCAGTTTCAGACTGCACAATGGACTAAATTCTTCACTTTATGACCGACTTCTCTACTGCCTATCTTTCTGACCACAGTATTTGGGAAGGCACTCCTCGCCCTGTTGGTAAAGATATTTCTTTTCATGCTCTTAAGAGCGGTACGCGCATCGTCACGGAACAGAATGCTACCCAGGCTCATGAGCTTTCTCGTCTTTCCCATATCGATACTGTTCCTGTAACTATTGAAAAGCATCATTCCCTCAATTCTTGTAGTGGTACCGTCATTCTGCCCCATACCATAGTTCAACAAAATTTCCAGACATGTGGCACTGACATTCTTGAACAGCTGGAACTCCAAGATCTCCCAATCCTCAAGGTAGACACGTTCTTCCTGCCCGCGGGCGGAGACGATACCCTAGCAATGTGGCTCGTTTAACTTTTGACAGCCGTGAACTCCCATCCTCAGTTTATGTAGCAGGACATCGGTTACAAGTTCGAAAGGTGATCCCTACACCGCAACAGTGTAGAAATTGCTGGCGATTTGGCCATCCAGCGAAATATTGCAGATCTATCGCCGAATGCCGTCTGTGGTGCCGATGACCATTCTAATACGTCTTGCTCACCCTTCGTACTGTCGCCGTTGTCAAGTCTACTTAAATGAGCGGGAAATCCGTTACCTCAAAGAGGCAGAAGGTCTCCCTTATGCCATGGCAGTTTCTCATCTCCGCCTCCAAGGGAGACTACTTCGTGTTTCTTATTCCTGTGTTTCAAAACGTCCCCCCACTTCCGGTATCCCATCTTCTGCACCCACCTCTGTCGTTACCTCTCCCATAGTCACTCCTGTAGCTAATTCTTTTGCTGTCCTCGGCTCAGACGTCCGTACTTCAACGTCTCAGTCTGATCTTGCTTCTTCGTGTTCTCTCTCACAAGCCTCAGTAGCGACGAGATCTCGTATGACACCTCCTCCCAATCGTCCCTCTACTTCTCAAAAGTCAAAAAAAGGTCCGTTAACACCTCCTACCCATCTTCCACCTCCTCATTTTCCCTTCCCTGTCTCTGTACCTGGTTCTCCCCCTCTCACTGGCTCTGTTACAAGTGTAGAGGTTCACCCTCCTCCTCGTACTGTACCTTCCTCCCCTGTTCCCTCCCAAGTTTCTTCCTCTTCTGCCACCTCCTAGGTTTCTGCCTCTTCTGTCCCCTTCCACGCTTCTCCAGTTCCCTCCACCTCTTTCGCCCCCCCCTACCTTGGTACAGTCCATTACAGTTCCAATCTTTACTCATCCTCTTCCTACCATTTCCAATATTGCCTTCCATATGACGTCTCTGAATTCTGAAACACTTGAAGCAATCTCTGAATATATTGCAGAGACCAAACCATCAATGGACACTGATCCTCCCTCCGCTCCTTCTCTCTCCTCTACTCCATCTGCGCAACTCCTTTCTTCACAGCGCACCATTCCTTCGCTGCTTGAACGTTTTCCACTGCCTCCGCATGAGGACTTTTCTAACCCCTCTAGTCCGTAGGAACCCTTACCTGCGGATTTCAGGTATCTTTATCATTGCCAATCATGGCCTATTTACAGTGGAATATACGCGGCCTCAGGGGTAATCGGGGTGAGCTTCAGATGTTACTCTCCCAGTTTTCCCCTGTTGGTGTTTGCTTACAGAAACCAAAATTACACTCTGCTGTTATCTCTCCCATCTCAGGCTATAATTTATTGTATTCTTCAGATCCTTTTCCTGATGGGACCTTTAATGAAAGTGCCCTTCTTCTACGCACTGATATTCTGCACCATCAGCTATTTGTTCGTACTTCGCTGCATTACACAGCAGCCCATATCCACTTGCATAGGTGGTATACGCTCTGTTCTTTATACCCTTCTCTCCTTCTCGGGCATTATCTATTCCGGATATTGCCTTTCTTGTTTCGTCATTACCACCACCGATTCTGTTACTTGGTGATTTTAATGCCCACCATTTCCTCTGGGGGGGTCTCACTGTGAATCCCGTGGCATTCAGTTAGAGGCTTTTCTTGCCACCCACCCCCTCCATGTTTTAAATACAGGTACTCACACCCATTTTGATCCTCGGACTCACACTCTCTCTTGCATCGATCTCTCAGTCTGCTCTTCCTCCGCCGCATTAGACTTCACTTGGTCTGTTCTTCCGGACTTACATGACAGCGATCTTTTCCCAATCATTCTTACTTCCCCTTCATATTCACCACCTCTTCGCATCCCACGCTGGCAATTTGATCAGGCAAATTGGAACCTTTACTCACACCTAACTGTTTTTAGAGAGGTTCCTTCTTCGTCCTCCATTGATGAGTTTTTAAACACCTCTTCTCGTCCTCCGTTTTAACCGCACTCTTCTCATTCTATACCCCAAACTTCGGGCAGGCATTCTCAGAAATGCGTGCCTTGGTGGTCTCCTGCTTGTGCTCATGCAGTACGTTTGAAACGTGCTGCATGGGGCAGGTACCGGTACAATAGAACCACAGAGAGACTTCTTGATTTTAAGCAGAAGCGTGCGATCGCTCGCCGTGTCATCCGTGACGCTAAACGCACTTGCTGGCGAGATTATGTCTCCACCATCACCTCTGCTTCCTCTATGAGTGCAGTCTGGAAAAAAGTACGAAAACTGAGTGGTAAATATTCTCCTGACCCGGCTCCTGTTCTGCGGGTTGCCGGTGTTGATATAGCAAACCCACTAGATGTTGCCAATGAAATTGGCAATCATCTGGTCCGTATTTCTCAGGGACTCCATCTATCCCCCTCATTTCTTTCCTCTAAGTCTGCCAGAGAGTTAGCACCCTTGGACTTTTCTTCTCTCAGAGAAGAACAGTATAATGTGCCTTTTATACTTCAAGAACTGGAGGCAACACTCTCAGCTTGCCGATCATCGGCAGCTGGGCCCGACGACATTCATATTCGTATGCTACAACATTTACATCAGTCAGCCCTTGCAGTCCTATTACGGCTTTACAATCTTATTTGGTCACAAGGAGTTCTTCCACAGCTGTGGAAATCCGCCATTGTTCTCCCTTTCCGCAAACCAGGCACTACGGGACATGAAACCTCCCACTATTGTCCCATTGCTCTTACCAGTGCAGTTTGCAAAGTGATGGAACGCCTAGTAAATAGACGTTTAGTGTGGTATTTAGAGACACTCGTCAATATGGCTTTCATAAGGGACGTTCTACCCTTACTACGCTTGGATACGTATGTTCATAATGCCTTTGCGAATAACCACTCAGTTATTGCCATATTTTTTGACCTGGAGAAGGCATATGACACAACTTGGAGGTATAATATTTTAGCCCAAGCCCACTCCTCAGGCCTTCGAGGCAATCTACCATCCTTCCTTAAGAACTTTTTAACTGACAGGCATTTCCGTGTTCGGGTTAATAATGTTTTCTCCCCGGACTTTATCCAAGCTGAAGGTGTCCCCCAGGGATGTGTTCTGAGCACAACACAACACTTGGCCTCTAGTCTTCCATCAAATATTTGGTCATCACTCTATGTTGATGACTTCGCTATTGCCTGTGCAGGCGCTGACTGTCACCTTATTACAGTTTCTCTCCAGCATGCAGTCGACCTTGTTTCCAATTGGGCCATCACACGTGGGTTTAAATTTTCCAGCACTAAAACCCACCAAATTACTTTCACTAGACGCTCTGTCATCTCCGATCATCCTTTGTACCTCTATGGCTCCCGTATCCCTGAACGTGATACAGTCAAGTTTCTGGGCCTCCTCTTTGATCGTAGGTTATCCTGGAAACCTCACATTACCTCTCTGAAGGCAACTTGTCACAGCCGGCTGAAATTTCTTGAAACCTTTGCTCATCTTTCATGGGGAGCTGATCGTCGAACCCTCCTTCGCCTACATTCCACCCTTATCTTATTGAAACTTGATTATGGTGACCAGATCTATTCAGCGGCATCTCCTGCTACTCTCTCTAGCCTTAACCCGATTCATCACCAAGGATTACGTTTATGCCTTGGTGCTTTTCGCTCTTCCCCTGTCGAGAGCCTCTATGCAGAAGCGAACGTTCCATCTTTATCCGATCGCCGTGATGCCCATTGCCATGATCTCCACAACCCTTCCATTTATAGAATGGTCACTGATATTAGTAGACATTATTTGTTCGCCGCCCCTGTTTACTCCGTCCCTTCCCCCTTCGCCTTCATTCGCTCTTGTCTTCTCTTCAATTACCACCTTTCTATGTACATGTAACATCTCACTTTTCCCTACCCCCCTGGGAAGTTCCAGCTGTTCGAGTCTGTTCTTTCTCTCTCCCTTGCTCGAAAGCCCAACTGTCTACAGTCACTTCCCGCTCTCTTTTTCTTGACCACTTTCACTCTCATTCTCATGCCATTGCTGTGTACACAGATGGCTCTAAGTCTTCTGACGGTGTAGGATTCGCAGCAGTGTTTCCGGACAGCTAGTATTTTTACTGCTGAATTGTATGCCATCCTTACAGCACTTATCCGTATTGCATCTATGCCTGT
>NC_069399.1:36702782-36706222 GCF_026875155.1 Cherax quadricarinatus
AAATATTTTCTTTTAAGATTTTTAAGCACAAAAATAGTTAATTATACCATAGCAACATTAGAACTAGCAGCCTCTCCATGCCTTATCACACTATGAATGCGACTTCTCTTACGAAACTTTTCAACCCATTATCTGCTGGCTTTAAATTCATCACTTTCTGCACTCGTAGAAAGGTAATTATGCTGCAAATCATTGTGTATCTTCCTGGCTTTCTCGCATATGATCGCTTCGCTGATACTATCACCTGCAAGTTGCTTCTGGTTCAACCACACTTGCAACAGTTTCTCCACCTCTTCCAGCACTTGAGGCCTCTGCTTGGTTAACATCGTAACTCCCTTAGCAACATTAACTGCTTGAATACCCGCTCTCTGCTTCAGAATAGTCGAGATTATAGACTAATGCTTCGTGAACTCAGCAGCAAGATCGGTAACATGCACACTACACCCATACTTTTCAATAATTTCCCTCTTCACTTCTATTTCAATTTTCTTCAAACCTTTCTTTTTACCCACATTACCACTCTTCACTTTCTTAGAGGCCATGGCTTATTGCTAAACGAATTAAAAAACACACGAAATTTATTTATTTATTTTATTTTATTTTATATCTTTGCAAATAGTACATTGAGATTTTGTATTTACAATAGTGGGTTGCAATGCAAAGAGCCTCTATTATGCCTAGGCATTATGGGCCGACTTAGCATTATTGGCTTACAGACTATTTAACACTAAGGATTATATCATAGTTGTACAGTAGGATAGTAATTATTTCATAGTTGTACAGTAGATTATTAATTATAAGTGAATCTAATTTGTATAATACAAAGGATATATTCATATATTCAAAAATGCTTTTTGTGAAACAATGATTCAATTATATTCCTGTCAACAATGGATAGAAGGTTCAAAGTGATTGTTGAAGTTATGATGTGGGAGTACATAGGTGAGTAAGTGTGTACTGAGTATTTAGCATTTAGTCTAGGGTAATTAAGTGGCTTATGAGAAGAGTCTTAAATTTATTTTCAGATCGAGTTACTTTAACATCTTTTGGTAATGAATTCCATATTTTGGGGCCCTTTATGTGCATTGAGTTTTCACACAGTGTGATATGGACACGAGGTATATCAAAAAGAGATCTGTGTCTTGTTTTATGGTCATGTGTCCTGTTGAGGTTGGTGAGGAGAAGTTTGAGTAGAGGGTTTATATTTGCGTGTATTGTTCTATATATGTAGTAGGCACATGAATAAGTATGGATGTTCTTAATGGTGAGCAGATTCAGACTTTTGAAAATTGCTGGAGTATGCTGGTGGGAGTGGGAATTTGTTATCATTCTTACTGCTGCCTTTTGCTGGGTTATTAGAGGCTTTAGGTGATTGGATATTATTGATCCCAATGCACAAATTCCATATGTAAGATAAGGATATATGAGTGAATGGTACAGTGTCAGGAGAGCTGATTGTGGAACGTAGTACCTTATCTTTGATAGTATGCCTACAGTATGCCTACAGTCTTCACAGTGAATGAACACACGTCTGACCGAGACCGACTGCAAGGCGAGGTGTACACCAACAACAGGAAGTGGGAAAAAATGGTGCGGAATGTGAAAATTGGAGTGGCTGCGTTTGTTTGGCACCTGATCATGTGTTCATGACCAGATGCAAAAACTTTGCATTTTTTTTGGTCGTGAACCGATTTGTTCATGTTCGTAAGGATTCGCGACCAGAGGTTCCACTGTATATAAGTGGAAAAGAATTCTTCCTCTATAAGCCATACGTGTTGTAAGAGGCGACTAAAATGCCGGGAGCAAGGGCCTAGTAACCCCTTCTCTTTCGTTTTTCTTTTTGGACCACCCTGCCTTGGTGGGATACTGGCCGGTTTGTTGAAATATATATATATATATATATATATATTTATATATATATATATATATATATATTTTAATAATATATATATATATATATATATATATATATATATACAATATACATATATGGAAATTTGTTTGGTCTCCCAAAAGTTCCACGGATGGATACACTATATGAGCTTAAGGAGCCCCACATCCACCCAAACACTAGCTAGTGGAAACAGTGAGACTGTATCTACCACTTGATAGATTTAACCTAAAAGGAAGGTTTAGGTAGGATTATACTGTTAGTAACTAATATTAGAATTAGTGAGCTAACCTTAGACCTTAACATAGGTAGGCTTAGGCCTAAATATAAGCGAATATTAGGTTATATTAGCTAAGGAGAACTTGCTCGTTTTTTCTAGTACAAGACATCATGGAGATAAGGTCTCGGGTGCTGCAGCTCAGAGCTCCACGTGTCTTCAAAATACCAGCCTGAATTTCACCTAGTCTAGAAGCTAGTGTCACTTAAAGCATAAATATTGCTTATGGAATACCCACTGAATTCAGGGATCTCTAAGGTGCAGACAGGAATACTAATACCATCTGAATACTTGCAGAAATAAGTCCTTCACTGCATGTGGTGTCTTACAGAGAGGGACAAGAGGTATCTAGGATTGCTTGGGTAGAATCTGGGGATTTCAAGTAGCATATTCTCGTGCATGTAGTTAACAATTTCTTGCAAGATCAGTTGCATATGGAAATGTGTCCTAAAAGCCAGTTGTGAGATTGAGACGACTAATCTCAGGGTGTCTGTGTCAACAATACTAGCCAGGGTGAGCAGATCATAAGGAGGCAGTCCACACACAATTTCCATAATATATATATATTACATATTATATATATATATATATAATATATATATATATAAATATATATATATATAATATATATATATATATATATATACATATGTATATGTCGTGCCGAATAGGCAGAACTTGCGATCTTTGCTTAAATAGCAACGCTCATCTTGCCATATAGGACAAGTGAAAATTTGTGTATGCAATAATTTCGCCAAAATCATTCTGAACCTAACGAAAAAAATATATTTAACTGTGTTTGTTTAGTTTTAAATTATTGTAAACAAATCTAAAATATATTTAGTTGAGTGCCATGATTGCTTGGTAGATACAAGATATAGCAATTAAAAGATCAGAACAACATTCACAATCACAAGCTTGTAGCAGAGACGTTGGACTGGACAAGTATGAAGTACGAATGCTTTGATGGTGGGGTGGTGTCGGGGGGTGGTTGGGGACCGCGGGAGGTCTCCCCAGCTGAACCACAACAAGGCGGCCGTTTGAGGAAAAGGTAAGTTTTTTTTTACCTTCCCGGAAACTGAACCATGTTAAATTCATCATACGACGCGTTACATAAAATTATACCTCAATTCTTCAATCGTGCTATACTCAAGTAGCGTGACTGTCAGCGTGCCTCGTTGTGCTCCCGGTTTTCTGGTGTTTTCACGGTCGCTCTTACGTGCTAGAACTTTAATTTGTGTCATCAATCCTATACGAACATCCCTCAGCGCC
>NC_069399.1:36706722-36785654 GCF_026875155.1 Cherax quadricarinatus
TACCATATCCCTTCATAACTCTGTCGAACTGCTCGGTGTTATGCCAAATATTATTCATTCTTGAGTATTTAACATGTTTTATGTTATTTATATTGTTTCTTATATCATATTAGATCAATTGTGATAGGCAAATAAGCTGTAGTGTTGATATTAGCGTAATAATAAAGCATATTCTCCTGCTTCATGAGACTGAGCTCATGGCAACCGACAGTGGCTTCAAAGCCACTGTCGGTTGCCATGGTTATCTTTAACCCTTTGACTGTCGCGGCCGTATATATACGTCTTACGAGGTACCGTGTTTGACGTATATATACTCATAAATTCTAGCGGCTTCAAATCAAGCAGGTGAAAGCTGGTAGGCCCACATGTGGTCAGTGTGCACCATATAAAAAAAATCCTGGAGCACGCAGTGCATAATGAGAAAAAAAAACTCTGACCGTTTTTTTAATTAAAATGCCGACTTTGTGGTCTATTTTCGTATAGTATTTATGGTTGTATTCTCGTCTTGGCAAGAGGCGTGGAGTTAAAAGATAAAGAATCACACATAAAGTGGGAGTTGTCACAGTTGCTCTTTGCTGATGACACTGTGCTCTTGGGAGATTCTGAAGAGAAGTTGCAGAGATTGGTGGATGAATTTGGTAGGGTGTGCAAAAGAAGAAAATTGAAAGTGAATACAGGAAAGAGTAAGGTTATGAGGATAACAAAAAGATTAGGTGATGAAAGATTGGATATCAGATTGGAGGGAGAGAGTATGGAGGAGGTGAATGTATTCAGATATTTGGGAGTGGACATGTCAGCGGATGGGTCTATGAAAGATGAGGTGAATCATAGAATTGATGAGGGGAAAAGGGTGAGTGGTGCACTTAGGAGTCTGTGGAGACAAAGAACTTTGTCCTTGGAGGCAAAGAGGGGAATGTATGAGAGTATAGTTTTACCAACGCTCTTATATGGGTGTGAAGCATGGGTGATGAATGTTGCAGCGAGGAGAAGGCTGGAGGCAGTGGAGATGTCATGTCTGAGAGCAATGTGTGGTGTGAATATAATGCAGAGAATTCGTAGTTTGGAAGTTAGGAGGAGGTGCGGGATTACCAAATCTGTTGTCCAGAGGGCTGAGGAAGGGTTGTTGAGGTGGTTCGGACATGTGGAGAGAATGGAGCGAAACAGAATAACTTCAAGAGTGTATCAGTCTGTAGTGGAAGGAAGGCGGGGTAGGGGTCGGCCTAGGAAAGGTTGGAGGGAGGGGGTAAAGGAGGTTTTGTGTGCGAGGGGCTTGGACTTCCAGCAGGCATGCGTGAGCGTGCTTGATAGGAGTGAATGGAGACAAATGGTTTTTAATACTTGACGTGCTGTTAGAGTGTGAGCAGAGTAACATTTATGAAGGGGTTCAGGGAAACCGGCAGGCCGGACTTGAGTCCTGGAGATGGGAAGTACAGTGCCTGCACTCTGAAGGAGGGGTGTTAATGTTGCAGTTTAAAAACTGTAGTGTAAAGCACCCTTCTGGCAAGACAGTGATGGAGTGAATGATGGTGAAAGTTTTTCTTTTTTGGGCCACCCTGCCTTGGTGGGAATCGGCCAGTGTGATAATATAAATATAATATATTCTCGTTTTCTTGGTCTCATTTGATAGAATGGAAAACATACTATAGAAATAGAGGTGATTTTGATTGATTTTACTATAAAAAGAACCTAGAAATGGAGCTCAAAGTAGGGGAAATGTTTGATTTTTGCCAATGTTCAAAAGTAAACAAATGATGCCATTGTCCAATAAATGTCCAACTAGCCATTCTAATATGCAGTCATGAATGGGTTGATGTTATTTATACAATTATTACAGTATTGCAGTAGTCTGCAATTTTTTGTTTGAATAAAAATTCAAAATAGAAAGCAAGAGTAATATTAGAGGGGCCTGGAGACGTGACTGATGAACAAAGAAAATGTTATTTCAGAGCCAGGAATGTCTGCATTGTTCATTCTGGACCTTATTTTGAAATTGTCATATTTTTTATTTTTCGTGAAATTGGCCAAATTGCAAATTTCTGACCATATTATTAGGTAGTTGTAATCGGTAAATGGGCAGTTTCTTGTACTCAATCGATAGGAAAAATGGAGTTTTAAAGAAATAGCTATGAGTTTGGGCGACTGGAACAATGGAATTAGCCGAAAATAGGGCTCAAAGTGGGCGAAATCGCCGCTTTGTAAACAGCGCCGAGGTTGCTAACTTCGCGAGAGCATAATTCCGTCAGTTTTCCATCAAATTTCGTTTTTTTGGTGTCATTACAATCGGGAAAAGATTCTCTATCATTTCATAAGAAAAAATAATTTTTTTTTTTTTAAATTTTGCGACACCAGGAGACACCTCAGGACTGGGGGTTGCGACAGTCAAAGGGTTAATGGATAATGTACTGTGTAGGTGCTCTACATAATGAGAAGCATTTCTTTTATTCATTGGAACCATGGCTAGGGCTAAAAGTAAGCAGGTTAAAACAATAAATGGAGAAAAAGAAATTGGAATGACTTATGCAGCAAGTAGCGCCACCAAACAGTACCAGCAGGTTGGTGTGGCGACCCTGGAAATTTTAAATTATGCTAGCCAAAATTAGTGCCGAATAACTGAAGGAACCGAATAACTGATTGCCGGATTTGTGATGGCGGACCTGTAATAATCACTCTTGGGCACATTAAATGTCTTATTTTACGTTAATATAGACATTTTCATTAATCCATCTATGTATTTTCTTCAAAACTGTACTATAAGCAACACGTTACATAGCATATAAACATGCAATGTTTATATGCTATCGAGGGGTTGAATGGAGAGTAAACATTACGTTTTCTCTGGTCCACCTTCAGAGAAAACATGTATGAATCTGTGTTAGCCCAGTAAACACCCTTAAGGCTTTTGTTTAAAATTCTTGGTGTGAATTATTCATTACTTTTCCCTTTGTTTATGATGGTATCTAAAGGTAGTTGTTAGAAATGATTAAACTCAGTGAATATGGTATGTCAATGGTAGTAATATGGATGTAGGCCGCAGTGTATGCAGATATCCACCTGGGATGTAGTCCCTCTGGGAATACAAATAAATAATACTCACCAACATGTCTTCAATAAAGGTATGTAATGTTCATTTATCATTAAAATTAGTCATTTATATTTATTTCTCATTATTTTCTGTATGTAAAACTTTAGTTATTCTCTACAAAAAGTATTTTTTGTTAATATTTTTGGGTGTTTGAAACGGATTACAGTGGACCCCCGACTTACGATATTAATCCGTTCCAGAGAGCACATCGTAAGACGAAATTATTGTAAGTCAAATTACTTTTCCCCATAAAAAATAATGGAAATCAAAGTAATCCGTTCAAGACACCCAAAAGTATGAACAAATTTGTTTTTACCACATGAAATATACATTTTCCTACACACAAAAAGAAGGATATATGCACAATATATATTGTGCTTGTACTAGTGTACTAAATCAAGAATAAATGACACTTACCTTTATTGAAGATGTCGTGATGAGTGATGAGACATTGTGTCCTGGGAGCACCTTTTCCTCCTGAGTAATATAGGTCCTGTTTGACATTTTTCTTCCAGAACAGGACTTATCACACTGTGTATGCCACTACAATTCTTAAATCTCTCACACCAACCTTTGCTGGCCGTAAATTCGCCAATATGAGCACTAGTCCAGGCATTTTTTCCTGTTCACCTGGGTGTTAGTTGACTGGTGTGGGTCGCAACCTGGGGAACAAGATTAAGGACCTCAATGGAAATAAGTTAGACAGTCCTCGATGACACACTGACTTTCTTGGGTTATCCTGGGTGGCTAACCCTCTGGGATTAATTGTTTCTCGGTATTCTCGATAAGCCACACCAACAACAGTCTCTCCACATCTTCGAGTAGTACAGCTGACTGTGGTACAGCAGCAGCAGCAGCTGATGGTGCTACAGCAACAGCTGACCATGGTACAGCAGCAGGTGATGGTGTAACAGCAGAAGCTGACCATAGTACGATAGTATTTCGATAGTATTTCTCACCCTTTTTACCACCGGGTTGGAACTAGCAGCTTTCTTTGGGCCCATGGTGACTTATTTAGCAGTTACATGCACTAAAAACACTGGAATAATAGAAAATTTACTGAATGTATGTGTGCAATCGTCTGCCCTGGCTTGTAAACAATGTCACTCTAGCTCAGCTGAAGCGCTCAGGCCAGAAGGACCAGATGGCTGCGTTCAGGACAAATGATGTAAGTTGAGTTTTTCAACGTAGGTCGGGGTCAAATTTTTACGCTGACAAGCATCATAGGTTGGTTTTATTGTAGGTTGAGGCCATCGTAAGTCGGGGGTCCACTGTAATTAAATTTACATTATTTCTTATGGGAAATATTTCTTCGATTTTTGGCCATTTCGGATTTAGGCAAACCTTCTGGAACAGATTAATTACGAAAACCGGGGGTTTGCAGTGGACCCTCGGGTAACGGCATTAATCCGTTCCAGGGAGCTCGCCGATTTGGACATTGGCCGAATTAATTTTCCCCATAAGAAAGTATTAAACAGAATAATTTTTTTTACGTGAAATATACATTTCCCTACACAGAAAACAATGAGAAATGCAGAATAAACAATACTGAAATAACACTTACCTTTATTGTGGACTTAATGGTGAGTGATGAGATGGGAGGAGGGCAGAGGATGTATACACAAATAACCCGCACATAAAAGAGAGAAGCTTACGACGACGTTTCGGTCCGACTTGGACCATTGACAAAGTCACACTAACAGAGGTGGAGCAGGACGGCTATATATAGACAGGAAGAGGTGGAGGTAGTAGTAGTAGTAGTACAAGAATTGTATATAATACCGACAAGATGAAATTAAGACACATGCACAACACCCGGGCATCCCCATCGTAGAGGATGTAGGTGTACTATTGTTTGAAAGGGGAATCCCCTTCCTTAAAGACTTCAGGTAACAAGTCCTTTTCTGGGGTTACTGCCCTTCTTGGTTTTTCAATGCCACTAGGACCAGCTTGAGAGTCACTGGACCCCTGTCACACAAAATATCTGTCCAGAGAGCTCTGTTTCTGGCGTCTCTTTAAGATTTCCCTAAAATGGAACACAAGAGTTGCCAATACGGCTTGCAACAGTTGTGTCAGGATAATTTTCATTCATAAATGCTTGAACCTTTGTCCACATTGTACAAATCTCCTTAATCTTTGACGAAGGCAGCTTCCTCACTCTCTCTCCCTCCTCCTCTGAAGCACATTCCTGAGCTGTGATCTATTGCTGTTGCACCTGAAGCTCTTGCAGCTCTGTAGTGGTTAGCTCTTCATCGTCGTCCTCCAGCATTTCTTCCACATCCTCGCCACTAACCTCCAACCCCATGGACTTCACCAGTGCCACAATAGATTCCACAACTGACATAGGCTCCTCAGGGTTAGCCCCAAACCCTTCAAAATCCCTCTCTTGTACACATTTTAGCCACAATTTTCTCCAAGCAGAGTTCAAAGTCCTGCAAGTCATTCCTTCCCAAGCCTTACCTATTATGTTTATGCAACTGAGGGTACTGAAGTGATCTTTCCAAAATTCTCTTAGGGTCAATTCAATGTCTGAGGTTACTTCAAAGCACTTTTGAAACACTGCTTTGTTGCTGGTCCATGGGCTGGAGGAGACTAGTGGTATTAGGAGGCAAAAACTTCACTTTGATGAAGCTCAACTCCCCTACAATTTGCTCTTGCAAGTCGTGAGGATGAGCAGGAGCATTGTCCATTACCAGAAGGCACTCGAGTTCCAATTTATTTTCCAGGAGGTACAGTGGACCCCCGCTTAACGATCACCTCCAAATGCGACCAATTATGTAAGTGTATTTATGTAAGTGCGTTTGTACGTGTATGTTTGGGGGTCTGAAATGGACTAATCTACTTCACAATATTCCTTATGGGAAAAAATTCGGTCAGTACTGGCATCTGAACATACTACTGGAATGAAAAAAGTTCGTTAACCGGGGGTCCACTGTATTTTTGCACAGTGGGGCCAAACACGTCATAGAACCAGTCAAGGAAAATGTCCCTAGTGACCCATACCTTACTATTTGCTCTCCACATCACACACAATTTAGTCTTGACGACATTGTTTTTCTTGAACACACTGGGAGTTTCAGAGTGATACGCTAGTAAAGGCTTCACTTTGCAATCCCCACTAGCATTACTACAAAACATGAAAGTTAGCCTGTCTTTCATATGCTTGTGTCATGGGAGTGCCTTTTCTTCCTGGGCAATGCATGTCACGTTTGGCATTTTCTACCAAATCAGGCCTGTTTCATCACAATTGAACACTTGTTGGGGTTTTAATTTTTCAGCCTCTATGTACCCCTTAACCCTTTCAGGGTCCAAGGCCAAAATCGGAAGGGGTGCCCCAGTGCCCAAGAAATTTTGAAAAAAAAAAAAAAAAAAATTTTCTTACAGAATTAGAGTATATTTTTGTGAAGGTAATAAAACAAAAACAAAAAATTTCTGATCAGTACTTACCGAGATACAGTGGCAAGAAGTTGATCCAAAATTACCGGGTGGCGGCAACATCGACGATTTCCACAAACACGCATTTCTTTATTTTATGTTTTTTTATGCTTTTTTCTTTTCTTTTCTAATTTTTTCTTTTCCTACTAACATTTGGGGCCTGAGAGACTGGTTTATCTTCGAAATGGGTCATCCTGTGTTGTTTAACTATTGTAAGAGAATATGTTCATCACTTAACATTATAGCGCGAAAGTCCCCGTTTATAGCTAAAATAGAGACTTTCGGCGTTATATTATTATCTGTTAATATATGAAAAATACCATGGTATTATCGTTATTATAACTATTATCACTATTATCGTTATTATCACTATTTTATTATTATCACTATTATTTTACTATTATTGTTAGGTAGGATTTCTTGTGTATATAGAGTAGAGTTTAAGTCTCGGAACTATCCGGTGAATTGTTCAATTGTTTATGTCTGGCTGGCTGACGTGGGTCAGCTGATCCAACCTGACGACACGTCAACAGACTGGCAAGTAGTCAGTCTGCTCCCTGCTCTAGCCTTGACAACTGATCGTATATTGGCTCTTACGGTGTACAGTTCAATGGTTTTGAGAATTGGACTCTAGAGCTGACTCAGTTTGTTCCTCATTGCTTTGAAAGACTCTTTTGATATTTATATTCTTGGTCAGTTCAGTAATCCATAGAGATACTTTACGGCCAGATTCAAAGGTCTTGTTAAATCTTGTACCTTTTGTATTTTGAGTTTACGGTCTTGTTAAGACAAAGACGTAAATGTTATTGAAGACTGAATTACAGGAAGAATAATTCAACTTCCTTATTAATGTGACATTTCCATGATTTTGAACTAAATGTATATGGTAAATTTATTGTACAAAGTATTAAGTACATTAACTACAAAGAGAAGATAAAGTATTGTATTTAAATACTTTAATAAATTTGAATATTATTCTATGGAGTTTCCCAGTTGAAATTATTTCCCCTAGACTCTAAAATACCTTTAAATAACTCAGATCCAAAAATCTTGTTGCATAAAAAATAAATGATAACAGGCCACATTCTGAAGTTCTTTAAAAAATTTCTTATTCGCAACAGAGACCAATACTGTATATAATGTACAGTGGACCCCCGCATACTGTTGGCATCACATAACGTTAAATCCGCATAGCGATACATTTTATCACTAAAATTTTGCCTCGCATAGCGCTAAAAAACTCGCTCAACGCTATTCGTCCGAGACGCGTCTGTGAGGCCTGAGCCAGCCTCACATGTTCCACCGGTGGCAATGTTTACAAGCCAGCCTCTGCGGTAACATCCAAGCATACAATCGGAGCATTTCGTATTATTACAGCGTTTTTGGTGATTTTATCTGCAAAATAAGTGACCATGGGCCCCAAGAAAGCTTCTAGTGCCAACCTTGAGGTAAAAAGGGTGAGAAATATTATCGAAATACTGTGGTACCATGGTTAACTGCTGATGCTGCTGCTGCTGTAGCACTGTCAGCTGCTGCTGCTGCTGTAGCACTGTCAGCTGCTGCTGCTGCTGTAGTACTGTCAGCTGCTGCTGCTGCTGTACCACCGTCAGCTGCTGCTGCTGCTGTAGTACCGTCTGCTGCTGCTGCTGTAGTACCGTCTGCTGCTGCTGCTGCTGTAGTACCGTCTGCTGCTGCTGTAGCACTGTCAGCTGCTGCTGCTGTAGCACTGTCAGCTGCTGCTGCTGTAGCACTGTCAGCTGCTGCTGCTGTAGCACTGTCAGCTGCTGCTGCACTGTCAGCTGCTGCTGCTGCTGTAGCACCATCAGCTGCTGCTGCTGCTGTAGTACCATCTGCTGCTGCTGTAGCACCATCTGCTGCTGCTGTAGCACTGTCAGCTGCTGCTGCTGCTGCACTGTCAGCTGCTGCTGCTGTAGCACTGTCAGCTGCTGCTGCTGCTGCTGTAGCACCGTCAACTGTTGCTGCTGCTGTAGTACCGTCTGCTGCTGCTGTAGCACTGTCTGCTACTGCTGTAGCACTGTCAGCTGCTGCTGCTGCTGCTGTAGCACCGTTGTTGGTGTGGCTTTTTGAGAATACCAAGAAACAATTAACCGCAGAGGGTTAGCCACCCAGGATAACCCAAAAAAGTCAGTGTCATCGAAGACTGTCTAACTTATTTCCATTGGGGTCCTTAATCTTGTCTCCCAGGATGCAACCCACACCAGTCGACTAACACCCAGGAGAACAGGGAAAAATGCCTGGAACTAGTGCTCATATTGGTGAATTTAAAGCCAGCAAAGGTTGGTTTGAGAGATTTAAGAATCATAGTGGCATACACAGTGTGATAAGGCATGTTCTGGAAGAAAATGCCAAACAGGACCTACAGTACTCAGGAGGAAAAGGCACTCCCAGGACACAGTGTCTCATCAGTCATTGCTGCATCTTCAATAAAGGTAAGTGTCATTTATTCTTCATTTAGTAGAGTTGTACATGCACAATATATATTGTGCATGTACTACTCTACTATTGTGCATGTATCCTTCTCTGTGTGTGTAGGAAAATGTATATTTCATGTGGTAAAATTTTTTTTTTCATACTTTTGGGTGTCTTGCACGGATTAATTTGATTTCCATTATTTCTTATGGGGAAAATTCATTCGCATAACGATAATTTCGCATAACAATGAGCTCTCAGGAACGGATTAATATCGTTATGCGGGGGTCTACTGTATATGTATAAACTCACTGTATTGAACACAATAACCGCACTAAAGTTATTATCATAATATTGTTTACCACTTTTGTTTATTACAATAAACATGCACAAATTTTGTATAATACTAATGTTCTATCATATATTTACATATGTACAATCACTGGACATATTTTTAGAACAACTGCAGCTTGTGGAACTCCTTGAAACAAGGCACCATGCACAGAGGTACCTTACATTCCTCGCACCTAAACCGAGCTTCTTTGCGTCTTTGTTGCTGTCGTTTTGTTTGCACACAGACAACACATCTCTTCTGAACAAATTTCTTCTTAGTTGCAGGAAGCTGTATTATGAAGTGATCGCTTTCCCTCCTCAAACGCTTGGGTATATCCTGAGGAGTTCGAGGACGGTTTTGTGTAGCAGGTGTTGTTACCTAGTATATTTCATTATGAGTTGTCTGACAACAGACAAACAAAAATTCACCATACGGTGGTCTGTTGCCAGTCTTCACTTGGTACATATTATATGCATTGAGCATTGAAATGTCTATGAGATGGAAGAAAAATTTCATATACCACTTGTAACTCTTATGAACACAGTCAACAAAGCCAATCTGCATATCACATTTGTCAACCAAGTGCATGTTTTGTGTATAATCAATCACTGTCACTGGTTTTTGAATATGCTCATTAGTCATTCTGTCAACTTTGCCACTGTCTTGCATTTCATTACGGTGAATGGTTGTCAACAATGTGACATCTCGTTTGTCATGCCACCGTAATGCCATGATGTCATTGGCAGTAAACACCTGCACCTCATCACCACGAGTGCCTGCGTTGAACCTGGGCATATGTTTACGATTAGAACGCACTATGCCACACACATCTGTCTTGTTCCCTCGCAAGAAATCACTGAGCAAAGGGCTTGTGTACCAGTTATCGGTATATAATGTATGCCCCTTACCAAGATAAGGTGCCATCATGTTTCTCACTACGTCACCTGAGATACCCAATAACATCCTGGTATCTTTCAATGTTTTACTTCCTGTGTATGCAACAATATCCAGTACCAGGCCACTGTCACAGTCACAGAGTACAAACAGTTTTATACCAAACTGTTTCCTCTTCCTCAGTATATACTGTTTGAATGACAATCTACCTTTGAACAAAATCAATGACTCGCCAAGTACAAGATTCTTGAATGGATAAAAGTACATGTTGAAATTTTGTTTGAGATACATAAAAACATTTCTAATCTTGTATAACCTGTCACTTCTGTCAGGTCTGGTTTTGTCAGAGAAGTGCAACATATGTAACAGTAAGATATACCTGTTCACTGGGATGATTTCACTGAAGACCAGGGTACAAATTAGCCAATCTGTGGACCAGTATGATTTTATATTATGCTTATAGACATGAGGCATAAGCATTATTGTTGCAAAAAGCAAATACATTTCTGCAACAGTTGTCTCTTTCCATCGGTGTAGTCTTGACTGTGGTGATATCATCGTATTTGCCTTGGTGTACTCAAAATACTTGTTACTTTCCCTGACAATAGTTTCCATCAAGGGCTGGTCAAAGAAAAGTTCAAAGAATTCCAGTGCATTGGCAGTGGTTCCAAGGGGACAAGTAGGTAGAATTCCACTTTGAGAGTCATCAAACTGATGGGGCTTGGGAACAAAATTGGGATTTTGCTGCCAATCCCAGATACGGTTTGCTGGTGGATACTGGACATCATAAGCTGGTTGTGCTGATAGTTGTGGTTGTGGTGGGCTGGTGGCTGATGCTCTGCTTTGTCCTTGAACTGAGGAGTCAGCAGCGTGGGTCCCAGCCTGGGCTGGTGAGCCATGCATGGCCATAGCACTACCATCACCACTACCCCCACCTACTGATGCCTGTGGTCTATCCATGCCAAGTGTAGCCACATCATCCTCACTTTCACTGTCTATTCCTGTTGTGGGGCCACGGGATGTACTCCGGGATGTACTCCGTCCCCTGGGCACTGCATAGGGAACACTACCCACGCGCATGTGGCGGCGTATATACTGACGCTTCACTGGTGAATGTTTCCTCACTATCACTACTCGGATGATCGTCAAGAGCAATAAAACCACAATCCATGTCACTATCATCATCATTACTGAAGTCAGAGGCCTGGACACGTGAAAATAATAGTTTTCTCTTGCGATGAGGTACAACTGAACGTGACTGAGGAGTGCCCACACCATAGGTAGAAGGTTTTTCTGCACTATTATCGATATCCTGGTCATTCCTTTCGGTCACTAACTGATCAAAGCCGTAGAATTCGTCTTCATTTCCACTTCCATCAGAGTCAGAACTATCAGATAGGAAGAGGGGAATCCAAATTTTCCTTGGAGTGAGAGCTGCCTTGTGACAAGGCATGGTGAAGAAAGGTAACTGAGCTGGCGTTCTCACAATGCTATGCGGGCGCCTAGAATTTTTGTTTATGGCACATGCACACCACGCAGACCCATTGTTTCACATGTAGACTTACCAGCCTTTTTGTGCTAAATTTGACGCCTCTAGAATCTTGGACCCTGAACGTAAAGCCGTAGATCTATAGCACGGACCCTGAAAGGGTTAAGGTCTTGCACATATTTTTCAGCCACTTTTTTGTCAGAACTGGCAGCCTCACCGTGCCTTATCACACTGTGTATGCCACTACGATTCTTAAATCTCTCAAACCAATCTTTGCTGGCCTTAAATTCACTAACATCAGCACTAGTTTCAGGCATTTTCTTAATTAAATTATCATGCAACTGCCTTGCCTTTTCACATATTATTGACTGAGAAACACTGTCTCCTGATAATTGTTCCTCATTGATCCACACCAACAACAGTCTCTCCACATCTTCAAGTATTTGCGATCTCTATTTTGTAAGCATACTTGCACCTTTCGCAACAACAGCTTCCTTGATTGCCTTTTTGTTGGCCAAGGTAGTAGTGATGGTTGAATGGGGTTTGTTGTATAACCTGGTCAACTCGGAGATACACACTCCACTTTCGTACTTTGCGATTATCTCTTTCTTTAATTCGATAGTATTTCTCACCCTTTTTACAACAGGGTTGGCACTAGAAGCTTTCTTTGGGCCCATGGTGGCTTATTTAGCAGTTACATGCACTAAAAACACTGGAATAATGCAAAATCTATTGCATGTATGCATGGAATCATCTGGACTGGCTTGTGAACAATGGCACACTAGCTGAAGACAGGGCAGCTGAAGTGCTCAGGCCAGGCGGACAGGTGGACATGTTCAGGACGAATGCCCTTAACCGAATTCTTAGGCGTTAGCCAAGCCAATATTTTGACGCAAAAACACGCCACTATCCGATTTTGGCATTAGCCGATGCTGCCGTTACCTGAGGGTCCACTGTACCGTATTATATTATATGACCTCTAGTTTATTAAACATCTGCCAATTCTTGAAATACTACTTTCTGAACCATTAATTCTAATATTGCTTTTATTATGTGCAACATCAAGATTATTATTCTTACAAACCTCCACCTTGACTACCTTGCATTAGTATTAAGATAAAGATTTATTAAAAAGTCAACCACTCTTATCTTGTCTAGACTTAAGTAGTTATTATGCCTGAAATGCCCCGGCATGATAGTGGCTTTCTTTGTACTTAACAAACCAAAATTGTAATTACACATTGGAACCTTTGCAGAGAAATAAAATCTTTATTCTTTTATTCTTTTTATTATCTAATAATAACTCAATAAAATGCTGCAGTATGAATTATCACATAACCCAGTGCTAGACAACACCCCTCCCCTCTCTTCAAAGACCTAAACCTACTCACTATACAAAACATTCACACCTACTACTGTGCAACCTACATTTACAGAACAATAAATTCAGATACAGTGGACCCCCCTGAGTTTTGTGATTAATCCGTTCCAGAGAGTCTGCCGAATGATGAAATTTCCCCATAAGAAATAATGGAAAAAGTTTTGGAGTGAGATTAACAAGTTAAGAAAGCCTAGAGAACAAATGGATTTGTCAGTTAAAAATAGGAGAGGAGAGTTATTAAATGGAGAGATAGAGGTATTGGGAAGATGGAAGGAATATTTTGAGGAATTGTTAAATGTTGATGAAGATAGGGAAGCTGTGATTTCGTGTATAGGGCAAGGAGGAATAACATCTTGTAGGAGTGAGGAAGAGCCAGTTGTGAGTGTGGGGGAAGTTCGTGAGGCAGTAGGTAAAATGAAAGGGGGTAAGGCAGCCGGGATTGATGGGATAAAGATAGAAATGTTAAAAGCAGGTGGGGATATAGTTTTGGAGTGGTTGGTGCAATTATTTAATAAATGTATGGAAGAGGGTAAGGTACCTAGGGATTGGCAGAGAGCATGCATAGTTCCTTTGTATAAAGGCAAAGGGGATAAAAGAGAGTGCAAAAATTATAGGGGGATAAGTCTGTTGAGTGTACCTGGTAAAGTGTATGGTAGAGTTATAATTGAAAGAATTAAGAGTAAGACAGAGAATAGGATAGCAGATGAACAAGGAGGCTTTAGGAAAGGTAGGGGGTGTGTGGACCAGGTGTTTACAGTGAAACATATAAGTGAACAGTATTTAGATAAGGCTAAAGAGGTCTTTGTGGCATTTATGGATTTGGAAAAGGCGTATGACAGGGTGGATAGGGGGGCAATGTGGCAGATGTTGCAAGTGTATGGTGTAGGAGGTAGGTTACTGAAAGCAGTGAAGAGTTTTTACGAGGATAGTGAGGCTCAAGTTAGAGTATGTAGGAAAGAGGGAAATTTTTTCCCAGTAAAAGTAGGCCTTAGACAAGGATGTGTGATGTCACCGTGGTTGTTTAATATATTTATAGATGGGGTTGTAAGAGAAGTAAATGCGAGGGTCTTGGCAAGAGGCGTGGAGTTAAAAGATAAAGAATCACACACAAAGTGGAGTTGTCACAGCTGCTCTTTGCTGATGACACTGTGCTCTTGGGAGATTCTGAAGAGAAGTTGCAGAGATTGGTGGATGAATTTGGTAGGGTGTGCAAAAGAAGAAAATTAAAGGTGAATACAGGAAAGAGTAAGGTTATGAGGATAAAAGATTAGGTGATGAAAGATTGAATATCAGATTGGAGGGAGAGAGTATGGAGGAGGTGAACGTATTCAGATATTTGGGAGTGGACGTGTCAGCGGATGGGTCTATGAAAGATGAGGTGAATCATAGAATTGATGAGGGAAAAAGAGTGAGTGGTGCACTTAGGAGTCTGTGGAGACAAAGAACTTTGTCCTTGGAGGCAAAGAGGGGAATGTATGAGAGTATAGTTTTACCAACGCTCTTATATGGGTGTGAAGCGTGGGTGATGAATGTTGCAGCGAGGAGAAGGCTGGAGGCAGTGGAGATGTCATGTCTGAGGGCAATGTGTGGTGTGAATATAATGCAGAGAATTCGTAGTTTGGAAGTTAGGAGGAGGTGCGGGATTACCAAAACTGTTGTCCAGAGGGCTGAGGAAGGGTTGTTGAGGTGGTTCGGACATGTAGAGAGAATGGAGCGAAACAGAATGACTTCAAGAGTGTATCAGTCTGTAGTGGAAGGAAGGCGGGGTAGGGGTCGGCCTAGGAAGGGTTGGAGGGAGGGGGTAAAGGAGGTTTTGTGTGCGAGGGGCTTGGACTTCCAGCAGGCATGCGTGAGCGTGTTTGATAGGAGTGAATGGAGACAAATGGTTTTTAATACTTGACGTGCTGTTGGAGTGTGAGCAAAGTAACATTTATGAAGGGATTCAGGGAAACCGGCAGGCCGGACTTGAGTCCTGGAGATGGGAAGTACAGTGCCTGCACTCTGAAGGAGGGGTGTTAATGTTGCAGTTTAAAAACTGTAGTGTAAAGCACCCTTCTGGCAAGACAGTGATGGAGTGAATGATGGTGAAAGTTTTTCTTTTTCGGGCCACCCTGCCTTGGTGGGAATCGGCCGGTGTGATAATAAAAAAAAAAAAAAAAAAAAATTAATCCGTTCCAGACACCCAAAATTATTAAAATAAAATATTTGTTCAAATTAAATAAAGATTTACATACTGAAAACAATGAGAAACCAAGTACATACATATATGAAATAATAATAACATTACACTTACTTTTACTGAAGACTTCTGGGTGGATGGAGGATGGAAGGAGGGGATAGGAGGAAAGTGTGCACTATTGTTTGGAAGGAGAATCTCCTTCCATTAGAACTTCAGGTACCAAGTCCTTATCTGGGGTTACTTCCCTTCTTTGTGTTTTAAAGACACTGAGAACAACTTGAGAGTCACTGGACCTCTGTTGCACAAAATATCTGTCCAGAGAGCTCTGTTTCTGGCATTTCTTTAAGATTTGTCTGAAGTGGGACACAACACTGTCATTGTACATGTTGCCAATACGGCCTGCAACAGCTTTGTCAGGATGAAGTTCATCCATAAATGTTTGCACTTCAGTCCACTTTGCACAAATGTCCTTAATCTTTGAAGAAGGCACCTTCCTCTATCTCTCTTCCTCCTCTGCAGCAATTTCCTGAGCTGTGGTCTGATACTGCTCCAGATGAAGCTCTTGCAGCTCTTCAGTGGTTAGCTCTTACCTGTGGTCCTCCACCAACTCTTCCACATTCTCGCCACTCACCTCCAACCCCAGGGACTTCCCCAATGCCACAATAGATTCCACAACTGGCATAGGCTCCTTAAGGTCAGCCTTAAGGTCAGCCCCAAACCCTTCAAAATCCCTCTCTTGTACACATTGTGGCCACAATTTTCTCCAAGCAGAATTCAAAGTTCTGCAAGTCACTCCTTCCCAAGCCTTACCTATAAGGTTTATGCAAGTGAGGATATTGAAGTGATCTTTCCAGAATTCTCTTAGGGTCACTTCAATGTCTGAGGTCATTTCAAAGCACTTTTGAAACACTTCTTTGGTGTACAGTTTTTTGAAGTTTGAAATGACCTTCTGGTCCATGGGCTGGATGAGAGGAGTTGTATTAGAGGGCAAGAACTTCACCATGATGACACTAAACTCCTCCACTATTTGCTCTTCCAGAAGGCACTTGAGTGGCAATTTATTTTCCAGGAGGTATTTCTTCACACTGGGGCCAAACACTCCATTAAACCAGTCTAGGAAAATTCCTCTTGTGACCCATACCTTATTGTTAGCCACCCACATCAGACACAAATTACTCTTGGCAACACTGTTTTTCTTGAACACTCTGGGATTTTCAGAGTGATACACCAGTAAAGGCTTCACTTTGCAATCCCCACTAGCATTACTACAAAACATGAGAGTAAGCCTATCCTTCATAGGCTTGTGTCCTGGGAGTGCCGTTTCCTCCTGTGTGATGTAGGTCCTCTTTGACATTTTCTTCCAAAAGAGGCCTGTTTCGTCACAATTAAACACTTGTTGGGGTTTGAATTCTCCAGTGTCTACGCACTCCTTAAACTCCTGTGCAAACTTCTCAGCTGCTGTTTTGTCAGAACTGGCAACCTCACCATGCCTTATCATACTGTGAATGCTACTATGCTTCTTAACTCTCTCAAGCCAACCTTTGCTGGCCTTAAAATCACAAGCATCACCACTCATTGCAGGCATTTTCTTTACGAGATGATCATGCAACTGCCTTGCCTTTTCACATATTGTTGACTGCATAATACTATCTCCTGCTAACTGTTTTTGGGTAATCCACACCAACAATAACCTTTCCACTTCTTCGAGGATTTGCGATCTCTTTTTTTGTCAGCATATCTACCCCTTTTGCAACAACAGCACACTTTATTTCCTTTCCCTTTGCCACAATCGAAGTGATGGTTGAATGGGGTTTGCCATACATCCTGGCAAGTTCTGTAACACGCACTCTGCTCTCATATTTTTCAGTGATTTCCTCCTTGAATTCGATTGTGTTCCTCGTTTTCTTTACCAAAGGGCTTGCACTAGCTTTCCTTGGGTCCATGGTGACTTATTTAGCAGTTGCAAGCACAAAAAACAATGGATTATTATGAAATGTATTGTATTGAACCCGCGGGGTGATGGTCACGTGCTTGTAAACAATGGCACACCGAGTGTGAATGGTGCGGGAGACTGGCTTTGTGTGCGCGGTGATGGGTGGACACGTACTGGATGGCTGCCGAATCACGAGTCCAATCACGAACTGCAAGGCTAAATTTTGCAGAAAAAACTTGCCGAAAGTCGGATTTCACGAAAGTTGATGCCGATGAAACTCAGGGGGTCCACTGCATTAATCCCAAACTAAAACACTGTCTTGATAGCTTCAACAGCATCCATAGATGTAATACTGGACATAAAAATCTCTGGCATTCCCTGTTTCTGGCTAAATCTCTTTAAAAATTCTATGTACCTAACACAGCTACAAGTCAGCTGTGTTTGTGAATTGTGTTATGATATTTCAGTTACTATATCTTGTATCTGCCAAGCAATCATGACACCCAGTAGCCATACCAGTGTTGCTGAAAGTGGCACAAAAAGGTATAAGCTCTTAAGTCTTAGAATTAACAAAGAAAAGATATTAGACAAGAGATAACCTGTAGCTGTAATGAAGTGTTACTTTGTAAACAGAAAAAGAGGTAAACATGAGTTTGTGTGACTGGCTTGCTGAATAACTTACTGAATGACTGACTGACTGACATGACATACTGAGTGACTTGACTGAATGAATGACTTGACTGACTTGACTGACTTGACTGACTGACTGAGTGACTTGACTGACTTACTGAGTGACTTGACTGACTTACTGAGTGACTTTACTGACTTACTGAGTGACCTGACTGACTTACTGAATGACTTGACTGACTTACTGAATGACTTGACCAACTTACTGACTGACTGAATGAATGATTTAAAGTTAGACACTCCAGTACAACCATCAACTAAATTACCAGAACCTCTACCATCCACCTCAGCCCAGTAGGGCTACAACATAACTCTCCACTCTCTTCACAATCATCCACAAACACCAGCACCCACAATTTAAGGTAAGAAATACTATTATTTCTGCTACATTTGTAGTCTTAAGCAGTAAAATCAACATGATACCTCACAACAATAAACTACAACTACATATTCACTTTTATTTTTGTACGATGTGTTGGCCTAAAAAAAGGTCGTTTGGCTTTTTTTTTGGGGGGGGGGCTCCCAGGAACGTAACCCTATTTTTCCCATAAGTTCTTCAGTTCATTTAACACGATTTTACCTAACACGGCATTTTCAGGAATGTAACTACCGTGCTAAATGACAGTCTTCTGTATATACAATAATCATGGAATCCCTTTTTTCTGAAGTCACTACAGTAAACAAAGTGTAGTAAGGCAATATAGGGTATCAAGAATTGAGCTGGACTCATAGCAAGAGTGGTACCTTCTTTGCCTCTGTAAACCAATATGTATACAGTGGAGCCTCAATTTTCATCAAATTCTGTTTTTGACGACTTTTTTCATCAAAATATTGTCCCAGTTTTCATCGGTCCACTGTACTAAACGTGTCCGCCTGCCCACACCCACACAAAGCATCCCACGTGTCCTGAGTCAGTCTGGCATTGTTTCTTGTCAAGCGAGCATTACCCTGCGCGTTCATCCAAAGCGTTTGGTAATAATCCATTGTTTTTTGTGCTTGTTTATTGAGTGCGACTGCTAAATAAGCCACCACAGGGCTTTGGGGAAGCCCATGGGGTTGGAAAATAAGGAATATCCGCTAGGAATTTTTATTGACCTAAGAAAAGAGTTTGACACAGTAGACCACGGCATCCTACTCCACAAACTTGACCACTATGGTATAAGAGGCCATGCGTTTGCATATTTTAAATCCTGCCTTTCTAATAGGTATCAGTACGTTACCATTAAAGACACAGCCTCATCAATACGGCCACTTGATACTGGAGTTCCGCAGGGAAGTGTCCTTGGACCCCTGCTCTTCCTCATTTACATCAATGATCTTCCAAACATATCCCAACACCTGAAACTCATTCTCTTTGCTGATGACATGACTTATGTCATCTCCCACCCTAATCTTGCCACCCTCAACACCATTGTTAATGAGGAGCTGCTCAAAATATTGACTTGGATGACAGCCAGTAAACTTACACTTAACACTGGCAAAACCTACTATATTATGTTTGGTAGCAGAGCAGGTGTTGCGCAACTTAACATTAAGATCGAGAACACTCTAATTGCCAGACATAATGAGGGCAAATTCCTTGGCCTATACCTCGACAACAACCTAAATTTCAGCACCCATATCCAACACATAACAAAAAAAGTATCCAAAACGGTGGGGATCCTCTCCAAGATACTATACTACATGCAGCAAACTGCCCTTCTCACACTATACCATTCACTTATATATCCATACCTCACCTATGCTATCTGTGTTTTGGGTTCAACTGCAGCAAGACACCTAAAGCCAATAATAACCCAACAAAAAGCCGCAGTAAGAATAATCACTAAATCCCATCCCTGGCAACACCTTCCCCCCCACTCTTCATAGATCTAAACTTACTCCCTGTTCTGAACATCCACACTTACTGCTGTGCAATCTATATCTACAGGACCTTAAATTCCAATATTAACCTTGACCTAAAATGCTTTCTTGATAGTTGTGACAGGATCCACAAGCATAACACCAGACACAAACATCTCTATGACATTCCCCGTGTTCGACTAAACCTTTACAAAAATTCAATGTATTTCAAAGGACCTAAAATCTGGAACACCCTACCTGAAAACTCTAGAACTGCAGACACATTCATCACTTTCAAAACTACAGTTAGAAAACATCTTATCTCCCTGATACACCCCGACAACTAACTACATGAATAACCACCTGGTGGTTCACAATTACACTCACTCACCCACTGACTATAAACCCAGAAATACTAATCTTAATCTTAAAATAATAAATCCTAACTAGTCATAAGTTTGCCTATGATACTCCAATATAGACACTTTGTATTGTGCCAAAACAAAAGCATTCACATTGCTAAACTCACAAATTATGATGTAGTCACTTAGCCTTAATACCATAATCTGTAAGGATTTAATGTTAAGAATTAATCTAAGTCTGCCTGAAATGCCTAGCCATGCTAGGTGTCCTAGTGGCCCCCTCTGTAATTAGTATTTTATAACATGTAAACCACACAATACCCAAAACCTGTAAACCCCACATTGTAACCCTTATAGAGAATAAACTTGAATTGAATTGAATTGATGTGAGTGGCCAGGATGTGGAAGAGTTGGTGGACAGAGCTAACCACTGGATGTGGAAGAGTTGGTGGGAAGAGCTAGCCACTGAATAGCTGCAACACCTTCAACTGGAACAGCAACAGATCTCAGCTGAGGAAATCGCTTCAGAGGAGGAGGAAGAGAGAGGGGAGAATGTGCCTTCTTCAGTGATTAAGGACATGTGTGCAAAGTGGAGTGAGTTGCAAAGTTTTGTGGAGAAATATCACCCTATCAAAGCTGTTGCAAGCTGTGTCTGCAGCACGTTCAATGACAATGCCTCATTCCATTTTAGGCAAATCTTAAAGAGATGCCAGAAACAGACCTCTCTGGACAGATTTTTTGTACCACAGGGGTCCAGTGCCAGTAAAAGTCAAAGAAGGGAAGTAACCCCGGATAGGGACATGATACCTGAAGTCCTTATGGAGGGGGATTCTCCTTCCAACCAATAACCTCTCCTCCTCCCTCTCCCCTCCTCGTGTCTTCCATGCACCAAAAAGAGTCTTTAGTAAAGGTAAAAGTGATATTAAATGTTCATTTATCCATTTCATTAGTCATTTATATTTATTTCTCATTTTTTCTGTATGTAAAACTATAGTTATTCTCTACAAAATGTATTTTTTTTTGTTAATACTTATGGGTGTCTGGAATGGATTAATTGCATTTACATTATTTCTTATGGGAAGTATTGCTTTAGTTTTCATTGACTTGGGTTTTCATGAGGCTTTCTGGAATGAATTAATGACGAAAACCAAGGTTCCACTGTACATCTAAGTGGTTTCTCACTTTGCATCAGTCAGCATTTATGATAGTTTAATTGAAGCATTACAGAAGATATATGTTCATTTACCATAATTTGCTGGTGATAATATATACATGTATGATACAGTAAAATATTGATAGTTCATTATGTAAAATATAACACACTTCCCCTCCCCTCATTTTCAGGACTTGATGAAACCACATTAGCATTGTGTGTGCGGTTGTGTGACAATGGAGCCAACCCAGAAGCACTTGCCAAGGTCATTACAGAGTTGCAGAGGGTCAAGAAAGAATTTAATTGCCAAGGTAGTGGAGCTGCAGCAACTTAAGGGAGATCTCTTGTGTATCAACTATTTGCAGAATATCATAGGTTAAAAAAGAAAAAAGACATTGAGGAAGGGTAAATTAGCGAGTTAAAAGTACTAGAAGAAACATTTGTATAGGTCATTTATAAGAAAAGTTTAATAAGTTTGATAATTAGGCATGGCTAATATTTTAAAAGTTGAAGAACTTTATGAGATACTGTGTTTCTGTGAACTTATCATCCCATTAATATATAGTCGAATAAAGGAAAACAAAGCTTTGCAATTTTTTTTATATGTAAAATAAAACAAATTTAGGCTGTAAATTTCTGCATTAACATGTACTGTATATACATATGTGCAAACACATGTGTGTGCATGCCTATACACACACTGTGCATATGAATTCTCCTGTATATCGATTAGAAAATACAAGTAACAGGTACAATAAAATAGAATACTGTTAAAACAGTTGCACTGCATATTATGATACATATATTAAAAGCATTTCTTGAGGGGAAAATTCTACTGTACATTAATTTATCCACCTGAACTGTATTATTATAGGACTTATTTTAAAAATAAATTATCTTACAATGTTTTCAAACAGATGTATTTTCTATACAATATCTTTCTTTCAACACACCAGCTGTATCCCACTGAGGTGGGGTGGCCCAAAAGGGCAAACGAAAGTTTCTCCTTTTAAATTTAGTAATATATACAGGAGAAGGGGTTACTAGCCCCTTGCTCCCGGCATTTTAGTCGCCTCTTACAACACGCATGGCTTATGGAGGAAGAATTCTGTTCCACTTCCCCATGGAAATAAGAGGAAATAAACAAGAACAAGAACTAGAAAGAAAATAAAAGAAAACCCAGAGGGGTATGTACAGTATATCTGAAAATATTAACAAAAAGTGCGAGCAGATGATTACATACTCATTTTTGTGTTTTGTTAACTGTTTGCTGGATAGGATAGAAATTAGTGAACAGAGGATCAAGCCTCCACCACTCCTTGCACTGAATAACCCACAGGAATTTGCCAATTTATATAATAATAATAATTTATTTTTTTAGTAGCACATCGGCTGTTTCCCACCAAGGTAGGGTGGCCCAAAAAAGAAAAACTTTCACCATCATTCGCTCCATCACTGTCTTGCCAGATGTGCGCTTACACTACAATTATAAAACTGCAACATTAACACCCTTCCTTCAGAGTGCAAGCACTGTACTTCCCATCTCCAAGACTCAAGTCTGGCCTGCCAGTTTCCCTGAATCCCTTCATAAATATTACCCTGCTCACACTCCAACAACACGTCAAGTCCTAAAAACCACTTGTCTCCATTCGCCCCTATCTAACATGCTCACGCATGTTTGCTGGAAAACCAAGCCCCTTGGACACAAAACCTCCTTTATCCCCTCCCTCCAACCATTCCTAGGCCGACTTCTACCCCTCCTTCCCTCCACTACAGATTTATACACTCTTGAAGCCATTCTATTTCATTCGATCCTCTCTACATGTCCAAACCACCTCAACAGCCCTTTACCACACAGACCCTCACCACACAGACCCTTTCTCTCATATCTAGGTCAGAATTTACCATTGCAGCTTATCTGAGTGAGTTGAGCTAATAATGTAGAATGAAGTGATGGATATTGGCCTTAGTGTCATAGTTCTACGTGATGAGCAGTGAAAGGGTTAACTGTCTACCAGAGACGTGTTCCACATCAAGCTTGTGGACAGGGAACTTATATATTAGTAGGATGTCCCAGATTCCTAAGTCAAAATACTATGTGCAAGTCACAGTTCTGGGAGGGAAACTGTCTTGCCAGAAGTGTGCAGGCATCATAATTCAAATGACCCTCCTGATCGCAATATCTACTCCCCTCCTTCAGGGGAGCTAACCAGTTTTCTCTGGAGCTCTTCATAAATGTTACCTTGTTCACACTCAAATATCATGTCAAACCTTGAAAACCACTTATTCCACTTGCTCAGATTTAACATGCTCACACAAGCCTGTTGATTGCTCAAGCCTCTAACACTCAAAATTTCCTTTGTATTCCCCCATCCCAAACTCTTCCTGGTATGTCCCCTACCCCTCCTTCCCAGCTTTATACATGCTCTTTTTCATTCTTTTTTGCTTCATCCTCTCTTCCCAAATCTCCCCAACAACCCTCTTCAACTCTGAATTATACCTTTTGTAAATCCACATCATTTTCTAATTCCTATGTTCTAATTCTTTGCATAATGCTCGCACCACACATTGTTCCCAAACATGGCATCTCCACTGCCTCTAACCTCTTTCTAGTTGCACTGTATAATGCCCAGGTGTGTCTATCTCAGCAGGCCTGTATGACCCTGGTGGGTTTAGCGTTTCTTTTTTTTTTTAATTATTTCTGTATTGATGTCTCTGTAAATTTATATCTCTATATGAATCTCTATATCTATCTATATATATATATATATATCTCTTGCATGCAGAAGTGTTGGTACTTTTCTACTCTGGTATATTCACCTTTTTGCTGCCATAGATAAGCTTAAATCTTACCACAAATACCTCAACTCACCACCTAGCTGTTTGCCTTCATCTGTTCTATGGTTCTCCTTATCTTTTGTAGACCCATCTACAGATATGGCCACTAAAAAATTTATGAGAAAACCTGAAATTAATTGAAGTTAAAATGGAGAAAAAAGTAGATAGAGAAGAGTGAGTGAGGGAACATTAAAAAGTTTAACAGACTGCTCATTTCCCACTAGAGGTAGAGTGAACTCCCCCCCCCCCCCCCAAAAAAAAAAAAAAAAAAAAACTTCCACCATCATTCACTTTTAACACTGTCTTTCCAGAAACAGTCATAGTGCAGGCACTGTACTTGCCTCCTCCAGGCATTAAGTCCAGCTAGCTGGTTTCCTTGAATCTCTTCATAAATGTTACCTTGCTCACACTCGCTCCTGTCTATCACACTCACATCCACTAGATGAGCAATGCTAAATTTTGATAATACAGTATATAAAGTGAAGCTGAAATGCTTTCCCCATGATATCATTTCTGTGGATGACAAGGGTTACTTAAAATTTATGTGAAAAAGATGATTAGATAATTTTATTGTTCCAGATTTAGTGTATTTTTACTTATTGCAACTATTACAATAGACAACTTATACTTTACTTTAATTCTTTTGGAAAACATATTTATTATAGTTTCCAGTTAATATTATTGTACAGCAAATGCCTTTCCTGTATATGGTCTCCTACCCTACCTTGGTGGGAGACAGTTGGTATGTTAAAAAATATTTAAAAGCCTATTTTCCATATACTCAGTGCTTGAATAACATAACCAAGGAAGGCAATGTTAAATTAATGTACAGGTATTCTATTTATTGTTTACTTTTCTCAAAAGTTCCCAAAGCCAATTTAAGCTAGGAAAAAAAATAGACTTTTCCTGGATGTCATTGGTATGGAAATCAACTCCATCATATCATCTCATTCTTCTTCAGGTGTTCTTTGCACTCTTAGGTGTGATAATAGTTGATAAAGTGAGCTCGCATATTATTGATATTTTATTCTGGTACTGTAATATTTTAGCATTATGCATAAGGTATATTATGTAATATTTTTCTTATTAAAAATATACAAATTATTAATGACAAGAATATGCTCATAGGCATAAGATGACAACTGTAATTAGCAATGTATATGCAGTGGCTGATACAGTAATGTGTAGTGCAAGTGTCAGATTGTAGCATTGTAAAGAAAATGCAAATACCACAGCTAATGGGATGAAATTTACATTTTGTAGGAGGTAGTAATATACAATCTTATTATTAATTACTCTCTACTTATGTTGGTAGCTAGATCATAAACGTTTTATTGTATTTTCAGGTATATAAATTTTTTTTAGTCTACTGCTGTGGTGTCATGTTAATATTTTTCTCTGAGAGGAAGGTTGTGATCTAACACTAATATATTTGCAGTAAATATAAAGGAAATCAACCCACATGGAAGAACAAAAACAAAAATGTTTTCTTTTTTTTTAAACTGTCAAAGAATTCTGTTCTACAGAAAATATCAGACGGAGGTCGAATTATACAGAACTGTTTATTTTTTCTCCATGTAGGTTTAATCCTTTTATTGACAAGTGTTCATTACATTTTGATGCTTCACCACAGTATATGTACAGTGGACCCTCGGGTAACGACATTAATCTGTTCCAGAGAGATTGTCTTTAACCGATTTTTTCTTTATCCAAATTAATTTTCCCCATAAGAAATAATGGAAATCCAATTAATCCATTCCAGACACCCAAAGGTATTAAACAAAATTTTTTTTACATGAAATATACATTTCCCTACACAGAAAACAATGAGACATGCTGAATAAACAATACTGAAATGATACTTACCTTTATTGAGGACTTATTGATGAGTGATGAGATGGGAGGAGGGCAGAGGACGGAGGAGTTTATAATTGTTTGGAAGGGGAATCCCCTTCCATAAAGACTTTAGGTAACAAGTCCTTTTCTGGGGTTACCTCCCTTCTTTGATTTTTTAATGCCACTAGGACCAGCTTGAGAGTCACTGGACCCCTGTCGCACCAAAAATCTGTCCAGAGAGCTCCGTTTCTGGAGTCTCTCTAAGATTTTCCTGAAATGGGACACAATATTGTCATTGTACATGTTGCCAGTACGGCCTGCAACAGCTGTGTTAGGGTAATGTTCATCCATAAATGCTTACACCTTTGTCCACATTGTACAAATGTCCTTAGTTGTTGAAGAAGGCAATTTCCTCCATCTCTCTTCCTCTTCATCTGAAGGAAATTTCTGAGCTGTGGTCTGTTGCTGTTGCACTTCAGGCTCTTGCAGCTCTGTGGTGATTAGCTCTTCATCGTCGTCCTCCACCAGCTCTTCCACATCCTCCAACTTCATGGACTTCCCCAAAGGCACAATAGTTTCCACAACTGGCACAGGCTCCTCAGGATCAGCCCCAAACCCTTTGAAATCCCTCTCTTGTACACATTGTGGCCACAATTTTCTCCAAACAGAGTTCAAAGTCCTGCAAGTCACTCCCTCCCAAGCCTTACCTATAAGGTTTATGCGACTGAGTATACTTAGGTGATCTTTCCAGAACTCTCTTAGGGTCAGTTCAGTGTCTGAGGTCACTTCAAAGCACTTTTGAAACACTGCTTTGGTGTACAGTTTTTTGAAATTTGAAATAACATGCTGGTCCATGGGCTGGAGGATAGGAGTGGTATTAGGAGGCAAAAACTTCACTTTGATGAAGCTAAACTCCCCCACAATTCATCCTTCCAAGTCTGGAGGATGAGCAGGAGCATTGTTCATTACCAGGAGGCACAAGAGTTTCAATTTATTTTCCAGGAGGTATTTTTCACACGGGCCAAACATGTCATAGAACCAATCGAAGAAAATGTTCCTAGTGACCCATGCCTTACTGTTTGCTCTCCACATCACACACAATTTAGGCTTGATGGCATCGTTTTTCTTGAACACACTGGGAGTTTCAGAGTGATACATGAGTAAAGGCTTCAATTTGCAATCCCTACTAGCATTACTACGAAACATGAGAGTTACCCTGTCTTTCATAGGCTTGTGTCATGGGAGTGCCTTTTTTTCCTGAGTAATGTAGGTCCTGTTTGGCATTTTCTTCCAAAACAGGCCTGTTTTGTCACAATTGAACACTTGTTTGGGTTTTAATTGTTCAGCCTCTATGTACCCCTTAAAGTCCTGAACATATTTTTCTGCCACTTTTTTGTCAGAACTGGCAGCCTCACCATGCCTTATCACACTGTGTATGCCATTACAATTCTTAAATCTCTGAAACCAACCTTTGCTGGCCTTAAATTCACTAATATCAGCACTTGCCTTGCCTTTTCACATATTATTGACTGAGAAACACTATCTCTTGATAATTGTTTCTCGTTGATCCACACCAACAACAGTCACTCCACATCTTCGAGTATTTGGGATCTCTGTTTTGTAAGCATACTTGCACCTTTTGCAACAACAGCTTCCTTGATTGCATTTTTGTTAGCCAAGATAGTAGCAATGGTTGAATGTGGTTTGTTATACAACCTGGCCAGCTCGGAGACACGCACTCCACTTTCGTATTTTGCGATGATCTCTTTCTTCAATTCAATAGTATTTCTTGTCCTCTTTACCACAGGGCTGGCACTAGAAGCTTTCTTTCGGCCCATGGTGGCTTATTTAGCAGTTACAAGCACTAAAAACAATGAAATAATACAAAATGTATCGCATGTATGCATGGAATCGTCCTCCCTTGCTTGTAAACAATGGCACACTAGCTGTACATGGAGTGGCCGGGCCTGCTCAGGGCACACAGACACGTTTGGGGCGAATGTCCTTAACCGAGTTTTTTTTGGTAACCGAGTCAGTATTTTGACGGAAAAACGTGTCACTGTCCGATTTTTTCGTTATTCGGTGACATTGTTACCTGAGGGTCCACTGTACATATTTATCCTTAAGTTGAATGTTGAGCCCATTATTGATCAAACTATCCTAACAAATCTTGCTTCCTTGACTTGTTGAAATGAAAATTCCAAAGCAATGCCTCAGGTTCAGTATTATTATATTGTAGGAAGTTAAGGTGGAACATCTCAAGGATGTTGTAGCATCTTCGAGATGTTCCATCTCACCTTCAACACTACAACATCTTCGACATCTTCCATCTCACCTTCAACACTACAACATCTTCGACATCTTCCACCTCACCTTCAACACAACAACATCTTCGACATCTTCCACCTCACCTTCAGTACTGCAACATCTTCGACATCTTCCATCTCACCTTAGGGGGTAGTCAGTTTTGTCAGAAAAACATTTCTTCTATTGATTTCTAGAGGTTTTTATGATTTGCTTAATAATACATTTAGGGCATAACAATAACAAATCAGGAAAGAATTTAAAGGATATTAAAGACATATACCAAATGAATGATTCACATTAAACATAGAAAGTCACTTTTCAGTGACTTAATGGGAGTTTCATTCTGCAATTAACTCACACATTGATAACTTTCGTTGTATTATTAACGGTGTAATATGCAGGCTAATTTTCATCCTCCCAAAAGATGGGAAAATTATTATCCTCTTTGCAGTCATTTTGTTTATGCATTAGCTAAATGCAAAGTTCTTGTACCAGCGCTTTTATAATGTCTCTTTTTAAGAATTGTTGATGCTAAAGCCATGAGCTTTTTGTGATTTTCTAGTTATTAGGCGCTAAATTTTGTCATTGTCTGGTATTGAAAGCATTGTCTTGAATATTATGTACATTTCCTGAATCAGCATGCAGTTCAGGAAATTTATGTAATTTTAAGCTAATTTTTATGTTGTAGTATTAATAAATAATGAAAAAACTTTTCTATTTCCTCATTCTGTACAGCTTAATGAAAAATTGTGTATGAGCACCTTCACATTAGAGAAAAGCCTTGTGATAGGTGGGAGCATACAGCATCTATGTGGAAACCACATGAATTATTATTAAATTTATTATTTTTAATCTTTCATCTGTATGACCCTTGTGGGTTTAGCACTTAGTTTTGATTGTAATAAAGTTTGATGTCCTGGCTCTAAGTAAATCAAAACTGTAGGTGGTAGTGGAGTTTCAATGGGGAGAAATAAATAGGATTAGGTCAGGAGTGGTTGGTGCAATTATTTAATAAATGTATGGAAGAGGGTAAGGTACCTAGGGATTGGCAGAGAGCATGCATAGTTCCTTTGTATAAAGGCAAAGGGGATAAAAGAGAGTGCAAAAATTATAGGGGGATAAGTCTGCTGAGCATACCTGGTAAAGTGTATGGTAGAGATATTATTGAAAGAATTAAGAGTAAGACGGAGAATAGGATAGCAGATGAACAAGGAGGCTTTAGGAAAGGTAGGGGGTGTGTGGACCAGGTGTTTACAGTGAAACATATAAGTGAACAGTATTTAGATAAGGCTAAAGAGGTCTTTGTGGCATTTATGGATTTGGAAAAGGCATATGACAGGGTGGATAGGGGGGCAATGTGGCAGATGTTGCAAGTGTATGGTGTAGGAGGTAGGTTACTGAAAGCAGTGAAGAGTTTTTACGAGGATAGTGAGGCTCAAGTTAGAGTATGTAGGAAAGAGGGAAATTATTTCCCAGTAAAAGTAGGCCTTAGACAAGGATGTGTGATGTCACCGTGGTTGTTTAATATATTTATAGATGGGGTTGTAAGAGAAGTAAATGCGAGGGTCTTGGCAAGAGGCGTGGAGTTAAAAGATAAAGAATCACACACAAAGTGGGAGTTGTCACAGCTGCTCTTTGCTGATGACACTGTGCTCTTGGGAGATTCTGAAGAGAAGTTGCAGAGATTGGTGGATGAATTTGGTAGGGTGTGCAAAAGAAGAAAATTAAAGGTGAATACAGGAAAGAGTAAGGTTATGAGGATAACAAAAAGATTAGATGATGAAAGATAGAATATCAGATTGGAGGGAGAGAGTATGGAGGAGGTAAATGTATTCAGATATTTGGGAGTGGACATGTCAGCGGATGGGTCTATAAAAGATGAGGTGAATCATAGAATTGATGAGGGGAAAAGAGTGAGTGGTGCACTTAGGAGTCTGTGGAGGCAAAGAACTTTGTCCTTGGAGGCAAAGAGGGGAATGTATGAGAGTATAGTTTTACCAACGCTCTTATATGGGTGTGAAGCATGGGTGATGAATGTTGCAGCGAGGAGAAGGCTGGAGGCAGTGGAGATGTCATGTCTGAGGGCAATGTGTGGTGTGAATATAATGCAGAGAATTCGTAGTTTGGAAGTTAGGAGGAGGTGCGGGATTACCAAAACTGTTGTCCAGAGGGCTGAGGAAGGGTTGTTGAGGTGGTTCGGACATGTAGAGAAAATGGAGCGAAACAGAATGACTTCAAGAGTGTATCAGTCTGTAGTGGAAGGAAGGCGGGGTAGGGGTCGGCCTAGGAAAGGTTGGAGAGAGGGGGTAAAGGAGGTTTTGTGTGCGAGGGGCTTGGACTTCCAACAGGCATGCGTGAGCGTGTTTGATAGGAGTGAATGGAGACAAACGGTTTTTAATACTTGACGTGCTGTTGGAGTGTGAGCAAAGTAACATTTATGAAGGGGTTCAGGGAAACCGGCAGGCCGGACTTGAGTCCTGGAGATGGGAAGTACAGTGCCTGCACTCTGAAGGAGGGGTGTTAATGTTGCAGTTTAAAAACTGTAGTGTAAAGCACCCTTCTGGCAAGACAGTGATGGAGTGAATGATGGTGAAAGTTTTTTCTTTTTCGGGCCACCCTGCCAGTGTGATAATAATAAAAAATAATAGGTCAGGAGTATCCGAGAGTGTTAGATCTGAGGAAGGGGGTAGCAGTAATGTTGAAGGATCCGTTATGGAAGGAGAAGAGGAAATATAAATACCTGGAGAGGGTTTTGGGGGTCAACACCTGTATGGCCTAGTCTATGACCAGGACTGGTGGTGGATCAGGGCCTGATCAACCAGAATGTTACTGCAGGCCGTATGTAGCCTGTTGTACGAACCACAGCCTGGCTGGTCGGGTACTGAGTTTTGGTGCCTGTTCAGCGCCTTCTTGAAGACAGGCAGGGTTCTGTTGGCAATCCCCCTTATGTATGCTGGGAGGCAGTTAAACAGTCTTGGGCCCCTGACCTCTTCAAGGGGGGCTTCTTGGCATGGTGAAGAGGCTCTTGGTCTGAGGAATTAGACCTGTCGGTCTACTTCCTCAGACTGAACCTAATTACCCCCCAATCCCCCGTTCCCTATCCTATCCCATCCTTCCCTTTTTCCTTTCCTCCTTCTCCTCCTCCTCCCCACCCCTCCCTTTTGCCCTTCCTTTTTTTTTTTTTTTTTTTTTTTTTTTTTCCACAGGCACGCTAGTTCCTAGGTAGGGGAAAGGGTACCGGGGTCCATTCCATTCCGTTGAGGTTCTTGGCGGTGGCGTAGTTTGCCGTGGAATCTGGATTGCCTGGGGATGTCCTGATCCCTCTCTGGTATCCCGGAGGGTGGCTTTGGGTGTCTCTCGGGTGACGGGTGTATCACTGGAAGCCACCTTTCGGATTCCGGGGGTGGTGGCCGAAGGAGGTATGCTTTGTGGCGGATTTCCGGCCGCCCTCTCTTTTGTCCACCGAGGTAGCTTGGCAGATGTGAGGTTGCTATCCCGGATTGCCGGTTTACTGGCATGATGGGTAGGTTATGGCAAGGGTACCATGCTACATCTGCGCTACTTGCGGTGCTGAGGTCCTCTTGGGCGCGAAGGGAGATTTCTGGCCCTTTCATTCCTCCTAGGAACTATCCCTCCCCGGTCCCCCCTTTTTGTATTCTTTTTTTTATTTTTATTTTCTTTTCTTCTCTCTTTTTTTTTCTTAAAAACAAAAAGAAAGAAGTAACCTAACCATGGCAGCCCTAGTCCATGAACCTGCTACCCCCGGGCCCCTTCTCGATACCGCACCCCGTTCTGACCCCGCCTCGTCTTTGGACCACTCTTCGGACACTCCTCATGCCTCTGCACCTCTTGCCGGTGCTGTTTCCTCACCCGCTTGAGGTACTGAGGCCTCAACTGACTCCTTCAATTTATCTGACCTTCGCTCTCCTCTGACTATGCTTCCGGCCTCTCCCTCTACGGTGCGGCAATTTTAAAATCGCCGGCCCGTTCCACGTCGGCCCCAACTCTGGTCCCACGCCTAAACGCCAACGACAATTACCTGCTGATGATACTTCTCCACCTTCTCTTCTTCTCAGAAAAGATCGACACGTCCTTCACTCCCTTTTCCACGCTCAGTTTCAGACTGCACAATGGACTAAATTCTTCACTTTACGACCGACTTCCTCTACTGCCTATCTTTCTGACCACAGTATTGGCAAGGCACTCCAACACCTGTTGGTAAAGAGATTTCTTTTCATGCTCTTAAGAGCGGTACGCACATCATCACCGTACAGGATGCTACCCAGGCTCATGAGCTTTCTCGTCTTTCCTATATCGATACTGTTCCTGTCACTATTGAAAAGCATCATTCCCTCAATTCTTGTAGTGGTACCGTCTTTTTCTCCCCCATACCATAGTTCAACAAAATTTCCAGACATGTGGCACTGACATTCTTGAACAGCTGGAACTCCAAGATCTCCCAATCCTCAAGGTAGACACTTACTTTCTTCCTGCCCGCGGGCGGAGATGATACCCTAGCAATGTGGCTCGTTTAACTTTTGACAGCCGTGAAATTTCATCCTCAGTTTATGTAGCAGGACATCAGTTACAAGTTCGAAAGGTGATCCCTACACCGCAACAGTGTAGAAATTGTGGGCGTTTTGGGCCCCATCCAGCGAAATATTGCAGATCTATCACCGAATGCCCAGTCTGTGGTGCCGATGACCATTCTAATACGTCTTGCAATCGACCTCCCTCTTGCCTTAATTGTCATGAGGCTCACCCTTCGTACTCTCGCCGTTGTAAAGTCAAACTTAAACGAGCGGGAAACCATTACCTCAAAGGGGCAGAAGGTCTCCCTTATGCCATGGCAGTTTCCTCATCTCCGCCTCCAAGGGAGACTACCTGTGTTTCTTTTTTCCCGTGTTTAAAAAATGTCCCCCATTTTCTGGTGTCCCATCTTCTGCACCCACCTCTGTGGTTACCTCTCCCATAGTCACTCCTGTAGCTAATTCTTTTGCTGTCCTCGGCTCAGACGTCCCTACTTAAACATCTCAGTCTGATCTCGCTTCTTCGTGTTCTCTCTCACAACCCCTCCAGTAGCGACGAATCTCGTATGACACCTCCTCCCAATCACCCCTCTACTTCTAAAAAGTCAAAAAAAGGTCCGTTAACACCTCCTACCCATCTTCCACCCCCCATTTTCCCTTCCCTGTCTCTGTACCTGGTTCTCCCCCTCTCACTGGCTCTGTTACAAGTGTAGAGGTTCACCCTCCTCCTCGTACTGTACCTTCCTCCCCTGTTCCCTCCCAGTTTCTTCCTCTTCTGCCACCTCCCAGGTTTCTGCCTCCTTCTGTCCCCTTCCACGCTTCTCCAGTTCCCTCCACCCTTTCGCCCCCCCCCCTACCTTGGTACAGTCCATTACAGTTCAATCTTTACTCATCCTCCCCCTACCATTTTTCCCGTATTGTCTCCCATACGCGTCTCTGAATTCTGAAACACTTGAAGCAATCTCTGAATATATTGCAGAGACAAACCATCAATGGACACTGATCCACCCTCCACTCCCTTTTCTCTCCTCTACTTCCATCCCGCGCAACTCCCTTTTTTCACAGCACACCGTTCCTTCGCTTCTTGAACGTTTTCCCCTGCCTCCGCATGTGGACTTTTCTAACCCCTCTAGTCCGTAGGAACCCTTACCTGCGGGTTTCAGGTAAACTTTATCATTGCCAATCATGGCCTATTTACAGTGGAATATACGCGGCCCCAGGGGTAATCGGGGTTTAGCTTCAGATGTTACTCTCCCAGTTTTCCCCTGTTGGTGTTTGCTTACAGGAACCAAAATTACACTCTGCTGTTATTTTCTCCCATCTCAGGGGTATAATTTATTGTATTTTTCAGATCCTTTTCCTGATGGGACATTTAATGAAAGTGCCCTTCTTCTACACACTGATATTCCGTACCATCAGCTATTTGTTCGTACTTCGCTGCATTACACAGCAGCCCGTATCCACTTGCATAGGTGGTATAAAGCTCTGTTCTTTATATCTCTCTCCTTCTCGGGGATTATCTATTCCGGATATTGCCTTTCTTGTTTCGTCATTACCCCCCACCGATTCTGTTACTTTGTTTATTTTAATGCCCACCCTTTCCTCTGGGGGGTCTCACTGTGATTCCGTGGCATTCAGTTAGAGGCTTTTCTTGCCACCCCCCCCCCTCCATGTTTTAAATACAGGTACTCACACCATTTTGATCCTCGGACTCACACACTCTCTTGCATCGACTCTCAGTCTGCTCTTCCTCCGCCGCATTAGACTTCACTTGGTCTGTTTCTTCCGGACTTACATGACAGCGATCATTTCCCAATTGTTCCTACTTCCCTTCATATTCACCACCTCTTCGCATCCCACGCTGGCAATTTGATCAGGCAAATTGGAACCTTTACTCACACCTAACTGTTTTTAGAGAGGTTCCTTGTTTGTCCTCCATCGATGAGCTTTACACCTCTTCTCGTCCTCCGTTTTAAAAACCGCAGCTTCTCATTCTATACCCCAAACTTCGGGCAGGCATTCTCAGAGATGCGTGCCTTGGTGGTCTCCTGCTTGTGCTCGTGCAGTACATTTGAAACGCGCTGCATGGAGCAGGTACCGGTACAATAGAACCACAGAGAGACTTCTTGATTTTAAGCAGAAGCGTGCGATCGTCGCCGTGTCATCCGTGACGCTAAACGCACTTGCTGGCGAGATTATGTCTCCACCATCACCTCTGCTTCCTCTATGAGTGCAGTCTGGAAAAAAGTACGAAAACTGAGTGGTAAATATTCTCCTGACCCAGCTCCTGTTCTGCGGGTTGCCGGTGTTGATATAGCCAAATCACTAATGTTGCCAATGAAAATTTGGCAATCATCTGGTCCATTTTTTCTCAGGGACTCCATCTATGCCCCTCATTTTTTCCTCAAAGTCTGCCAGAGAGTTAGCACCCTTGGACTTTTTCTCTCAGAGAAAAACAGTATAATGTTCCTTTTAAAACTTTAAGAACTGGAGGCAACACTCTCAGCTTGCCGATCATCAGCAGCTGGGCCCGACGACATTCATATTCGTATGCTACAACATTACATCAGTCAGCCCTTGCAGTCCTATTACGCCTTTACAATCTTATTTGGTCACAAAGGATTCTTCCACAGCTGTGGAAATCCGCCATTGTTCTCCCTTTCCGCAAACCAGGGACTAAGGACATGAAACCTCCCACTATTGTCCATTGCTCTTACCAGTGCAGTTTGCAAAGTGATGGAATGCCTAGTAAATTTGACGTTTAGTGTGGTATTTAGAGATACACAACAGTCTCTCCACTCGTCAATATGGCTTCGTAAGGGACGTTCTACCATAGACCCCTTACTATGCTTGGATACGTATGTTCGTAATGCCTTTGCGAATAAAACCCCTCGGTTATTGCCATATTTTTTGACCTTGAGAAGGCATATGACACAACTTGGAGGTATTAAAATTTTAGCCCCAAACCCACTCCTTAGGCCTTCGAGGCAATCTACCATCCTTCCTTAAGAACTTTTTAACTGACAGGCATTTCCGTGTTCGGGTTAATAATGTGCTCTCCCCGGGCTTTATCCAAGCTGAAAGGTGTCCCCCAGGGGTGTGTTCTGAGCACAACACTTTTTCTCCTTGCTATTAATGATTTGGCCTCTAGTCTTCCATTAAATATTTGGTCATCACTCTATGTTGATGATTTCGCTATTGCCTGTGCAGGCGCTGACTGTCACCTTATTTTCAGTTTCTCTCCAGCATGCAGTCGGACCGTGTTTCCAATTGGGCCACCACATGTGGGTTTAAATTTTCCAGCACTAAAAACCCCCCAAATTACTTTCACTAGACGCTCTGTCATCTCCGATCATCCTTTGTGCCTCTATGGCTCCTGTATCCCCGAACGTGTAGTCAAGTTTCTGGGCCCTCCTCTTTGATCGTAGGTTATCCTGGAAACCTCACATTACCTCTCTGAAGGCAACTTGTCACAGCCGGCTGAACCTTCTTAAAACCCTTGCTCACCTTTCATGGGAGCTGATCGTCGAAACCCTCCTTCGCCTACATTTCCACCCTTATTTTATCAAAACTTGATTTTGGTGACCAGATCTATTGCGGCATCTCCTGCTACTCTCTCTAGCCTTAACCCCATTCATCACCAAGGATTACGTTTATGCCTTGGTGCTTTTTCACTCTTCCCCTGTCGAGAGCCTCTATGCAGAAGCAAACGTTCCATCCTTATCCGATCGCCGTGATGCCCATTGCCTTCGCTACTATGTACACTCTCATGATCTCCGCAATCCTTCCATTTATAGAATGGTCACTGATATTAGTAGACATTCTTTATTTGTACGCCGCCCCTGTTTACTCCGTCCCTCTCTCTTCGCCTTCATTCGCTCTTGTCTTCTCTTCAATTTACCACCTTTCTATGTACTGTAGCATCTCACTTTTCCCCAAACCCCCCCGGGAAGTTCCAGCTGTTTGAGTCTGTTCTTTCTCTCTCCCTTGCTCGAAAGCCCAAAATGTCTACGGTCGCTTCCCCCTTTTTTTTCTTGACCACTTTTACTCTCATTCTCATGCCATTGCTGTTACACAGATGGCTCTAAGTCTTCTGACGGCGTAGGATTCGCAGCAGTGTTTGGGGACAGCGTCGACAAGGGCTTTTTAAATCTTCGGCTGTATTTTTTCCTGTTGTATGCCATCCTTCGCACTTATCCGTATTGCATCTATGCCTTTTGTATCATTTGTGGTTGTGGTTGTCTCAGACCCCCTTAGTGTTTTACGGGCTATACAGAAATTTGAACACCTCCCCCCCTTAGTCCTCCGTACCCAATTTTGGCTACGCTGCCTTTACCCAAAATAAAAATATTTTTTTTTGTTGGGTCCCTGGTATTTGCGTACAGGGGAAGAAAAGGCGGCACTGCCCGCCAGTCAGCAGCACTGACCCCCTTTTTTATGTAGAGGGATTTTCCCTTTACGCTATTTTGCTGCAATATCTTCCCCCCCTTACCCCGTTGGCAACAACGTTGGTCTACTATCTCGGCAACAAACTTCAATTTTTAAACCCGAGTTAGGTTACTGGGCCCTTTTTATCACCCGTGTCGAGGGTTTGGGGGACTTTCTCTCTCCCCTCTTCGGTTTGGGCCCTACTGTCTTACTCAAGGGGTTCCTAGAAGGGGCCCTGCTCCTCTCTTGAGAATTCTATTCCCTTATCATCAGCCCCTTCTGTTGGAGCCCATTTATCAACGAGCACACAGAATTTTCCTCCATCGTCGTCTTTTCTCGTGCTCTCTCTTTTCCTTCCCCTTTCGTGATGGACCCCTTTCTCCCGACTCTCTATTGACTTTTTTTACAACTGACTGACTGCACAAATTCTGATACCTTAGCCCTTTCTATTCAATCTCTTTTCCCTCTCCCCCGTACTTCCCCTGCCCCCCTGTTTTCTGTAACCTTCGACATCCCCCTCCCTTCTGCATCCAATTTCCCTCGTTCCTTCCCTACCCTGCAGGCTGTATAGCCCTTGTGGTCGCGCTTCTTTTTTATTATAATAAAAAAATGGGCCCCGACATTATTGTATTTTTTTAAGGGTACTCAGCATCTCTTGCTTTATTGGGAGCGGTTTTTTGGTACATTTGGGACTATCCCCCCTAAAGGGTTTTCCAATGTAATTTCAAATTTCTTTCTTTTTGCATTCCAAAGAATACAAATTAAGGGAAATTCAATAAATCTGTTCTTTTTAAAATTAAAAATTATTTTTTTTTTCCCAACAATTGGGCTCAAAATATCTAAAGGCCATTTCAAAAATTTAAAAGGAAAAAAACAAACTAGGGAGCAAATTTAATTGGTTTTCCGGGGATTCCCCTTTTGTGCTTTTTTTCTTAATCCTACATAAGGGTAAAAAAAGGGGGTTTTCCCATCCACTTTCCCCAATATTTAGGGGTTTTAATAAACCAACAACAAACCAGGAAATTTCCAAGAAAAAACCATTATTAGCCCATGGGTTTTCATTTTCCCCCAAAAATTTAATTAAATGGTTTGTAGAAAAATTTTGAGTCCAATTTTTAAAAAAATTTAAAAATTTTTAGGTTAAAAAAAAAACATAGTTTTAGTTGACTTAAGGGATTTAAATATGGTTATTTTTTGTTTGTATTTCCCCTTGTTTAAAAAAATTTTCCCATTTTGAGATTTAAAAAAGGGGATTTTCACCCCCTTCAAGGGGGGCTCCTTGGCACAGTGAAGAGGCTCTTGGTGTGAGGAATTAGACCTTTTGGTCTCCGTCTGTAGACTGAACCTAATTACCCCCCAATAACCCCTTCCCTATCCCATCCTCCCCATCCCCTATCCCATCCTCCCCATCCCCCACTTTTCCCTTTTCTTCTCCTCTTCCCCATCTCTCCCTTATTCCCTTCCCATTTTCAGCCTTTGGGATTCTTCGCACAAACACACTAGTTCCTAGGTAGGGGTAAGGGTACTGTGGTCCATCCCATTCCATCGAGGTCCTTGGCGGTGGTGTAGTTTGCTGTGGAACTTGGATCACTAGAAAGTGTCTCAATCCGTCTCTGGTCTCCCAGGGGGTGGCTTTATGTGTCTTTCGGGTGACAGGTGTATTTCTGGAGGCTGCCTGTCGGATTCCAGGGGGTGGTGGCCGAAGGAGGTATGCTTTGTGGCGCATATCCGGCCGCCCTCTCTTTTGTCCACTGAGGTAGCTCAGCAGATATGAGGTTGCTATCCCAGACTGTTGGTTTACTGGCATGAAGGGTAGGGTATGGCACGGGTTCCATGCTGCATCTGCGCTACTTATGGTGCTGAGGTCCTCTTGTGCGCAGAGGGAGATTTCCGGCCCTTTCATTCCTCCTAGGAACTATTCCTCCACATTCCCCATTTTTTTTTTCTTTCTATTTTTTTTTTTTTTTTCTACGAAACAAAAAGAAAGAAGTGACATAACCATAGAATCCCAAATCCATGAACCTGCTCCCCCCAGGCCCCTTACTGATACTGTACCCTGTTCTGACCCTGCCTCGTTATTTGACCACTCTTTTGACATTTCTAATGCCCCAGTAACTCTACTGATGCCGTTTCATCACTCGCTTCAGGTACCGGGGTTCCGACTGACTCCTTTGATATGTCTGACCTCTGCTCTTCTTTGACTATGCTTCCGGCTTCTCCCTCTACAGTGCAGCAATTTTGGGATCGCCCGCCTGTCCAACATCGGACCAACTCTAGTCCCGCACCAAAACGCTCAAGACCATTACCTGATGATACTTCTTCGCTTCCTTTACATGCTATGTTTCAAAATACACAATGGACTTAAGTTTTTTGGTTTATAACAGACTTCCTCTACTGCCTGTCTTTCCAACCATAGTACAGTGGACCCCCACCTTACGAACGCATTGTGTTACGTTAAATCCGCCATACGAAGCATTTGAAAGCAAAAATTTTGCCTTGCCTTACGTGATTCGTCCGGGACGCGTCCCACATGTGGCCTCAGCGCCAGTGTTTACAAGCCAGCCAGTGCGGTCGCATCTATGCATACATTCGGTACATTTCACAATATCCCAGTGTTTTTAGTGCTTGTAACGGCAAAATAAGTCACCATGGACCCCAAGAAAGCTTCTAATGCCATCCCTGTGGTAAAAAGAGTGAGAATTAGTATGGAATTGAAAAAAGAGATTAAGGAAATGTGTGTAAAGTGGGTTGAACTGCAAACCTTTACGGATGAAAATCACCCTGACACAGCTTCTGCAAGCCGTGTTGGCAACCTGTACAATGACAATGTTATGGCCCATTTTAGGAAAGTCTTAAAGGAACTGGAGGTACAGAGCTCTATGGACAGATTTGTTGTGTGACAGAGGTCCAGTGACTCTCAAGCTGGTCCTAGTGGCATTAAAAGAAGGGAAGTAACCCCGGAAAAGGACTTCCTACCTCAAGTCCTAATGGAAGGGGATATCCCTCCTAAACAATAACTTCCACACTCTCCCCTCCTCCTATCCCATCAACCATCACCAGATCTTCAATAAAGGTAAGTGTCATGTATTCTATTCTTAGTAGAGTAGTAATTGTGCATGTCTTCTTCAGTTTGTGTGTACTAAAATTAATATTTCACGTGGTAAAATTTTTTTTTTTTCATACTTTGGGGTGTCAGGATCGGATTAATTTGATTTTCATTATTTCTTATGGAGAAAATTAATTCGGCTAACAATAATTTCGGCTTACGATGAGCTCTCAGGAACGGATTAAGGATTGTAAGGCGGGGGTCAACTGTATTGGCAAGGTGCTCCAATGCCATGTTGGTAGAGATATATCCTTTCATGCTCTCAAGAGCGGTACACATCATCACTGTCCAGAATGCTAACCAAACTCTCACTTTCTCTTCTTACAGCTATTGATACTATTCCTGCAACTATTGAAAAACATTATTCCCTCAATTCTTGTAGTGGTACTGCCATTCTGCCCCATACCATTGTTCAACAGAATTTCCAGACATGTGGCAATGACATTCTGGAACAGCTTGAACCCCAAGATCTCTCAATCCTCAAAGTAGACACTTATTGCCATGAGCTTCCATCCTCAGTTTACGCTGCAGAACTGTTTAACCCTTTGACTGTTTCCGACATATAAATATGTCTTACGAGCCAATGTTTCTGACGTATTTATATGCACAAATTCTAGCGGCTTCAAATCAAGCGCCAAAGTTCTGGTAGGCCTACACGAGAGAGAATGGGTCTCAGTGGTCGGTGTGCACCCTGTGAAAAAAATCTGGGACCCAGCGGTGCATCATGGGAATGCCATGTTGTTAGTCCATTTTCACCATGCCTCTCGGTAAGAAGTTCCTCACTCCTCGGCGGATTGGAGGTCTTTTGTTCCCAAGTGATAGCTCTAACAGCGATGAAAATGTCAGTGACAGTAAATTTTCCCAGGGTTTTGAAGCGAGTGTTACCGAAAAAGTGCCCAGGAAAAACTTTAATTAGTGATGAAAACCCCAGATGACCCACAACCTTCCACCTCTGGTGCTGGGCGGCTTGTTCACTTCACATTCGCCTGTACCAGGACAAAAAGAGGAAACTATTTGGTCGTGTACAACACCCTGATGATAGCAGTGATAGTGATTTCAAGGTCATTGAAAGCATTTCTAGTGACAGTGAAGTGAATATTCCCCAGTGAAGCCCCAGTATGTACGACGTAGCATGCGATCTGGTAGTGTTTCATATGTTGTTCCAAGGGGAAGGAGAAACTCTGGGAGCACATCCCGTGGCCCTACACCATGACCTGATAGTGAAGATGACGATATTGTAACTATGGGTATGAATGGTGACAGTGAGGGAGGAGGCATTTGGTGGTGATAGTGAGGGGGGCACGGCCCATGTGGCACCATCAGCGGGCCACGCTACTACCCACGCTGCTGACACAGCACAACCAGCCTCACCCTACCCCACACTCCCACAACCTGCCCCACCACAACCTGCACAACCACAACCTGCACAACCACAACCACGGTACAATATCCAGACCCCCCCAGCAGACCGCATCTGGGATTGGGCAGGAGGGGTGACGAGTTTGTTCCCAGTCCCCATGACTTTGATGAAACACAAAGTGGAATAAAGCCATCTTGTCCACTGGAACAATGCCAGTGAACTGGACTGCTTTTGAGTTATTCTTCGATGAACCCCCGATGGACATCATTGTCAGGGAAAACAACACCTACTGGAATTACACCCTGGCAAATACAATTCTCTCACCCAAAATCACGGCTACACAAGTGGAAGGAGACAACTGTGGCAGAGATGTACCTGTTTTTGCCACAATAATGCTTATTTCCACATGTGTATAAGCACACTATCACCACATACTGGCAACAGAACGCCTGATTTCAACTCCAGGTTTTAGTGACATTATAGGTGTCAATCGTTCCTGATACTGTTACGTATGTTACAACTTTTCAGACAAAACCAGGCCTGACAGAAGCGACAGGTTATATAAGATCAGAAATGTGTTTATGTTACCTGAAACAAAAGTGCTGCATGTATTTTTATCCCTTCAGGAAGCTTGTTATTGATGAGTCCTTGATTTTATTCAAAGGAAGACTCTCATTCAAGCAAAATATACCAAGCAAGAGGAAACGCTTTGGTATAAAGCTATTGTACTGTGTGATTGCAGAAGTGGTCTAGTTTTGGATATCATTGTGTCACTGGCAGTAATACTTGAGAGATACCATGAAGTTATTGGGTTCTCTGGTGATGTGGTTCGAACAATGATGGAACCATATCTTGGTAAAGGGGGATATGTTATTTACTGATAAACTGGTACACAAGCCCTTACTCAGTGATTTCTTGCGAGTGAACTTGACAGAAATGTGTGGCACCCGTGCGTGGTAATCGTAAACAATTGCCAAGGTTCAACGCTGGCACTCGCAGAGGTGAGGTGCAAGCCTTTGCTGCCCAAAGACATCATGGCATTTCGGTGGCATGACAAACGTGATATCACATTGTTGACATCAGTTCACAGAAACGAAATGGTACCCGTGGCAGGGACAACAGAGACCAATGAACCCCTTCTAAAGCCTGCAGCTGTCATGGACTACAAAACCCCAATATGCGCTTAGTGGACAAATGTGGGCAGCAGATTGGGTTTGCAGACTGTGTACCAGAGTTATAAGTGGTATATAAAACTTTTTTTTCCATCTTGTGATATCTCTATGCTAAATGCTTATAACATATACAAGTTGAAGACCAACAAAACACCAAAATATGGTGAATTTTGCCTGTCAGTAATCAGGACAAATAATTGCAAAGTACCAAGGAGCAACTCCTGCAATAGACCAGCGCCCACAGACGTCATCTCGTTTGAGGCCTGGTGATCACTACCCCATACAACTGCCTTTCCCACTACTGCCAAGAAAAATGCTCAGAAGAAGGTGTTATGTATGTATGCATACAAAAAAACGCCCACAAACCGCAAAAGAAAACTCGTGTTATGTGTGAGGAGTGGAAGTGCCCCTCTGCATATACCCAATGTTTCAAAGAGTTCCACAAGCTGCAGCAGTTCTAGGAACGTGTTTAGTGACTGTACATATGTATATATATTATGGAACAATAGTAATAAACATTGTTTTGTATTGTTTGTTTGTGTAAACAAATGTTATACCCCAAACTAATAGTTGATAAAGTTTGTTCTGTTATTGTGTTGTAAACAATGAGTGTATATTTGAAGAATGCACCTTACATTGGTCTCACAGGCCACATAAGTTACCTGGAACAGAAAAATATTGAAAAATGCAAGAAACCTTTGAATTAGAGTAAATAAAAGAATACCGGGTGGGTGGCGGTCGCCGCTGTTGCCGTACGCACGTCACTTTCTGCAAACTTTGTGGCTCTATATCTCGGTAAGTACTGATGTCAAAAAAAATTTTTAGGCTTAAAACACTACTAAAAATATTCCTAACATTTTCATAAGAAAAAATAATTTATTTTTTTTTCGAATATTTGGTGACATAGAATGACAGTTTCAGAGAGGGGCCTGAAACAGTCGAAGGGTTAAAAGTTTGGAAGGTGATCCCTACACCACAGTAGTGTAGAATTGTTGGCATTTTGGTCATCCAGCAAAATATTGCAGGTCCATGGCCGAATGCCCGGTCTGTGGTGCCGATGACCATACCAATACATCTTGTAGTCTACCTCCCTCTTGCTTTGTCATGAGGCTAACCCATCTTACTCTTGCCGTTGCCAAGTTTACTTAAATGAGTGTGAAATCTGTTATCTTGAAGAGCCAGAAGGCTTCCCATGTGCTATGGCAGTCTCTTATCTATGCCTCCAAGGGAGACTTCCCCACATTTCTTATTCTCAAGTTACTAAATGTTCCCCCTTCTCTGCGGTCCCATCTTCTGCAGCCTCCTCTACGGTCACCCCTTCCACAGTCACAAGTCTCTAATTTTTTTTCTGTCCTGGACTTGGAGGTCCCTACTTTGGCACCTCATTCTGTTCTCACCTCTTGCTCTTCTCACTCACAAGTTTCTGTGTCTACAAGAAACTCGTACAACACCTACTCCCCATTGCCACTCTCCTTCTCTGAAGTCCAAAACATCCCCATTGTTAAAATCTCTTTTAACCCCTCCTTCCCTTTTGCAACCTGCACATTTTTCCATCTCAGCCTCTGTACCCGGTTCTTCACCTCTAACTAGCTCTGTTACAAGTGTGGAGGTTCATCCTCCTCCTTGTACAGTACCTTCTTCCCCTGTCCCCTCTCAAGTTTCTTCCTCTTCTGCCCCCCTCCCAGTTCGCTTCCTTTCCTGTCCCCTCCCAAGCTTCTTCTCTAGTTCCCTTTACTCTTTTGTCCCTCCCCCCCCCCCCTACTTTGGTACAGCCCATCCTCACCCCTCCTTCCATCTCCAGTATTGTACCACATACAAAATCCTTGTCCTCTGAAACACTTGAAGCTATCTCTAAATATATTGAGACTAGACCATTGATGAACACCGATCCACCTCCTGTTCTTCCTTTGCACTCTTCTCTGTCTACACAGCTCCTTCACAGCATCCCAATTTTTCGCTTCTTAAGTTTTCCACTGCCTCCACATGTGGTTTTTCTAACCCTACCAGTCCGTAGATACTTCTACCTTCTGATTTCTTGTATCTGTCTATTCACAAATCATGGCTTATTTACGGTGGAATATCCACGGCCTCGGAGGTAACTGGGGTGAGCTTCATGTGTTGCTCTCCCAGTTTTACCCCATTTGTGTTTGTTTACAAGAACCCACATTATGCTCATCTGTTATCCATCCCATCTCGGGTTATGATTTATTATATTCATCGGATCCTTTTCCCGATGGAACCTTTAATGAGAGTGCACAGGTATTCCATACCGCCAGCTTTGTTCATACTTCACTACTTTACACTGCAGCCCATATTCTCTTGAATAAGTGGTATACAATCTGTTCTTTGTATCTCCTTGGGCATTATCTATCCCAGATGTTGCATTTCTGGTTTCTTCCTTACGGACACCACTTCTGTTACTTGGCGATTTTAATGCCCACCATTTCCTCTGGGGGGGTCTTACAGTGACTCCCATGGCATTCAGTTGGAGGCTTTTCTCGCTTCTCTCCTTGTTTTAAATACAGGTACTCCTACCCATTTTGAGCCTCGTACTCATTCTTCTCTTGCATCAATTTTTCAGTCTGCTCTTCCTCAACTGTACTAGACTTCACCTGGTCTGTCCTCCTGGACTTGCACGACAGCGATCATTGTCCAATCGTCCTTACTTCTCCTTCGTATTCACCACCACCTCGTAGCTCATGCTGGCAATTTGGCCGAACAAACTGGGACCTTTACTCACATCTAACTGCTTTTAGTGAGGTTCCTTCATCGTCCTCCATTGATGAGCTTTTACACCTCTTAACCTCAGTTTTAACTGCAGCTTCACATTCTATACCCCAAACCTCGGGCAGGCCTTCTCAGAAGTGCGTGCCTTGGTGGTCTCCTGCTTGTGCTCAGGCAGTACGTTTGAAATGTGCTGCATAGGGCAGGTACTGGTGCAATAGAACCACAGAGAGACTTCTTGATTTTAAGCAGAAGAGAGCAGTCGCTTGCCGTGTCATCAGTGACGTTAAATTGGAAATCATCTTGTCTGTACCTCTCAGGGGCTTCATCTATGCCACTCGTTTCATTCCTCAAAGTCTGCCAGAGAGCTAGAGCCCTTAAACTTTTTTTTCTATCAGAGAAAAATCTTATAATGTGCCTTGTACAATTCTGTAACGTGAGGCAACATTCTTCGCTTGCCGATCGTTGGCAGCTGGGCCTGACTGCATTCATATTTGTATGCTACAGCATTTACATCAGTCAGCCCTTGCAGTCCTCTTACATCTCTTTAATCTTATTTGGTCACAAGGAGTTCTTCCTCAGCTGTGGAAATCTGTCATTGTTCTCCTTTTCTGCAAACCGGGTACTATGGGACATGGTGCCTTCCACTATCATCCCATTGCTCTTACCAGTGCAGTTTGCGAGGTGATGGAATGTCTGGTAAATAGACATTTGATGTGGTATTTAAAGACACACAGTCTCTCCACTAGTCAATATGGCTTTTGTAAGGGTCATTCTACCTTTGACCCCTTACTACACTTATATATATCCGTAATGCCTTTGCCAGTAACGACACAACTTGGAGGTATAATATCTTGGCCCAGGCCCACTCCTTAGACTTCCGAGGCAATATACCATTTTTCCTTAAGAACTTCTTAACTGAAAGACATTTCCATGTTGGAATTAATAAAGTGATTTCCCTGGACTTGGTCCAAGCAGAAGGTGTCCTCAGGGGTGTGTTCTGAGCACAACACTTTTTCTCCTTGCTCTAAATGATCTGGCTTCTGTTCTTCCATCCAATATTTTATCATTGCTCTATGTTGATGACTTAGCTATAGCTTGTGCAGGCGCTGACTGTCACTCCATTGCAGTTTCTCTCCAGCATTCAGTCAGCTGTGTTTCCAATTGGGCCACCACTCATGGGTTTAAACTTTCTAGTGCTAAAACTCACTAAATTACTTTCACTAGACATTCTGTCATCTCTGATCATCCATTGTACCTATATGGCTTGCATATCCCAGAAAGTGATAGTCAGGTTTCTCGGCCTTCTGTTTGACCGTAGGTTATCCTGGAAACTTCACATTACCTCTCTAAAGGCAACTTGTCACAGCCGGCTGAACCTCCTTAAAACCCTCGCTCATCTTTCATGGGGGGCTGATTGTAAAACTCTTCTTCGATTACATTCAGCCCTAATTTTATCGAAACTCAATTATGGCAACCAGATATGTTGAGCGGCCTCTCCTGCAACCCTCTCTAGCCTTAATCTCATCCGTCACCAGGGATTACATTTATGCCTTGGTGCTTTTTGCTCTTCACCAGTTGAGAGCCTCTATGCAGAGGCGAATATCCATCCTTGTCCAATCGCCATGATGCTCATTGCCTTCTCTATTATGTTTGCTCTCATGACCTCCGCAATGTATAGGATAGTCACTGTTGTTAGTAGACATTCTTTATATGTTTGTTGTCCCTGTTTACTCTTTTCTCTTCGCCTACATTCACTCTTTTCTTCTCTTCAGTTACCACCTTTCTACGTTCTACCCCCTTGGGAAGTTCCAACAGTTCATGTCTTTCCCACTGCCATGCACAAAGCCCAAGTGCCTATGGTGGCTTCTCTCTCTCTTTTTCTTAACCTCTTCCGATCTCATTCTCATACCATCCAGTGTACATCGATGGTTCCAAGTCTTCTGACAGCACTGGATTCGCAGCAGTGTTTCCGGACAGCATCGTGCAAGGGCATTTATTATCCCCTGCTGGCATTTTTGCGGCTGAATTGTATACCATTCTCGTAGCACTTATCCGTATTGCATCAATGCCTGTGTCACCATTTGTGGCTGTTTCAGACTCCCTTAGTGCTTTACAGGCTATGCGAAAACTTGATACACCTCATCCCTGGTTCTTCATATTCCCTTTCGTTATGCCGTATCTCTAGCAAGCACAAAGATATTGTTTTTTTGTTGGGTCCCGGTCATGTTGGCATACAGGGCAATGAACAGGCAGAAAACTGCTGCACAGTCAGCAGTACATGACCTCCCAGTTTCATATAGCCTACTTTGCTGTAATTGCTACCCACCTTTGCACCCATTGGCAACAATGTTGGTCTGATCTGTACTATAATAAACTACATTCTGGCCGTCTTCTTATCATCAGTGTCGAGGTTGGGAGACTACTCTCGCCTGTCTTCAGCATCAGCCACACTTGTCTTACTCACAGGTATCTCATGGAGAGGCACCCTGTTTCCACTCTGTGAGAATTGTCAGGTTCCAGTTTGTTAGCCCCACATGTTGGACTGCCCACTCTATCAACGAGCACGCAGAATTTACTTCCAACATCGTCACTGCTCTACTACCCTTACTTTACCTTCCCTTATTGTTGATGGACCCTCATTTAACCCAGACTCTTACTGACTTTTTGACAGCAACTGATTACTGCAGTAACTCGGATGGATGATGATGCCTCTAGCACTCCTCGCAACCCTTTCTATCTCAATCTCTTAATAGCCTCTACCCCTGCCCTATCCATTCCCCGGCTTCACTTCATGACCTAGTAATCATCCCTCAACCTCTTGCTACCCAGTACATGTGCATCCTTCCCTGCCTGGCCATGCTGTATGACCCTTGTAGGTTTAGCGCTTCTTTTTTATATATAGGGAGGAGACAAAAATCTTTTGATGTAAAACATCTAGTTTAACTTAAGTAATAAGTAACAGTAATGTAATATTACTTAAAATGTATCAATAATATGGAAAATTTGATAAACTGGTACATAAAAATAGTTCTCTTTGAGCTAATTTTCATTTTCCTTAAAACAGGAATCTCGTGCATTTTCACTTGCCACGAGTGAAAGATCTCTTGTATATAATTTTAACTAATAAATTAAAGATTATCTAGAAGCTTTAACAATGGAACAAAATTAACATAGATAAATTTTAAAAATATCTTAGATATTAATCTTACTGTCATAGGAAAATTTGATTCATTGTCAGTGTCGTCAAGCCCCCCTTGAAGGATTCTGATGTTTGTAGCGTGTGTGTGGTGTGTGTGTTGAGGAGCACATGCTTACACACACAGTGCACACTACCAAGTGTGCTTCTACAGAGGAGCACACTCAAAAACATTAAATAAAGTGCCCCACTGATTACGAGGATGATGATGTTTTTTGCACATGTGTTATGGATGAATAGAATTTTCTTCATTAATGAACCAGAAGACATGTTGGTAGGTTGCACTGCACATGTGGTGAGCTACCAATTCTTGCGGCAGCCCTGAGTGGGGTAAAGGAGGTTCAAACCCTGTAGTATGACTAGGCAATACAGTAGACCCTTGACTAACGCTATTAATCTGTTCCTGAGAGCTCATCATTAGTCAAGTTAATTTTCCCCATAAGAAATAATGGAAAAACAAATTAATCCGTGCAAGACACCCAAAAGTATTGAAAAAAAAATTTAACACAGAAATATTAATTTTAATACACACAAACTGAAGAAGACATGCACAGTTTTCATGACACTTACCTTTATTGAAGATCTGGTGATGATTGATGGGATGGGAAGAGGGGAGTGTGTTGATGGTCTTAGTGTTTAGAAGGGGAATCCCCTTCCATTAGGACTTGAGGTGGCAAGTCCTTTTTCAGGGTTTCTTCCCTTTTTTTATATGCCACTAGGACCAGCTTGAGAGTCACGGACCTCGTCGCACAACATATCTGCCCATAGAGGCCTGTACCTCCCGTTCCCTTTATGACATTCCTAACATGTTTCACAACATTGTCAGTGTCACCATTACACACTTGTTCAGGTTTCAGTCCTTCACTGTCTATGTACTCCTCGAATTCCTGCACATATTTTTTCAGCTGCTTTTTGGGCCAAACTGGCAGCCTCACCATGCCTTATACACTAGTATCCATACGATTCTTAAATTCTAAACAACCTTTGCTCCTTTAAATTCACTCACATCACCATGTTTCTGGCATTTTTCTAATTAAATGTCATGCAATTCTAGCCTCTTCACATATGATCGCCTGAGAATGCTATCTCCCGCTATCTGTTTTTGTTTATCCTACCAAAAAAGCTCTTCTTTGACTTTTCTTCCGGCTTCTCCCTTACGGGCCCCAGCAATTTTGGGATCGCCCGCCTGCCCCAAACATCGGACCAACTTTTAGCCCCGCCCCAAAACGCCAAGACCTTTTACCTGATAAAAACCTTCTTCGTTTCCCCTTTACATGCTATTTTTAAAAAATTCACAAGGGACTTAATTTTTTTGGGTTTAAAAACAGACTTCCTCTACTGCCTGTTTTTTAAAACCATTTTTACGGGGGCCCCCCCACCTTACGAACGCATTGTGTTACTTTAAATCCCCCAAACGAATTTTTTAAAAGCAAAAATTTTCCCTTTTCCTTTACTTATTCGTGGGAGGGCGTCCCAAAAGTGGCCTCAGGCCGTGTTTAAAAGCCAGCCAGTGGGGTCGCACTTTTCATACATTCGGTATTTTTCACAATTCCAGTGTTTTTAGTGTTTTGTAAGGGCCCAAAATAATTCACCAGGGAAACCCCAAAAGTTTCAAAACCCAATCCCTGTGGAAAAAGGGGGAGTAAAAAAATTTTGTATGGTTTTTGAAAAAAGAGATTAAGGAAAGGGTTTGTAAAGGGGGTTGAACTGCCAAACCCTTTACGGTTAAAATCACCCGACACAGCTTCGCAAGCCGGTTGGAAACCCTTTGTCCCAATACAATTTTTGGGGCCCATTTTGGGAAAAAGTTTTAAAAGGGAACTGGGGGCCCGAGCTTTAGGGGAACCAGATTTTTTGTTGGGGCAGGGGTCCGTGACCTAAGCTTTTCCATTTGGCTTTTTAAAAAAGGGAAGAAACCCCCGGAAAAGGGACTTCCTACCTCAAGCCAAATGGAAGGGGATATCCCTCCAAAAACAATAATTTCCCCACACCTCCCCCCCTCCTATCCCCCACCATCACCAGATTTTTCAAAAAAGGGTAAGGGGGCCCTGATTCTATTCTTATTAGAGTAGTAATTGTGCATGTCTTTTTCATTTTTGTGTGTACTAAAATTAATTTTTCCCACGTGGAAAAAAATTTTTTTTTTTTCTTCTTTTGGGGGTCAGGACCCGGAAAATTTGATTTTATATTTCTTATGGAGAAAATTTTAATTCGGCTAACAAAAATTTTGGCTTACATGAGCTCCAGGAACGGAAAAAGGGTTTTGAAAGGGGGGGTTTTAACTGTATTGGAAAGGGTTTTCTAAAATGCCATGTTGGTAAAAGATAAACCCTTTAAAGTTTCTAAAGAGCAAAAACACATTCACTGTCCAGAATGCAAACCCAAAATTTCTCACTTTCTCTCTTACAGCTTTTGAAACTATTCCTTTTAACTTTTTAAAAAAACATTATTCCCCCCAATTCTTGTAGGGGTATTTCCCCCTTTCTCCCCCTTCCCAAATTGTTCAACAAAATTTTCCCAGACATGTGGCAATGACATTCGGGGAACAGTTTGCCCCCAAGATCTCTCAATCCCAAAGTAGAACTTTTTGGGCCTTTTTTTAGGATTCCATCCTCAGTTTACGCGCAGAATTGTTTAAACCCCTTTGTTTTTTTCCCGGACTTTTTAATATTCTTAGGGCCCAATGTTTCTGACTATTTTTATGCCCCAAATTTTTAGCGGCTTCAAATCAAGCCCCCAAAGTTCTGGTAGGCCTCACGAGAGAGAATGGGTCTCAGTGGTCGGTGTCACCCTGTGAAAAAATCGGGGCCCAGGGGGCCCCATCATGGGAATGCCTGTTGTTAGTCCATTTTCCCAGGGCCTCTCGGTAAGAAGTTCCTCACTCCTGGCGGATTGGAGGTTTTTTTTCCCCAAAATTTTATAGCTCTAACAGCGATAAAATGCCCGTGACATGAATTCCAGGGTTTTAAAGGGTTGTTACCGGGAAAAAAAGTCCCCGGGAAAAACTTTAAATTTAGTGATAAAAAACCCAGATGACCCAAAACCCTTTCCCACCTCTGTGGGGGGCCGGTTGTTCACTTCACATTCGCCTGTACCAGGACAAAAGGGGAAAAATTTTTGGGCCCGTTACAACACCCTGATGTTTAGCAGGATAGTAAATTTAAAGGTCATTGAAAGCATTCTAGTACAGTGAAAATGAATATTCCCCCAGTGAAGCGCCAGAAATGAAGGGAACTTTAGCATGCGTTCGGGTTTGTTTTTTCATTTGTTTTTCCCAAAGGGGGAAAAGGAAAAACTCTGGGACACATCCCGTGGCCCTACACCATGCCTGATAGTGAAAATGCCCGAAAATTTTAAACAATGGGTATGATGGTGACAGTGGGGAGGAGGCGTGGTGGTGATAGTGAGGGTGGCAGGGGCCCATGTGGCACCATAAAGGGGGCCCAGGGTACTCCCCACGCTGCGACACGCAAAACCCCGCCTCCCCCTACCCCCCATTTCCCACAACCTGCCCCCCCAAAACCTGCAAAACCCAACAACCTCCCAAAACCAAACCACGGTAAAATTTCCCCAGCCCCCACCAGCAGACCGCATTGGGTTTGGCAGGAGGGTGACGAGTTTGTTCCCAGTCCCCTGACTTTTTAAAAACACAAAGGGGAAAAAACCCTTTTTTGTCCACTTGGGAAAAATTTCCCAGTGAACGGGAAACTGCTTTGAGTTTTTCTTCGATGAACCCCTAAAGGACTAAATTGTCGGGGGAAAAAAAACCCAAAATTACTGTGATTACCCCAGGGCAAATAAAAATTTCCCTTCACCAAAATCACGGTTTCAAAAGTGGGGGAGACAACTGGGGCAGAGATGTACCGGGTTTTTTGCCCACAAAAAATGTTTTGCCACATGTGAAAAAGCACACTTTTCACCAAATACGGGCAACAAAACGCCGTTTTTAAAAACCCCCGGGTTTTTTGTAAAATATAGGTGTAAAACGTTTCCTGATACTTTTTTACGAAAGTTACATTTTTCAGAAAAAACCGGGCCGCCCAAGAAGCGACGGGTTTTATAAGATCAAAAATGTGTTTTGTACCTGAAAAAAAAGTGCTGAAAGTTTTTTTAAATCCCTTCAGGAACTTGTTATTGATGACCCCTTTGATTTTTTTTAAAAGGGAAAGACTCTCATTCAAGCAATATTTTCCCAAAAAGGGAAAAACCTTTGGTTTAAAGCTATTTGTACGGGTTTTATTGCCAAGGAAGGGGTTTTAGTTTTGGATACATTGGTACATTTGGCATTTAATCCCTTTGAGAATACCATAAAGTTTGGGTATTTTGGGTGTTTGGGTTCGAACAAAAAGGGGAAACCATATTTTGGAAAGGGGGCTTTAATTTTAAATTTCCCTGATAACGGGTACAAAAGGGCCCCTTATTTCAGTGATTTTTTGGATTGAACTTGACAGAAGTGTGGGCACGTGCGGGGTAATCGTAAACAATCCCAAAGGTTTTCAACGCGGCACTCGCAGGGTGAGGTGCAAGCCTTTGCTGCCAATGACATCATGGCATTCGGTGGCATGCAAACGTGATATAAATTTGTTGACATCATTTTCACAGAAACAAAATGGTCCCCAGTGGCGGGGAAAACGAGCCCCAATAAACCCCAACCCAAAACCCTGCGCTGTCATGGACTAAAAACCTCAAAATCCCGTTTTGGGGGACAAAGTGACTTTGAGAGGGGGTTTTGCAGCTGGGGTACCAAGAGTTAAAAAGTGGAAATAAAAAATTTTTTTTTCCATCTTTTGTTATCTCTATGCAAATGCTTATAACTTTTTCAAGGAAGACCAACAAAACCCCAAAAAATATGGGGGAATTTTCCCTGCAGTAATCAGACAAATTTTTTTGGGCAAAGTCCCAAAGGGGAGCAACTCCTGAAAATTAGACCACGCCCACAGCCCGTCATCTCGTTTGAGGCCGGGTGATAAACCCCCCATACAATGCCCCCTACTACGCCAAAAAAAAATGCTCGAAGAGGGGGGAAATGTATGTAAAAAACCCCAAAAACGCCCACAAACCCCAGAAAATTTTTTTTGTGGGGAGGATTTTGTAAATTTCCCCTTTTGCATATCCCAATGTTTAAAAAGATTTCCAAACCCTGCAGCAGTTCTAGGAACGGTTTAGTGACTTACATATTTTATTTTTTAGGGAACAATATTAAATTAAACATTTTTTTGGGTTTTGGGTTTGTTTGTGTAAACAAAGGTATAACAAACTAATTGATAAATTTTTGTTCGTTTTTTGGGTTGTAAACAATGAGTTTTTAATATTTAAAAGAATGCACCTTAAAATTGGTCTCACAGGCCCCCAATAAGTTACCGGGAAACAGAAAAATTTTGAAAAATGCAAGAAACCTTTAAATAAGAAAAATAAAAGAAAAACCGGGGTTGGGTGGCGGTCGCCGCTGTTGCCGTACGCACGCCCACTTTCGCAACTTTGGGCTCTATATCTCGGAAAGGGTACTGTTTGTAAAAAAAAATTTTTAGGTTTTAAAACATACTAAAAATTTTCCCTAACATTTTTCAAAAAAAAAATTTTTTTAAATTTTTTTTTCAAATTTTTGGGTAAAAAAATAAAGACATTTTCAGTGGGGGGCCTAAAACCGTCGAAGGGTTTAAAATTTTGGGGAAGGTAAACCCCACACCACGTAGTGTAAAATTTGGGTTGGGGCTTTTTTGGTCATCCGAAAAAATATTGCAGGTCCAGGGCCCCGAATCCCCGGTTGTGGTGCCGATGACCCATCCCGAAATACATTTTTGTAGTCTCCCTCCCCCCTTCCCTTTGTCATGAGGCAAACCCTTTTTCTCTTCCTTTCCCCAATTTTTATTTAAAATGGGGTGTGAAATCGTTATCTTAAAGTCCAAAAGGGTTTCCCCTTTGTGCTAGGGCAGCCCTTTTTTTCTATGCCCCCAAAGGGGAGCTTCCCCACTTTCTTATTCTAAAAGTTACAAAAATTTCCCCCCTTTTCCTGCGGTCCCATTTTCCTGCACCTCCTCAGGGTTCCCCCCCTTCCCACAGTCACAAGTCTCGAATTTTTTTTCTGGGGGGACTTGGAGGTCCCTATTTGGCACCTCATTCTGTTCTCACCTCTGCTCTTCCACTCCAATTTTTCTGTGTCTACAAAAAAATGTACAACCCCCATCCCCATTGCCACCTCCTTCTCTGAATTTCCAAAACATCCCTTTGTTAAAATCTCTTTAACCCCTCCTTCCCTTTTGAAACCTGCCCCTTTTTTCCATCTCAGCCTCGAAACCCGGTTTTTTCCCTTTTAATTTAGCTCTGTTAAATTTGTGGGGGTTCATCCCCCTCCTTGTACATTTCCTTTTCCCCGTCCCCTCCAATTTTTTTCCTTTTTCTGCCCCCCCCCCCAGTTCGTTTCCCCCCCTTTCCCCCCCAAGCTTTTTTCTTAGTTCCCTTTACCTTTTGTCCCTCCCCCCCCCCCTATTTTGGGTACGGGCCCACCCTTCACCCCTCCTTCCATCTCCGTATTGTACCCCCCCAATAAAAAACCTTGCCCCTTCTAAACACTTGAAGCACTCAAAATAATTGAGACTAGACCATTGATGAACACCGTTTCCACCCCTGTTCTTCCTTTGCACTTTCTCTGTCTCCACAGCCCCTTCACGCTCCCAATTTTTGGGTTTTCTTAATTTTTTCCACTCCCCTCCCCATTTTTTTTTTCAAACCCCTACCAGTCCGTAGATACTTCTACCTTCGGGTTTTCTTGTATCTGTTATTCACAAATCAGGGCTTTTTTAGGGTGGAATTTTCCAGGGCCTCGGGGGTAACTGGGGGGGAGTTTCTGTGTTGCTCTCCCTTTTTTTCCCCCATTTGTGTTTGTTTACAAAAAACCCACTTTAAATGTCATCTTTTTATCCATCCCATCTGGGTTATGATTTTTTTTATTCATCGGATTTTTTTTCCCGAGGGCCCCCCTTAAGGGGAAGTGCACAGGTATTCATACCGCCCCTTTGTTCATATTTCCTATTTTTACATTTAAACCCCATATTCTTTAAATTTAAGTGGATCAATCGGTTTTTGTTCTCCTTGGGCTTTTAACTACCCCAGTTTGTTGCATTCGGTTTTTTCCTTACGGACCCCACTTCTGTTATTGGGCGTTTTTTAATGCCCACCATTTCCTCTGGGGGGTTTTTACAGGACTCCCAGGGAAATTCATTGGGAGGTTTCCCTCGCTTCTCTCCTTGTTTTAAATACAGGTACTCCTAACCCCTTTTGGGACCCCCCCCGAAATCATTTTTTCCCCTTTTGCACCCAATTTTTCAGCCCGCTCTCCTCAACTGTATTTAAACTTCACCTGGTTGCCCCGGCCCTTGCACGACAGCGTCCATTGTCCAATCGTCCTTACTTCTCCTTCGTTTTTCCACCACCACCTCGTAGTATGCTGGAAATTTGGGCCCCCAAACCCAAACTGGGCCCTTTTTTCCTTTAAACCCTGCTTTAGTGGGTTTCCCTTCATCGCCCCTCCATTGGGGAGTTTTTTTCCCCCTTTTAAACCCTTTCTTTTTTAACTGCAGCTTCACATTCTACCCCCCAAAACCCTGGGGCGGGGCCTTCTCAAAGTGCGTCCCTTTGGTGGTCTCCTCTTGTGTTTCACCCTTACTTTTGAAATGTGCTGCATGGGGCCCAGGAAACGGGTGCAATAAACCACGGAGAGACTTTTGTTTTTAAAGGGCAGAAGGAGCATTTCGCTTGCCGTTAATCGTGACTTTAAAATTTGGAAATCATCTTTTTCTGTCCCTTTCTCGGGGCTTCATCTATGCCACTGTTTCTTCCTAAAAGTCTGCCAGAGAGCTGGGAGCCCAAAAATTTTTTTTCTACCCAGAAAAAAAATCTTATAATGTCCCTTTGGGACAATTCTGTAACGTGGGGCAACATTTGGGCTTCCCGATCTTTGGGCAGGGGGCCCTGACTGATTCATATTTGTATGTACGCATTTAATCAGTCGGGCCCTTCAGTCCCCCTTACATCTTTTTAAATTCTTTTTTGGGGTCACAAGGATTTTTTTCCCAACGGGGAAAATCTGTCATTTTCTCCTTTTCGAAAAACCGGGGGGTACAATGGGCAGGGTTCCTTTCCCAAATATAATCCCATTGCTCTTCCCCCCAGGGGCATTTTGCGAGGGGGAGGGAAAATGTCTGGTAAATAGACTTTTTGATGTGGTTTTTTAAAAGACAACAGTCTCTCCACTAGTAAAATATGGTTTTTGGAAGGGTCTTTCCTACCTTTGCCCCCGTATTTACACTTATATAAATCCGTAATTTTTTGGGCCAGTAAACGCCCAAAACTTGGGGGGAAATAATATTTTTTGGCCCGGGCCCCAAACCCCTTAGACTTCCAGGAAATTATACCTTTTTTCCCTTTAAAAACCCTCTTAACGGGAAAGACTTTTCCCCATTTTTGGAAAATTAAATAAAGTGTTTTCCCCTGGACTTGGTCAAGCAAAAAGGTGCCCTCGGGGGTGTGTTTTAGCACAACATTTTTTTCTCCTTGCTCAAAATGATCGGTTTTCTGTTCTTCCATCCAATATTTTTTTAAATGCTCTATTTTTAAGCCTTAGCTAAAGTTTTGTGCGGGCGCTGATTTCACTCCATTGCAGTTTCTCCCCCAGCATTCAGTCAGGTGTTTCCAAATTGGGGGCCCCTCAAGGGTTTAAACTTTTTAGGTGCCCAAAACTCCTAAAAATTTCTTTTTACTAGACATTCTGCACTCTGAAACATCCCTTGTACCAAAAGGCTTGCATAACCCAGAAATTTATAGTCAGGTTTCTTTGGGCCCTTTTGTTTACCGTAGGTTAAACTGGAAAAATTCAAAAATTTTTTTTCCCCTTAAAGGCAACTTGTCCCAGCCGGCTTTAACCTCCCCTTTAAAAACCCCCTCATCTTTTTATGGGGGGGGGATTGGGAAAAATCTTCTTCGATTACATTTTAGCCCTAAATTTTTTCGAACTCAAAATGGCAAACCCGATATGTTTAGCGGCCTCTCCTGCAAACCCCCTTTTTAGCCTTTAAACTCACCGTCCCAGGGATTACATTTTTGCCCTTTGGGGGTTTTTTTCTCTTTACCAGTTGAGAGCCTCTATGCAAAAGGGGAAAATCCAACCTTTTTCCAATCCCAAGATGCTCATTGCCCTTTTCTATTTATGTTTGCTCCATGACCTCCGCAATGTATAGGATAGCCAAATGTTGTTATAACAATTTTTTATATGTTTGTTGCCCGGGTTTTCTCTTTTCTCTTCGCCTACTTTCCCTTTTTTTTTCTCTTCAAATTACCCCCTTTTACTTCTACCCCCCCTTGGGGAATTTTTAAAAATTCATGGGCTTTTTCCCCTGCCAAGCACAAAGCCCAAGTGCCCCATTGGGGGCTTCCTCTCTCTTTTTCCCAAACCCCTTCCGACCCTTCTCCCTACCATCCCGGTACATCGATGGGGTTCCAAATCTTCTGACAGCACTGGATTTTGGGAGCAGGGGTTTTCCCACAGCATCGGCAAGGGGGATTTATTTTTCCCCCTGCTGGGGATTTTTTTCGGCTGAATTGTATACCCTTCTCGTAGCACTTATCCGGGTTTTCTCAATGCCTGTGTCACCTTTTTGGGGTGTTTCAGACTCCCTTTTGCTTTTCAGGCCCTTTCGAAAACTTGGAAAACAACCCCCATCCCCCCGGGGTTTTTTCATATTCCCTTTCGTTTTTGCCCTATCTTTGCAAGCACAAAGATATTGTTTTTTTTTTGGGTCCCCCCGGGCATTTTGGATACAGGGCCCAAAGAAGGCAGAAAATGCTGCACAGTCCCGCCGTACATGACCTCCCCGTTTTATATAGCCTACTTTGCTGTAATTGCTTTCCCCCCTTTGCAACCCCTTGGCAACAATGTTGGTTGATTTTGTAAAATAATTTAAAATTCATTCTGGCCGTTTTCTTTTCATCAGTGTCCCGGGGGGGGGACTACTCTGGGCCCGTCTTCGCATCGCCACACTTTTCTTACTCAAAAGGTACTCATGGAGAGGGCCCCCGTTCCACTCTGTGAGAAGTCAGGTTCCAGTTTTTTTACCCCCAAAAAAACTGTTGGACTGCCCCCCCTTTTAACGGCACGGGAAATTTTCTTCCAAAATCGCCCCTGGCCCCTACTTTCCCTTACTTTACCTTCCTTTTTGTTGATGGACCCTTTTTTAACCCAGGGCCTTACGGGCTTTTGACAGCAAAGATTAAATGCAGTAAATCGGATGGTTTATGATGCCCCCTTTGCACTCCTCGCAAACCCCTTTTTAACTCAATCTTTAAAAGCCCTACCCCGCCCCATCCATTCCCCGGCCCTTTCCCCCATGACCTAGTAATCATCCCCAACCTTTGGGTACCCATAAATGTGCCCTCCTTCCCCCGCCTGGCCAGGGTGTATGAAACCCTTTTAGGTTTAGCGCTTCTTTTTTATAATAGGGGGGGAAAAAAAAATCTTTTTATTTTAAAACTCTAGTTTAACTTAAAAAGTAATAAGAAACAGTTAAAGTTAAAATTTTTCTTAAAATGTTCAATAAAAAGGGAAAAATTTTTATAAAAGGTACATAAAAATAGTTCTCTTTGACTAAATTTTTTTTCCTTAAAACAGGAAACTCGTTTCCTTTTCATTGCCCCGAGTGAAAGGGTTTCCCTTTTATATTTTTTTAACTAATAAAAATTAAAAATTAAACAAAAAGCTTTTAAAAATTTGGGAAAAAAATTTAAAAAAAAGATTAAAAATTTAAAATATCTTAGATATTTAAACATTACTGTCTTTGGAAAATTTTTATTTTGTCATGTCGTAAGACCCCCCGAAGGGTTTTTGAAAGTTTGTACTTGGGGTGTGTGTGTGTTTGTTGAGGGGACAATGCTTACCACCAGTGCACACTACCAAGTGTTTCTTTTACAGAGGGGGCACCTCACCCCTTTTATAAAAGTGCTCATGATTACGAGGATGATGATGTTTTTTGACTTGTTTAAAGGAAAGAAAGAATTTTCGCATTTAAGTGAAAACCCAAAACCAAAAAGGGGAGGTGGGACGCCCATTTTGGGGTGAGCTTCCAAATTTTTGCGGCAGCCCGGTGGGTAAGGAGGTTCAAAACCCTAAATTTTTTTTACTAAGGGAAAAACAGTGCCCCTTTGACTAACCCCTAAATCGTTCCGGGACTCAAAATTAAATTTAAGTTTAAATTTTCCCCCCCAAGAAAAATGGAAAACAAATTAATCGGTTGGGAAGAAAACCCCCCAAAAAAAATTTAAAAAAAAAAATTTTAAAACATAAAAAAATTTAATTTTTAAAAAACACACAAACTGAAAAAACCCCGCCAGTTTTCATTCCCCAAACCCTTTTGAAGTCTGGTGAAGAAAGAAGGGATTGGGGAAAAGGGGGGTGGTTGAATTCAAAAAGGTTTAGAAGGGAAACCCCTTTCCCTTGGCTTAGGTGGCAAGTCCTTTTTCGGGTTTCTTCCCCTTTTTTTAATCCAAAGGACCCGCTTGAGAGTCAAGGGCCTCTGTCCCACAACCTTTTCGGCCCCTAGAACCCCTTTTCCTCCCCCTTCCTTTATGGGCATTTTCCTTTAAAATTTTTTAAAAACATTGGGGCAGGGGTTTCCCCCTTTCACCTTGTTCAGGTTAAGGGCCTTTTACTGTTATGTACTCCTCAAAATTTCCCGCACATATTTTTTCAGCTGCTTTTTGGTCCCCAAAATGGCAGCCTTTACCCTGCCTTATCACACTACCAAAAACCCCAAAGATTCTTAAAAACTCTCAAAAAACCCAAACCCTTTGCTGGCCTTTAAATTTTACTCACCTCACCACTAGTTGCTGGCATTTTTTTAATTAAATCGTCATCAACCTTTCCCACCCCTTTCCCCCAGGGTCGTTTTAAGATTCTACTCCTGCTATCTGTTTTTCGTTTATCCATACCAATAACAGTCTCTCAAAAAAACTTCCCATCAATTGCATTCCGTTTCGAAAAAAAAAGTTGCACCTTTGGGGAAGAACCGCTTTCCCTTTATTTCCCTTTTCTTTGGGACAATTTTTAGCGATGGTTTATTGGGGGGTTTTTTTGTACAGCCTGGGCCAGCTCGGGGACATGCACTCCACCCTTTTATACTTTTGCAATGAACTCTTCATATCCAATAATTCCCCACCCTTTTTTTCTGTGGGTTTTGGGACTAAACTTTTTTGGGGCCCCCTGGTACTTAATTTTTCAGGTGCAAATTTAAAAAAAGGCTTTTTTAAATGAAATTTCCATTGTAGCTTGGAAGCGACCGGGGGGGGCTGGTGGCTTGTAAACATGGCCATGGCCAAAAGTGGACGCGTTCCCCAGACAGAAGGAATATGTTGGGCGAGTTTTTTTTAAAGGGGGGGATCAGAGTTTAACAACCAGGCCCGGGTTTTTGCGGCCCGCCGCAAACCAAAAGTACAGCCACAGGGCCCCGGCTGATCAGGAACTGACTTTAGGTTTCTTGTCCAGGCCAGCTTGAAAACTGCCCGGGGGCTGTTTGGGACCCCCCCTTTTTGTGGGCTGGGAGGCAGTTGACAGTCTCGGGCCCCCCCCCGGGCACTTATGTATGATTTTCTTAACGTGCTAGTGACACCCTGCTTTTTAAATTGGGGGGGGGTGGGGTTGTCGTCCAAATCTTTTTCTTTTTTAGTGAGTGATTTTCGGGGTGCAAGTTTTGGTTTTCTAGTCCCCAGGGTTTTCCCGGTTTTAAATAATCATGTAAACTCCCCCCTCCTGGTTCCGGGAATACAGGGGTTTTGGAACCCCCAAGCGCCCCCCCAGTAAATTAGGTGTTTTATCCCCCGTTATGCGCGCCGTGAAAGTTCTCTGAAAATTTTCTAGGTCGGCCCAATTTTACCTGCCCCCGAAAAGGGGCTGTTAGTGTGCAGCAATTTTTCACCTAGATAGAAAAAGTACCCCGAAGTTTTATCAAAGGGTTTTGGCCCCCTAAATTTTTTAAGGTTTTTCATTACCCCTCCGTTATTTTTTAGCAGATGCGATTGATACAAAGTTTGGGCCTTGAAGGGGAGATCCCCGAATGATCACCCCAGGTCTTTGCCCTTGGGGTTTCGCTCTATTTTGTGGCCAGAATTTGTTTTGTTCTCTGATGAAAAAATTAATTTCCCCCATTTTCCTTTTCTGAGTAATTGAAAATTTTTCATCGTTGAAACTTCATTTGTTTTCTGCAGCCCCCCTGAAAGTTTGGGGTTTATGTCCGCCTGGGCTTTGGGGGTGTCTGCAAAGGAAGGGCCCCTGTCCTGCGATTCGGGTGTCATCTGCAAAGGAAGCACGGGGCGTGGGGGGACATCCTTGTCTAAGTCGGGGGATGAGGATTAGGGAAAAAGATGGGACGAGTAATTTTCCTTTTGGGCCCGGCTTTTTTACCGAAGCTGCCCGGACTTTTTCCTTTTTGAAGACTACCTGTGTTTTTGTTAGTGGGGGGAAATTATAGATCCAAACGGGGACTTTTCCTGTTAAAACCTTTTTGCACGCTTTTGTGCGCTATTACGCCAATGGTCCACACTTGTCGAAGGCCCTTTTTCAAAGTCTTATTTTTACATCGCATTCTTTTAAATTTTTAGTGCATTTAGGGCCTTGGTGTGAACCAATAGTTGAGACAGAAAAGGAGCGGGCCTGTTTTTTAAACCATGTTGCCCTGGGTTTTGTAATATGGGTTTTAGATTTGGGGGGTGATTTGCTTCTTAGGACCCTTTTAAAAGTTTTTTTGATATGGGATGTTTTGTGTTATTGGTCTGTATTCTTTGCTGTTTCTTTAAATTGGGCCCCCCTTTTTGGAGTTGGGCTATGTCCCGTTGTTTTTAGTAATGGGGGGCCACCCCCGTGTCCATGCTCCCTCTTCATAGGGGGGAAAAGGCTCGGGGTTTTGGGGCTTCTTGCAGTTCCCGATGAACAAGAGTTTCCCCTGGGGTCTGGCCCTGGGGCAGAGTGCATGGGCAAAGTTCATTTATCGCCTGTTCGAAGTCATTTTGGGGTCAGGGTAACATGGATAGGTTTGTGTTAATCAAAATTTTTTTGGCTCTCCATAAAAAATTCATTTTGATCTTTGACTCTAGTCTGGGGAAGGCTTTCAAAAAAATGAGTCATTTTGGGGCTTTAGTAAAATCACTCATTTCCTTTCGTCATCTGTGTAGGACCCATCTTTTTTAATTTGGGGGCCCCCACGGAAAGTTGTTCTTGATTTTGATTTTTGGGTAGGGGAAAAAAAAAACTTTGGGGTTTTTTTCGTTTTTCCCTTTATGGCTTTTTTTCTTTTCCCCCGATTTCCCGACTCCTAAAGGGTTCTTTTGCTTAAATTCGATGCTTGCTATTTTTTCTGACCGTGTCTCCTACGCATTTTTAGAAAATATTGACCTCTTTTTGCCGGGTCTGTTAATTTTTTTCCGTCGCCTGTAAAAAAGGGGCGCCGTCCTTTCCCTTTCCAAACAAGTCCTTTAATTGGTCTTTAGCCAGTTGGTAATTAGTGTCATGGGGTTTTGTAATTTCCGGGCCAATACGGGAATTTTTACAGCCCTCTGACAAAATCTTTTCCCGTCATCTATCTGGGCTTTTTAAACTGTCCCAGAAAGGGAAATACTCTGTTAAGGGTTCCCTCGAACGTTGGAAAAAACAACTGGGGAAATCTGGGGAACACATTAACAGGCGTGTGCTGTTCGTTTTCTCCCTGAAACATTTGCCGCCCCTGCCATACCTCCTTTAAAATCTTTATTAACGCCCCGCAGAGTTTCATTTTCTGTTTTCACTCTGCCCTTCGTTTGCATAGTCCTTTCCCACTACCTTGACTGTTTTGTCAACCAAAGCAGCATAGGGCCCCGTCTCTAAGGGATAAAAAAATTCCCAAAAAGGGGGGGCCGCCTTTTTCCTTCCCAAAAGGGTTTTAGGCAACTCTCAAAAAAACCCCCACGTCTACATCCTGAAAAATTTCCCGCCAAACGAACTCCCACAGCTTTTTTTCAGGGATCCCCCTTTTAAAGGGTCCCATAAAAAGTTTTAAATTTACCCTTATCGCAGTGGGCAGCTGGTAAATTTTATTTTTTCACCAAACCCTAAATCGAGGTTTTAAAAAGCAAAGGTACTAATTTGTACTTTTAAATTAACCCCCCCCCACAGCAAAGAAAAAGTAAATTTGGGAAGAATGGAAAAGAGTCCCCAAGGGTTTTCAAAAAAGCCCTTTAAAAAATTCCCTTTAAATTTTTTTTTACTCTACTCAATTAAAATTACACTGTTTGCTCCAAACCCCAAATGAAAATTTTATCAATTTTGAAAAACTTAAAACCCCTGCAAAAAACCCGTACAAAGCCAGCAATTTTTTACAGGACTTAAAACTAGTCTCTGGGAAAATCACAAATCCACATTAAATGAAATCAAAGACAATGAAAAACACCCCAAAAAAAAATGCAGTTTGCCCCCCCTTAAAAACACTTTGATAGCACCCAAAAAATTCAACAATTTAAATTGTGAAACAGTAAATAAATAATTTTGTGAAAAAGGGTTGGCCTAAAAGGGGCCCTTTTTCTCGTCTAGCGTGGATGGTTGGGGTTAAAGGGAAAAACCTAACCTAAATAATGTTGGGTATAACCTAAACCTGGGAAAAAACTCACTGTAAATAATAACAAAGGGTAATCTTCCTTGGGTATTTTAAAATTTTTTGTAAATAATTTCCAAGCCTAGCTTAACCGTGGTAAACCCTGCCCAAAACCAATATAAAATAATTAACACACAAATCCCAAATCTGGTTTACTTGTAAACATGTTTAAAAAATTTAATTAACAAGCTTCTTAAACCTACCCCGACCTGCCTGTTTAAAAACCCCGCAAATAAAAACTTCTGTGTTTTAGGCACTTGGTTTTGCTCTGTTAACTCTGGGGGCCCGGGTGCTAACTTTAAACCCAACTCGTTTTAAAATGGTTCTTAAATGTGGCCCAGCTATGTTAATTTTAACCTAGCTATTCCACATTATGGTTCAAAGGACCACTTGTGAAAATTTGTCTGGACTGCATCCATGTGAGTTGTCTACCCTGGCAAGCTCTGTTGACACCAAGCCCTGAGGTCGGTACCTCAGCCTCACAAGTGGCTTATAGGACAGATTTTCATAAATGACTGATGTTACAAGAAACCTCACCTGCATGCACGTATAAAGGACTAACTTACTTGGTGTTGGAGAATCTATTCTGGTCTTCAACCTCCCTAAGCTTTAGCCTCATGGACTTCCCTCAGAACCACGTGCAACCGGGAGCCTTAATTACGGGCAATATTCAATTGTTATTAGTGACCTGCCTGCACCTCAGAAATTCCTGTTTCCAAGGGGGTGTGTATCCCCTTGGAATCAGCTTCTAGGCTGACAAGAGACGCCGGTACATACTGGTCATGAACTGCCGGCTGCACAAAGGCCACAGCATGACTCACTTACAATTTTCCCCAGACACTGGCCAGAATCGAGTAGAAAAAAGGGAGGTCTCGTCTTACTGTATGGACCTGACGGAGGAGGACATCTATGGTACATCGAGGTGCCTCCACCAGATTTCCCCAGGTCTAGATTGTGAAGACACGTGGGGGCGCTGCCTGCTGATCACGGCACTTGCTGCTACGACGGTGTCTAGTCTTAGAAGAAATGGCATTGCAGTCTGACCGGTGCCCCAGTATTCAAACTTGGGCTGCCAGTTCTCCCTGGCTAACATAACCTAGTGTTTGCCTACATTATCGGCCTATTTGCTACCTACATTAAGGTCTTAGGTCTACATTATTATTATCTACAGTTGCCTCAATAGTTCTAATATTAGTGTACTAACGGTATAAACTTCCTACTTCTTTCCCGAAGGGTAAATCTATCAATTAAGAAGTACCTTCCAACCACCTTCGCCAACCTGGTGCACAACCTGGCAACACCCCCCCCCCCCACTCTTCATAGATCTAAACTTACTCCCTGTTCAGTACATCCACACTTATTACTGTGCAATCTACATCTACAGGACCTTAAACTCCAATATCAGCCTTGACCTAAAACGCTTTCTTAAGATAAGATAAGATTTCGTTCGGATTTTTAACCCCGGAGGGTTAGCCACCCAGGATAACCCAAGAAAGTCAGTGCGTCATCGAGGACTGTAACTTATTTCCATTGGGGTCCTTAATCTTGTCCCCCAGGATGCGACCCACACCAGTCGACTAACACCCACCTATTTGCTGCTAGGTGAACAGGACAACAGGTGTAAGGAAATGTGTCGAAATGTTTCCACCCGCCGGGAATCGAACCCGGGACCTCCGTGTGTGAAGGCGGAGAGCTTTGGACAACCTGGCCACGGGCCATAAGTTGCTGACAGAACCCACAGGCATAAAAACCAGACACAACTTCTCTAGACATTCCCCGTGTCCGACTCTAAACTTTACAAAAATTCAATGTATGTCTAAGGGCCCTAAATCTGCGAACACCTACCTGAAAAGCTCTAGTACTGAAGACAAATTCATCACCTTCAAAACTACCATTAGAAAACATCCTTATCTCCCTGATACACCCGTAACTAACTACTCGAATACCACATGGTGGCTCACACACTCTCAATCACCCATTTGACCATTGTCAGTGATACTGCTTCACTGTGGGGTGCCAGCAGCTGAGATAAATACTGCAATACCAGCCTCTCGGGGGGACCTCTAAACAAACACATACAGTTTGGTGTCGTGTCATGGGCGCTAACACATGGTGTCTGTGATTCTCTTCTCTTCCTTCCATATATTTGTGCTGCAGATTACATGGTGAGTTTAAATTTGTGGCCTGTAGTTATAAACTTTTCTCTTGACTTATGCCAAGACATCACCATCCCTGTAGAAAGCCGTTATTAGATGTACTAGTCATTATATTTGGTTGTTGCGTTACAGAAGTTTACTATGAAGATCTATGTTCTGTAAAAGCCTAGGAGATAAGTCCTAGTGTTTCTTTCTCAACAATTTATTGAAATAGATCCTAGAGTTACCTGGGTGGTGATCCTGCGCTAGAAATATATCACAACATGGAGCGTTTACTGAAAACCTGAGAGGACAGACTCGTGAACACCCAGCTTGTCAACGGCTATTCCGCTGCTCTGGATGGAAGCACTGGTTTAAGATTACCCCCCCCCGAAAATTCTTGGGAGCCCTCCTAATGAAGATATAGATAACTATGTCTGCTCATCAATTTTGTGTCACATAAGATATATGAGGCTATTTCTGAGTGTAATACCCTACGAAGATGCTATCAAAACCCTCAAGCTCTCAGTATTAAACCAAACAAATGAAATCTTTGCATGCTATCGCCTGTTGCAACTCGCAGTCTGCAGATTTGATGAATCCTTAGAGGAATACCTTCAGAACCTGTAAATTTTACGGTAAGGACTGTACACTTTCCATGCAGTGTCAGCTGCTCAATATTGTGAAGAGTCCATCAGGGATGCTTTTATCAGTGAACTGCAATCACCATTAATTAGGCAGCGTTTGATTGGAGAATAAAAACTCTCCCTACTTAGACGCTTCGCTGCCTTTGATCTGGCCAAGAGCTTAGATTCAGCCCAGAAAGATATTTGAAGTATACAGTACCACTCAGCTCCTTCTCACGAGTGGTAAGTGCGCACATTCTGACCACAGACTCTTGGAATGAAGTTTACTGTGGAACCTGCCTCTGTGACAGACTGCAGCAGGTACGGTGTGTTTCTCTTTGTGGGTGTTCAAGAACATTACCTACGTCATAATAGGTGTTCCTGGCTCGTGAACCCCCCAGCTAGCAAGGTGCCATAAATGCCACAAGGAAAGGTCACTTTGCTAAAGTATGCGTGCTAATGCATCAAGAGCTAGTGCCTCCAAACACATTTCAGTGATCATGGGAAAATAGCTTAGTGACTTTCTGCGGCTACTCCTAAAGTAACTGTCAAAGGTGTTTGTTTGAAAGTATTCATAAAGGAACAGAAGTAGTGGTCTTTTTGATTGTGGGCTGTCTGGAGAGTTTCATCAACCTTTGTTAATCGCCACTCCTTGACTGTACATCACCTCATAAGGAACCGTTTCCATGGCCATCAACATCTCTCTCTATTCAGACCTTAGGGGTTTTGTAGGTAATCTCCGAGTTAATGGAAACGGCATATCAAGATGCACATTTAAGCTATTCTGCCACAACTGGTAGACGATGCACCATCCACCCAATGAAAAGAGGGGTTGTCCATAGCACGTAAGAGACCATACTATAAGTGTCAGGCTGCCCGACCTGAGCTGTTCAACTGCTCAGCACATTAAGGGGGATTACTACAGGACCCCTAGGCAGTCTTCAAGCTGGCACTGGACAAGCACCTAAAGTCAGTTCCGGATCAGCCGGGCTGTGGCTCGTACGTTGGTTTGTCGTGCAGCCTGCAGCACAAACCAGCCTGGTTGATCGGCTCTGATCCAACAGGAGGGCCTGGTCACAGACCGGGCCCGCGGGGGCGTTGACCCCCGGACTCTCTCATGTTAAACTCCTCAGGTGATGTTATCCTTCGGTCGGACTTTATGAAGCTACATGGTATTGTGTCACCATAAACATTTGGAGGTGAACTGACTCCTCTTGTTGTCTGTGGTACTTAGCATTTAAGGGTAGGTCCCACCAAAGCTGTTTGCAAATCTTACCGCGGCGACTGCATTCCTATATCAGTTAAGTCACGCCGCTTTTCTTTGAGGGATCAGATGTTCATTGAGAAAGAAAACTCAGAGGCTGATTGGAAGGAGGGGTATTATAGAAACCGAAGTAATTCCCTTGGCGTGCACAAGGTTGGTGTTGTTAAGATGATTATAGGAAACGGAGGACTGGCTATCGATTACTCTGAGACTATCAACATATTTACACTCTCTTGATGGGTACCCTCTTACTCGAATTGATGTTACGTGAAACAAAATTGCCCCTCAGTACTGTGTTTAACAACAATTGATCTTACAGAGGTGCCTATCATCAAGTCCCTATTAGGATTGAAGATAAACCATAACTCTGTCATTTCAGGAATAGTGATGGCCTGTATCGGTTTACCCAGAGTCCATTTGGAGTTCACCATTGGGGTAGCCTTGACTTCCAAACGATTATGGATTCACTCATTCAGGATGAGCTAACTTCATGGGAACTTACACGGATTTTGGTTAATGGTACATTTGTTGGCAAAGGACCCAGGAGGTAATGATTCAAACCTTGAAATAAGTTTTGGACGACACCAAGATGAAAAATATCCAGTTACAATGAGGAAACAGTGGCGCTTTTTCATCCTTTCAAAGGCTTGCATTCCTTGGTTATGTAGTGGAAGGAGCGTTCAATATTCCCAGACCTCCTGAACGGACTACGACTTCTACTGGGAAAATTCCATGCCTCAAGACAAAAAGTCACTCAGAGAACTCTTGGTTCTTTGCCATATTTACTCACAATGGATCTTACAACTATTCAAGTAATTGTCCTCCCCATTGATTGTGCTACCACATTTCGTTGACAAAGGAAGCAGTAGCAGCTTTCCATTCTCTCAAAACAGGACATTGAAAAACTCAGGAGTTCAAGCCATTGTGAGTCCCTACCATTCGAAGTGGAAACGGTGCATCTGTCTGCCATTGCTGACAAGTTTATCTCAGGCAGGACGACCAGTAGCCTTCTTTCGAGAACTTTTCAAGGTTCAGAGGAATTGTTAGCTGCTGTGGAAAAGGAAGCCCAGGGCCATCGTAGAAGCAGTTCGCCACTGGAGGCTTTATTTTAACTGGTAGTACATTTCACCATAAAGGACTGACGAACGGTTCGTGATGTATATGTTCGACAGAAGCACTAAAGAGGATAAAGAATGACAAGATATTCGCTGGAGGATGGAACTATCGGGTTCTGACTTTGAATATTCTGTACCGACCGGAGTCAACGTGTTCATCTCAACCTGAGGCTTCTATATGGTCCCACTGTGGTGCAGCTTGTCATGGTTTGCAATCACTTCAGCGCTCCACAGAGGCTTTGTGTACACCCAGGAGTTACTAGCCTTGTACCATTTTTTCAAATCAAAGAAACATGGCCATACCAGAGAAGATGTGCGACTAGTGATCAGTAGTATGCAGAGTATGTGCAGAGTGCAAGCCAAACTTTCATACAGCCAGGAGAAAGTCTCCTTATTCATTAAATACACCCAGCCTTTCGGAGAGACTGATATAGTTTTCAAAGGAACCTCTACAAGCACCATCAGATTAGGTATTTCATAGCATAGGTAGATGAATATTCATAGGTTTCCCCTTTGTATTCCCACTGTGCAAATATGTCTGCTTCAACTGTTATTAGTTGTCTTTCACAGTTGTTCTCTATTTTTGGTATGCCAGCTTATATCATTCAGACAGCGGGATCCATCGTTCATGGAGTAACGAACTTACAGGAGTTTTCGGCTAGCAATGTATTGCCTGCAGAGAACATCAAGTTACAACCCTCATGGCCATTGGGCAAGTGGAGCGGTTTCAATGGTACTATATGGTAGGCAGTTACAATGACATTGAAGTTCGCGGCAATATCTACCTGTTTTATCACTGACAAACTGTCATACCTGATGCTCTTTTTTCACTCTATTAGATCATTGCTGTGACACAGCTACTAATGCAATCCCCTAATTGAAAGACTAAAACTATTCACCGTCGTTCCTCTATGGGAGCATCCGTGACCAACTTGGTTATGTGTGGGTAGAGGTAGAGCTCCTGCAAGCTAATCCACATTACGCCCTATTTGCTACCAAACATGGTGAAGAGCAATACAGTATCTACAAGACTTTTGCCCCAGTTGAAATCCCCATTAGTGTGGAATCCCTTTTTCTTTCAAGATACACCAATAGATGTGAAAGTTGCTGCGTTTTCTCCTGGAAAGCCCATTGAGACTACCCCTATGGAAAAAGGAGGATTATGCTACTGCTGGTAGTTCAAACACCGATGGAAAAATAGTGAAACCTGGTGTAGAGGCTCAAGAGATACGAAGGTCGGGAGTGTACGTCGCCCAACTAACAGTTGGGAGATTACTGTCCTCTGATATTTTGAAGGGGGGATTGTAGTGATAATGTCTGTGGGGAGCAGCAGCAGGTAATAATGCACCACCTCTCGGGGCCCTTACAACAAAACAGTTTCGGTGTGTGTCATGGGCGCCAACACATGGTGTGTGATTCTCTTCTCTTCTATCCACATATTAGTGATGCAGATTACATGGTGAGTTTAAATATGTAGCCTGTAGTTATAACTTTTCTCTTGACATATGCAAGACATCACCATCCCTGTAGAAGCCGTTATTAGATGTACTAGTCATTATATTTTGTTGTTGCAGAAGTTCTATGAAGATTCTATGTTCACTAAAGCCTAGATATAAGGCCTGTGTTTCTATCACAACAACCATAAACAGAAATATTATTCTCAATCTTAAAATAATGAATCCTGTGATACTCCAATACTGAAAAAAATAAACTAACTGTTTGTCTGCCAAAACAAAATGAACTTCTCACATCGGCTAAACTCACAAACTAGTATTTTTGTCACGTAGCCTGAATACCAATTACATCATATTTGTTATATTTTCTAAATTAAGAATTAAACTAGTCTGCCGAAAAGTGTAAGATTGGTTTATAATACCGACTAGATGAAATTTAAGGGACACATGTGGCACATCCTCTGGGTATATTTTTATTGTAGTTCGTTTCGCCAATTCCTGTGGCTTTATCAATTCAAATCTCAGGACATCTACTTGAAGAATCAGTAGAAACTATGTACAGAAGACGAGGTAATCAGTCCCTTCATCCTAGGAGTAGGTGCACGAGCACCATAGTCGTGGTGATTCTGAAGCAGAAGAAGGGAGGCTGGCGCTTTTATAGTAACGTCTGGTGTTGCAGATGAGGTGCATAGTCACTGGTAGGCGGGGATTTCCCCCTGTGGAAGTGCTCCTTCCCAAGAGATGGGTTTGTTGTAGTTGTTCGTAGCCGTGAAGGTTATGTAATGTCCTCAGAATCAAGATTCCGTGATGTTGCATAGTGTCTGACAAGTTGTGTAAAGAATGGCTATTAATACCGACAAGATGAATTAAGACACATGTGCCAACTCTGGGTTATCTTTATGGTTGATCGTTACCTCGCCATCCAGTGCGCTTTATCAATACAAATTCTAGGACATAAACTTGATGACCAGTTAGAAAACTACGTACAGATGACGAGGTAATCGCAGTCCTTCAAACCTAGGATTAGGTGCGACGAGCACCATTAGTAGTGGAGATTCTGAAGCAGAAGAAAGAAAGGAGCCCTGGCATTATTAGTAAGTCAGGTTGTAGCAGATGAGGTCATAGTCAATGGTAGGCGGAATTACCCAGTGCGAAGTTGGTTCCTTCCCCAAGTGATGGGATTAGATACCTGATGTTGCACATGTGTCCTTAATTACATATTGTCGGTATTATATACCATTTCTTACACAACTTGTCAGACACTGCAAAATCATCACGGGAATCTTGATTCGGGAGGGACATTGTTCATAACACTTCACGGGCTACGACAACTTCAACTAACCCATCTCTTTGGGAAGGACCTACGTCCCTGGGGATCCGCTACCAGTGACTATGACCTATCTGCTACACCTGACGTCTACTATATAAGAGCCAGGGGCTCCTTTTCTTCTGCTTCAGAATTCCACGACTATGGTTGCTCGTCGCAACATACTCCTAGGTTGAGGGGACGATTACCTCGTCTTCTGTAAATTGTTTCTCTGATCTTCAAGTTATGTCATAGATTTGTATTGATAAAGCAACTGGATGGTAGAAACGTCTACAATAAAGATACCCTGGATGTTGCTCATGTGTCTTATTTCCTTCTTGTCGGTATTGATTTACCATTCTTTACACAATTGTCAGACATGCAAATCACGGAATCTTGATTCTGAGGACATGTACATCAACCTTCACGGCCTACGACAATTACAACTACCCATCTCTTTGGGAAGGACCTACTTCACTGGGGGTAATTCACCGACTACCAGTGACTTGACCTCCATCTGTACTACACCTGACGTTATATATAAGCGCCAGGCTCCTATCTTATCATCTGTTCCCCTAATGGAAGGTTTCTTGATGGATGGTGAGGGGATCTTGATTTTGGGAATTGGATCTGTGCTCTGTCCCCCGAAATTAAGCATGAATTTGACTTCCAATATCCCCCCCCCCCCCACAGGCGCTGTATAATCCTCCGGGTTTAGCGCTTCACCCTTGATTATAATATAATTAAATAATATCATCTGTTGACTGGGGGTTAACGGAAGAGAGTATCAATTTTTTATTTTGACAGTTTTTGAAACACTATTACATGCTGCTCAAAGAGCGTTTATCCCATAATAAAGAAATTAGATCAAATAGAAATGACCAAAATGGATGAATAATAGGCTCAAGATCTACTAGGCGCATAAGAAAGGCATTTTTAGGGTATCAAAAGAGGTGAGGGGGTCATCTGATGAATCAGTATATTGACATTAGTTGCATTAAATATGGGGGATATAAGAAAAGCATAAAAGGGACTAAACCCCCCCCCCTCCACGATGAAATTTTATTTGCTAGGGCTTCTAAAACTAACCAAAAAGTTATTTCCTTTGTCTTATAGAACAAAAGTTAGAGAGATAAGGATAGGTCCCCTTAAAAATACTATGGGCACCTATTTCAAGAGAATGAAATGTGCTTGATTTTAAATAATTTTTTTCTCAGTTTTTACACGGGAAGACACTAACATATTCCGTAATTAATATTTACAGGGGGGGTAGAAGAAGTAAATTTTAAATCACAGTCACAGTGAGAGGGTTGTAAGCAGAAGATAAAGAAAAATAAGTGCCGGGGCCCCTGAGGGTTTTTTAAAGGGGTTTTTTAAGGAATGCAAAATGGAACTCTGTGAACCATTAACTAATTTTTTTAATTTATCTCTTAAAAAACGGTGTAGTTTCTGATATGGGGAAAGGGGCTAATGTAACTCCATTTTTAGAAAGGGGGCAAGTCTTACGTCAAATTCCGCCCCAAAAAGCCTGACCTCAATTGTAGGAAATTTCAGAGCAATTTTAGCTGGTTATAAGAAAGGCCATCTCGATAAGCTACTTGATTAATGTACTCAGCATGGATTCCAAGAGCCGGTCTTGTCTAACTAATTTATTAACTTTTTTTCAGTAAAAGCTTTTGAGGCTGTTGCACAATAAAAAATTTTATATTATTTTCTTAAATTTTTAAAAGGGTTTTGATAGATCCCGCACCATAGACTGTTAAAAAAAGGGCAGCTCATGGCATTTGGGGGGAAAAATGCTTGTGGATCGAGCAGGCTCACTACAGGGAAACAGAGATGTCCATAAATGGGGTTAAATCCGAGTGGGGATCTGTAAAAAAGTGGGTTCCACAGGGATCAGTCTTGGGGCCCTTGTTGTTTATAAAAAATATCAAGATCTGATGAGGGGAAATTTAGTGTTAGCAAATCGCCGATTTAACAAAAATAGGTAGGGGTAATTGATTCAAAGTGTGTTTTGGGAAATTCAGGGGGATTTAAACAAACCAATTTTTGGGCAGAAAAAGTGGCAGATGCAGTTTAATGTAGATAAATGCAAGGTTCGAAGTTTGGGGGTGCCCATAAAACCCCGTACTTATAAGTTAAAAGATTGTAGAACTTAGCCATACAGATTGCGAAAAGGACCGGGGGGGGTTATGGTGAGCAGAAACCCTTTTAAACCAAGACGCAAAGCCAAGGTAAAATAAGGAAAATAGATTACTGGGATTTATATCAAAAAGTGTAAGAAACAAGCAGAGTCTACTGCGCTTTATACATCATTAGAAAGGGCCTCCCCAGATTAGCACCCCTCTTTGGGTTTCTCCGTATTACAAATGGACATAAATCTTTTAGAAAACTTCACGTAGTGACTAAATTAAACATAGCTTTAAAAAATCTTTCTTATGAAGAAAGATTGAAGATTTAATTAAATTTTTTAAAAAAAAAAAAAAAAAATTTATTTAAAAAGGGGTATTAAAAGGTCTTGGGATTCTCCCAAGAGAAAACCCGCATTTAAGGGATTTAAATTATTTAAGTTTAGATTTAAAAAGGACATAGGAAAGTATTGGTTTGGAAATAGGGTGTTGATGAGTAAAACAGTTACCTTTGGGTTATTGAGGGGGGGCTATGGGTAGTTTCAATCAGGGGGGAAAATACTGGTGGGGGGGGTTTGGGGGTTTTTGAGGGGGGCTTTCACATCAGAGTTATTTCTTGGGTGGTTTAAAAAGGGGGGTTGGGCAAATTTTTTTTGTTAGGGGGTAAATTTGTAAAGGACCTCCCTGTATGGGCCAGCAGGCCCCTGCAGTGTTCCCCCTTTTTTTCTTTGTTCTTATGTTTTTATGTTTGCTTCAAAATCTCCACGACTACGGTGCTTGTCGCCCCACTCTAGGTTGAGGGATGATTATCGTCTTCTGTACATATTCTACTGTTTCAATTTTTGGCCCTAGAATTTGATTGAAAAAGATGGATGCAAAACGTCTACAAAAAGATACCCAGATGTTGCACATGTGTCTTAATTTTCTTGTGGTATTATATACCATTCTTACAAAAATTGCAGACACGCACATCACGGAATCTTGATTCGGGGACTGTACATAACCTTCAGGGCTACGACAACTACAACAACCATCTCTTTTGGGAAGGGCCTACTTTCCCCTGGGGAAAAACCCGCCCCACCCTGGGCTAAAACCTCACTCTACACCTGACTTACTTTAAGCGCCAGGCTCCCTTTTTTCTGCTTCAGAAACTCCACGATATGGTGCTCGTCACACCTCCCTAGGTTAGGACTGATTTCCTCGTCTTCTGTACATAGTTTCTGCTTCAATTTTTGTCCCAAATTTATTATAAAGCCACGGGGGCGAAAAACGTCTACAATAAAGATACCCAGATGTTGCACATGTGTCTTAATTTCTGCCCGAAATGCCTAGCCATGCTAGGTGTTCTAGTGGTACACTCTGTAATCATTATTTTACTACATGTAAACCACACAATAGCCAAAATTTGTAAACTCAGCATTGTAATCCTTATAATAAACTTTGAATTTGAATTTGAATTTGAACCCGGGTGTGTGTGTGTGTGTTTTGGTTGGGTTTAAGGGCCACCCTATCCAGTCGTTCCATACACAGCCATGTTGGGATCTTTGTACGCCGTATCTGTCCTGTGGAACTTTATGATTTCATTGACCTCATTGTGTCTTGCATGCCAGCCCTTGGTTTTGTAACAGTTAAGACTATGTAGACCATATTAGTCAGCTTGCGCATCGCCGCAAATACACATATATTCTGTGTGAATTGGGGCAGCAAGACACAGAGCCACTGCAATACAGAGGGTCTTAGGGTCGAGGCGCGTTCCCATTGCCGATATGGGAACTGTTTGGAGGAAGTTCCTGGAGTGATGTGCGCTCACAGCTTGGAGACTGGCAATTCCCTGTCTGATGTTGCAGCCCTGAGCATGTTGGCAAGCACCTTTTCGGCGATGGGGCCATCCCAGCTTGACTGTAAGCCAGTGCTCCACTAGGGTTTGTTGCTGGAGCAGCAAGAGTCTCCCATTCAGTGATGGTACTTGCATAGTTAGGGTCCTGTATTCCTACTGGGTCACTGAGATTATCAGGAAGAATTTGTCTTATTAACTCGTTTGATGCTATGGAAGAGGATACTAAAGCTGGCAGGGCAATCTGGGAGGATCTGCGTACTCCCAGCCCCCTAAGCCTGACCGGAAGTGAGGCTAGCAACCACTGTCGATCTTCAAGGGAAAGATTCAATACACTCTAGCATGGTCTTAAGGAGAGAGTCATATTCGTTGAGTTTTGAACTGCTGAAGGCTGGGGAGCATTTCAGAAAGTAGGTAAGCTTTGGGACTGACAGGCACCTGGTGAGTAGGTAAAAGGCATCATGTGTATCAATGTCTTTCATCCTGCCTTCCATTGTTCGGAGGTCTGAGACTTTTTTTTTTTTAGGATCAGATCAGTGGCATTGGACCCAAGAGGAGCACCAAGGAGAGTGCTATTGGCTGGATCAATGGCTCGTGCTCCTGGTAAAACAGCGCTAATATTCTGGATCATCTGTCGACTGGTAGAAACTGTTTCACATTTGGTGGGGTTTAAAGATAGGCCCAGGCTTTCTCTCATGTCTTTAATTTTTCTGATCTCCTCTAGGAGAAATTTTGTTGTGCCAACTAGGGTACCATCATCCAAGAATCAGATACTGAGCTCACTGGAGAGTGCTTCTGTGACTTCCTTGATGTCCAAACAGGATAGAAGGGGGGTGAGAGGGTCCCCCTCTTGCACACCCTCACAGGAGTCAATTTCATAGCCCCTAAACAATAGTTTAGAAGTCACACTATAACACAATTCTATGAAGGGATAGAGGGAAGGGAAGTTTCTTGAAATTGCTTGGAGAGCAGAATCCCTTCTAACTAAGTTGTAAGCATTAGCAAAGTCCAATTTGATCAAGGCTTTTTCATCGGAAATGTTGTTGATGTATACTTGTGCTGCATGGGCAGCTGCTTCACAACCTTGTTGAACACCAAAACCGAGCTGAGTTGGTTTCAACATTGCAGCAGCCTCTTGACCCTTCTTACTGCAGCCTTGATGACTAGGTGCCAAAGGGTGTTGCCCACTGCAATGGGCCAGATTCCTCCATCCTTTTTCCGGAGGGCACACAATGAGGCACCAAAGAAATGGGGTCTAATGGCCTCTGGGACACTGCCAGCCAAGCACAGGTTGGAAAATTTGGCAAGTTCAGACAGTTGCCTCTCTGAAACATCAAGTGCTGGATTGAGCATTTGTTTTAAGTATTGAGGATAACATCAAAGCTGCTTTCATAGAAAACCTGGAAGCTTTCTACAACAGATGGGAACATAAAAAGTCTGGGCTGAATGGTACTGCCCTTGATGCTGGCCATGTAGTCAGAAACTGTAAGTCTGGAGGTGATGTCCTGGTAGTCAGTAAATGTGGGGCTGATAGTGCTGTCCTGGTAGACAGTAATGGTGAAGCTGGAGGTGCTGTCCTGGGAGACAGTAATGGTGAAGCAGGAGATTTTGTCCAGGTAGTCGGGAATTATACGCAGGAAGGAATGCATATAAATGACCTCATGGGAGACAGGAGCCGTAGTGGGGAAACAAGTGTAGTCAAAGATAAGATAAAACCAATATTGCAAACTAGAAATACCACAGGAAATAGCAAACAAGAGAACTCCACTAGCAATAGTGAGGATATATTACCAAAAACAACTGGTGAGAGCTCCATTGTTGGAGCTAGGGAGGATAGGAATAAGACAGGGAAACATGCACCAACAGGGAATACAGTCACAGAAACCCAAGGCAAACGGAAACCAAGCCTGTGCACCTACTATGCACTTGGTATCTGCAGGCATGGGAAATCTGGAAAAACAGGCGGGACGTGCAACTATGACCACCCTAGAAAATGCCGTGCCCATATGACAACAGGAAAATGCAAACTCCCCTCCTGTAAGCTTTTTCACCCTGAAATGTGTACCTCTTCAGTACAGGAAAGACTGTGCTATAACTTAAATTGCCAGGCACACCATCTAAAGGGGACAAAAAGATACAAAACATCCAGGCCATGGGTAAACCTGGGTAGCCACAGCCACTCAAGAGGGAGAGGTTTTTTAGTGCCAGGAAGGAAAAAAAACTGGCAGGAAATGGCAGAAATCGTACACCAAATCCAGTCATTCCTGGAGTGGAACCACAGTGACTGTATATATAGTAACGTGTCAGCGTGCCTCGTTGTGCTTCGGGTTTTCTCGTTTTTACACGGTTGCTCTTACGTGCTAGAACTTTAATTTGTGCCATCAATCCTATACGATGCATCCCTCTAGCGCCTGGAACCAATCTTGGGCGGAAAACATTATATACTGAGTCAAAAAAGGAGAATTAGTGTGCACTACCTAGCAGAGTTTACTGCCAGAGGGGAATCATAGGCCTGTGTTCCGTGTGCAAAATAATAATAATAGAACTTTTCTTTGTCAGAGGAAAGAAATTTTCCCTGAAAAACATTTGTATCATAGTTAAGTGTTACTACAGTGGCTCCTGGAGTTTACCTGGAGAGAGTTTCGGGGGTCAACGCCCCCGCGGCCCGGTCTGTGCCAGGCCTCCTGGTGGATCAGCCCCCAAAAAA
>NC_069399.1:36786154-36868549 GCF_026875155.1 Cherax quadricarinatus
GGGAAGTAACCCCGGATAGGGACATGATACCTGAAGCCCCTTATGGAGGGGGATTCTCCTTCCAAACCAATAACCTCTCCTCCCCCCTCCCCCCTCCTCGTGTCTTCCATGCACCAAAAAGAGTCTTTAGTAAAGGTAAAAGTGATATTAAATGTTCATTTATCCATTTCATTAGTCATTTATATTTATTTCTCATTTTTTCTGTATGAAAAACTATAGTTATTCTCTACAAATGTTTTTTTTTTTTGTTAATATTAGGGGTGTCTGGAATGGATTAATTGCATTTACATTATTTTAGGGGAAGTTTTCTTTAGTTTTCATTGACTTGGGTTTTTCATGAGGCTTTCTGGAATGAATTAATGACGAAAACCAAGGTTTCCACTGTACATCTAAGGGTTTTCACTTTGCATCAGTCAGCATTTATTGATAGTTAATTGAAGCATACAGAAGATATATTTCATTTAAACCATAATTTGCTGGGAAAATATATACATGTTGATACAGTAAAATATTGATAGTTCATTATGTAAAATAAAAACACACTTCCCCTCCCCTCATTTTCAGGACTTGATGAAACCACATTAGCATTGTGTTTTGCGGTTGTGTGACAATGGAGCCAAACCCCAGAAGCACTTGCCAAGGTCATTACAGAGTTGCAGAGGGTCAAGAAAGAATTTAATTGCCAAGGTAGTGGAGCTGCAGCAATTTAAGGGAGATCTCTTGTGTATCAACTATTTGCAGAATATCATAGGTTAAAAAAGAAAAAAGACATTGAGGAAGGTAAATTACGAGTTAAAAGTACTAGAAGAAAAAATTTGTATAGGTCATTTAAAAGAAAAGGGTTTAATAATTTTGATAATTAGGCATGGCTAATTTTTTTAAAAGTTGAAGAACTTATGAGATACTGTGTTTTGTGAACTTACATCCCATTAATATATAGTCGAATAAAGGAAAACAAAGCTTTGCAATTTTTTTTTATATGTAAATAAAAAAAAATTTAGGCTGTAAATTTCTGCATTAACATGTACTGTAAAATACATATGTGCAAACACATGTGTGTGCATGCCTATACACACACTGTGCATATGAATTCTCCTGTATATCGATTAGAAAATACAAGTAACAGGTACAATAAAATAGAATACTGTTAAAACAGTTGCACTGCATTTTTATGATACATATATTAAAAGCATTCTTGAGGGGAAAATTCTACTGTACATTAATTTATCCACCTGAACTGTATTATTATAGGACTTATTTTAAAAATAAATTATCTTACAATGTTTTCAAACAGATGTATTTTCTATACAATATCTTTCTTTCAACACACCAGCTGTACCCCACTGAGGTGGGGTGGCCCAAAAGGGCAAACGAAATTTTTCTCCTTTTAAATTTAGTAATTATACAGGAAAAGGGGGTTACTAGCCCCTTGCTCCCGGCCCCCAAAAGTTTTGGGGTTCGCCCCCCTTTAAAACAAAAAGCATGGCCCTTTTTGGAGAGAAAATTCTGTTCCCCCAACTTCCAATGGAAAAGTAAAATAACCCCGGGAACAACTGGGGGAAAATAAAAATAAGAAAACCCAAAGAGGGGATAAACCCCGGGTTAACCTGAAAATAATTAACAAAAGGCGAGCAGATGATACATACTCATTTTTGTGTTTTTTTAACTGTTTGCGGGATAGGATAGAAATTAGTGAACAGAGGATCAAGCCTCCACCACTCCTTTCATGAATAACCCACAGGAATTTGCCAATTTAAAATAATAATAATAATTTATTTTTTTAGTAGCACATCGGCTGTTCCCACCAAGGTAGGTGGCCCAAAAAAGAAAAACTTTCACCATCATTCGCTCCATCACTGTCTTGCCAGATGTGCGCTTACACTACAATTATAAAACTGCAACATTAACACCCTTCCTTCAGAGTGCAAGCCTGTAACTTCCCATCTCCAAGGGCTCAAGTCTGGCCTGCCAGTTTCCCTGAATCCCCTTTATAAATATTACCCTGCTCACACTCCAACAACACGTCAAGTCCTAAAAAACCCCCTTGTCTCCATTCGCCCCTTTTTCTAACATGCTCACGCATGTTTGCTGGAAAACCAAGCCCCTTGGACACAAAACCTCCTTTATTTCCCCTCCCTCCAAAACCCTTCCTAGGCCGACTTCTACCCCTCCTTCCCTCCACACAGATTTATACACTCTTGAAGCCATTCTATTTCATTCGATCCTCTCTACATGTCCCAAACCACCTCAACAGCCCTTTACCACACAGACCCTCACCCCACAGACCCTTTCTCCCCATATCTAGGTCAGGAATTTACCATTGCAGCTTATCTGAGTGAGTTGAGCTAATAATGTAGAATGAAGTGATGGATATTGGGGCCCTTTGTGTCATAGTTCTAAAGTGATGATCAGTGAAAAAGGGGTTTAAATGTCTACCGAGACGTGTTCCCATCAAGCTTGTGGACAGGGAACTTATATATTAGTAGGATGTCCCAGATTCCAAGTCAAAAAAACTATGTGCAAGTCACAGTTCTGGGAGGGAAACTGTCTTGCCCAGAAGTGTGCAGGCATCATAATTCAAATGACCCTCCCGATCGCAATATCTACTCCCCTCCTTCAGGGGAGCTAACCAGTTTTCTCTGGAGCTCTTCATAAATGTTACCTTTGTTCACACTCAAATATCATGTCAAACCTTGAAAACCACTTTTCCACTTGCTCAGATTTAACATGCTCACACAAGCCTGTTGATTGCTCAAGCCTCTAACACTCAAAATTTCCTTTTATTCCCCCCTCCCAAACTCTTCCGGTATGTCCCCACCCCCCTCCCAGCTTTATACTTTTTTTCCCCCTCGATAGTTCCCTAGGTAGGGTATAGGTAATTGTTGGTGGGGGGGGGGGGGGGGGGGGTGCTGTGTCCATCCATTCCATCGAGGTCCTTGGCGTGGTGTAGTTTGCTGTGGAACTTTGGATCACCTAGAAAGTTCTCCAATCCGTCTCTGTCTCCCAGGGGTGGCTTTATGTGTCTTTCGGTGACAGTGTATTTCTGGAGCTGCTGTCGGATACCAGGTGGTGGGTGGCCGAAGGAGGTAAGTGCTTTGTGGCGACATATCTGGCCGCCCTCTCTTTTGTCCACTGAGGAAGCTCAGAGATATGAGTTTGCTATCCAGACAGTTGGTTTTACTGCATGAAGGGTAGGTTGGCACGGGTTCCATCTTGCATCTGCGCTAATTATGGTGCTGAGGTCCTCCTTGTGCGCAGAGGGAGATTTCCGGGCCTCTTTCATTCCTCCAGAACTATTCCTCCACATTCCCCATTTTTTTTTTCTTCTATTTTTTTTTTTTTTTTCTACGAAACAAAAAGAAAGAAGTGACATAACCATTAGAATCCCAAATCCAAGAACCTGCTCCCTCCCAGCCCTTACGATACTGTACCCTGTCTGACCCTGCCTCGTTATTTGACCACTCTTTTGACCTTTCTAACTGCCCCAGTACTCTACTGATGCCGTTTCAACACTCGCGTTAGGTACCACCGGGGTTTCCGACAGACTCCTTTAGATATGTCTGACCTCTGCTCTTTCTTTGACTATGCTTTCCGGCTTCTCCCTCAACAGTGGCCAGCAATTTTTGGATCGCCCGACTGTCAACATCGGACCAACTCTAGTCCCGCACCAAAAACGCTCAAGACCATTAACCTGATGAAACGATCTTCGCTCCCTATTACAAGCTATGTTTTCAAAATACAACAATGGACTTAAGTTTTTTGGTTTATAACAAACTTCCCTCTACTGCCTGTCTTTCCAACCATAGTACATACTTGGAACCCCACCTTACTAACCATTGTGTTACGTTAAATCCGCCCATACGAAGCATTTGAAAGCAAAAATTTTGCTTGCCTACTGATTCTCCGGGACGCGTCCCACATGGTGGCCTCAGGCGCCAGTGTTTACAAGCCAGCCAGTGGCGGTCGCAATCATAATTATACATCGGTACATTTCAACAATATCCCAGTGTTTTTAGTGTTTTTGTTAACGGCAAAATAAAGTCACCATGTACCCCAAGAAAAGCTTCTAATGCCATCCCGTTGTAAAAAGATGTGAAATTAGTATGGAATTGAAAAAGAGATTAAGGAAATGTTGTAAAGTGGGTTGAACGGCAAACCTTTACGGATGAAAATCACCCTGACACAGCTTCTTGCCAGGCCGTGTTGGCAACCTGTAAATGACAATGTTTATGGCCCATTTTAGGAAAGTCTTAAAGGAACTGGAGGTACAGAGCCTCTATGGACAGATTTTGTGTGCGTGTGACAGAGGTCCAGTGACTCTCAAGCTGGTCCTAGTGGCATTAAAAGAATGAAGTAACCCCGAAAAGGACTTCCTACCTCAATCCTAATGGAAGGGGATGATCCCTCCTAAACAATAACGTCCACACTCCCCCCTCTCCTATCCATCACCCATCACGCAGATATTCAATAAAGGTAAGTGGTCATGTATTCTATTCTTAATAGAGTAGTAAATTGTGCATGTCTTCTTCAGTTTGTTGGTACTAAAATGATATTTCACGTGGTAAAATTTTTTTTTTCATACTTTTGGGGTGTCAAGGATCGGATTAAATTTGATTTCAATTATTTCTTATGGAGAAAATTAATTCGGCTAACAATAATTTCGGCTACGATGAGCTCTCCAGAACGGGATTAAGGATTGTAAGGCGGGGGTCAACTGGTATTGGCAAGGTGGTCTCCAATGCATGTTGGTAGGATAAATCTTACATCATGCTCTCAAGAGCGGTAACACACACATCACTGTCCAAATGCTAACCAACTCTCACTTTTTCACTTCTTACAGCTATTGCGACTATGCCTGTAACTATTGAAAAAACCTTATTCCCTCAATTCTTGTAGTGGTACTGCCATTCTGCCGCCTATAACCAATGTTCTACAGAATTTCCAGACATGTTGGGCAATTGACATTCTGGAACAGCTTGAACCCCAAGAGTCTCTCAATCCTCAAAGTAACACTTCTTGCCATGAGCTTCCCATCCTCGTTTACGCTGCAGAACTGTTAACCCTTTGGACTGTTTCCGACATATAAATATGACTTTACGAGCCAATGTTTCTGACGTATTTATATGCACAAATTCTAGCGGACTTCAATCAAAGCGCCAAGTTCTGAAGGCCTACACAGAGAGAATGGGTCTTCATGGTCGGTGTGTCACCCTGTGAAAAAATCTGGGACCAGCGGTGCATCATGGGAATGCCCTGTTGTTAGTCCATTTTTTCACCATGCCTCCTCGGTAAAATTCCTCACTCCTCGGCGGATTGGGAGGTCTTTGTTCCAAGTTAATAGCTCTAACCAGCGATGAAAAGTCAGTGAAATGAATTCCAGGTTTTGAAAGCGAGTGTTACCGAAAAAGGTGCCCATGATAACGTAATTAGTGATAAAACCCAGATGACCACAACCTTCCACTCTGGTGGCTGGCCGGCTTGTTCACGTTTCACAATCCCTTACCAGACGAAAGAGGAAACTATTTGGTCCGTGTTACAACACCCTGAACAAAATGAAGTTAGCAGTGATAGTGATTTTCAAGGTCATTGAAAGCAGTTTCGATGACAGTGAGAGTGGAATATCCCCAGTGAAGCGCCAGTATGTACGACGTATCAACCATGCGATCAGGTAGTGTTTCATAGTTTGTTGCCAAGTGGAAGGAGAAACTCTGGTAGCACACCCTGGCCGCTACACCATACCTTATAGTGAAGATACGATTATTGTGAACTATGGTAGAATGGGACAGTGATGGGATGATGCAGTGTGTGAAAGTGAGGGTGGCACGCCCATGTGCACCATCACGGGCCACGCTTACTAACCCACGCAGCTGACACATGCACAACCATCCTCACCCTACCCCACACTCCCCACAACCTTGCCCCACCACAACCTGCACATCCACAACCTGCACACCCACAACCACGTACAATATCCAGACCCCACCAGCAGACCGCAACTGGGAATGGCAGGACTGTGACAGTTTGTTTCCCATCCCCTAATGACTTTGATGAAACAAAAGTGGAAAAGCCATCTTTGTCCACTTGAACAATGCCATGAACTGGACTGCTTTGAGTATTCTTCGATGAACCCCTCGAAGACACATGTTCAGGGAAAACAAACACATACTGTGATTATTACACCATGGCAATACAATCTCTCACCAAAATCACGGCTACACAAGTGGAAGGCAGACAACTTGTCAGAATGTACCTGTTTTTTGCCAACAATAATGTTATGCTCACATGTGTAATAAGCACACTATCACCACATACTGGCAACAGAAACGCCTGATTCACTCCAGTTTAGTGACATTATAGGTGTCAATCCGTTTCTGATACTTTTATACGTATGTTAATGTTTACACTATTCAGACAAAACCAGCCTGACAAAGCGACGGTTATATAAAGATCATAAATGTGTTTTATGTACCTGAAAACAAAAGTGCTGCATGTATTTTTATCCCTTTCAGAAGCTTGTTATTGATGAGTCCTTGATTTTATTCAAAGGAGACTCTCATTCAAGCAATATATAACCAAAGCAAGAGGAAACGCTTTGTATAAAGCTATTTGTATCTGTGTGATTGCAGAAGTGGTCTAGTTTTGGATATCATAGTGTACACGGCAGTATATACTTTGAGAGATACCATGAAGTATATTGGGTATCTCCTGGTGAAGTGGTTCGAACAAGATGGAGACATATCTTGGGGAGTTTTGGGGGGTGTTATGGGGCATATGTTATATACTGATAACTGGTACACAAGCCCCTACTCAGTGAGTTCTTTTCTTGCGAGTGAACTGACAGAAGTGTGTGGCACAGTGCGTGGTAATCGTAAAACATATCCAAGGTTCAACGCTGGCCACTCGCAGAGGTGAGGTGCAAGCCTTTGGCGCCAATAGACATCATGGCATTTCGGTGCAGACAAACGTGATACATCACATTGGTTGACATCATTCACAGAAACGAAATGGTAAACCCATGGCAGGGAACAACAGAGACCAATGACCCATACTAAAGCCCTGCAGCTGGTCCCATGGAGCTACAACCTCAATATCGCTTAGTGGACAAATGTGACATGCAGATTGGGTTTGCAGACTGTGTACGCACGAGTTATAAGTGGTATATAAAAAATCTTATTTTTCCATCTTGTTGATATCTCCTATGCAAATGCTTAAACAAATAACAAGTTGAAGACCAACAAAACAACCAAATATGTGAATTTTCCTGTCATATCAGACAAATATTGCAAACTGTACCAATGATCAACTCCCCTGCAATGACCAAGCGCCCACAGACGTCATCTCGTTTGAGCCTGTGATCACTACCCATACAACTGCCTCTAACTAATGCCAAGAAAAATGCTCAGAAGAAGGGTGTTAAGTATTTTGCATACCACAAAACGCCACAAACACGCAAGACACTCGTTTTATGTGTGGAGAGTGGAATGCCCCTCTGCATATACCAATGTTTCAAAGAGTTCCACAAGCTGCAAGCAGTTCTAGGAACGTGTTTAGTTACTGTACATATGTATATACATTTATTGAACAATAGTAAAAAACATTGTTTTGTATTGTTTGTTTGTGTAAACAAAGTTATACAAAAACTAATAGTGATAAAGTTTGTTTCTGTTATTTGTGTTTGTAAACAATGAGTGTATATTTGAAGAATGCACCTTCATTGGTCTCACCGGCCACATAAGTTCCTGGAACAGAAGAAAATATTGAAAAATGCAAGAAACCTTTGAAATAGAGTAAATAAAAGAATACCGGGTGGGTGGCGGTCGCCGCTGTTGCCGTACGCACGTCACTTTCTGCAAACTAATGGGGGCTCTATATCTCGGTAAGTAACTGATGTCTAAAAAAATCTTTAGGCTCAAAACGACTACTAAAAAAAATATTCCTAACATTTTCATAAGAAAAAATAATTTTATTTTTTTTCGAATATTTGGTGGACATAGGAATGACAGTTATCCAGAGAGGGGCCTGAAACAAGACGAAGGGTTAAAGTTTGGAAGGTGATCCCTACACACAGTAGTGTAGAATTTTGGCATTTTGGTCATCCAGCAAAATATTGCAGGTCCATGGCACCGAATGCCCGGTCTGTGGTGCCCGATGACCATTACAATCACATCTTGTAGTCTACCTCCCTCTTGCTTTGTCATGAGGCTAACCCATCTTACTCTTGCCGTTGCCAAGTTAACTTAAATGAGGAGAAATCTGTTATCTTGAAGAGCCAGAAGGCTTCCCATGTGCAATGGCAGTCTCTATCTATCCTCCAAGGGAGACTTCCCCACATTTCTATATTCTCAAGTTACTAAATGTTTTCCCCTTCTCTGCGGGTCCCATCTTCTGCAGCCTCCCTCTACGTGTCCACCCCTTCCACAGTCACAAGTCTCTAATTTTTTTTCTGTCCTGGACTTGGAGTCCCTACTTTGGCTCCCTCATTCCTGTTCTCCACCTCTTGCTTTCCACTCACAATTTTCTGTGTCTACAAGAAACTCGTACCAACACTACACCCCATTGCACTCTCACTTCCTCTGAAGTCCAAAACATCACTCATGTTAAAATCTCTTTTAACCCCTCCTTCCCCTTTTTGCAACCTGCCACATTTATTCCATCTCATCCTCTGTACCCGTTTCTTCACCTCTAACTAGCTCTGTTACAAAGTGTGGAGTTCATTCCTCCTCCTTGTCAGTACCTTCTTCGCCCTGTTCCCTCTCAATATCTTCCTCTTCTGCCCCCCTCCCATTTCGCTTCCTTTCCTGTCCCATCCAACCCAAGCTTCTTCTCTAGTTCCCTTTACTCTTTTGTCCCGTCCCCCCCTCCTACTTTGGTCAGCCCATCCTCACCCCTCCTTCCATCTCCAGTATTGACCACATACAAAACCCTTGTCCTCTGAAACACTTGAAGCTATCTCTATTATATTGAGACTAGAACCATTGATGAACACCGATCCATTATCCTCTTTGGCATCATTTGTTATGCATTAGCTAAATGCAAAGTTCTTGTACCACGCATTTATAATGTCACTTTTAAGACATATGTTGGATGCTAAGACCCATGAGCTTTTTGTGATTTTTCTAGTTTATTGGCGCTAAAATTTTGTCATTGTCCTGGTATAAAGGCATTGGTCTTGAATATTATGTACAATTCCTAATCAGCATGCAGTTTCAGGAAATTATATGTAATTTTAAGCTAATTTTTTATGTTTAGTATTAATAAAATAATGAAAAAACTTTCATTATTTCTCATTCTGTACCAAGCTTAATGAAAAATTGTGTATGAGCACCTTCACATTAGCGAAAAGCCTTGTGATAGGTGGGAGCATACATCACTATGTGGAAACCACATGAATTATTATAAATTTATTATTTTAATCTTTCATCTGTTATGACCCTTGTGGTTTAGCACTTATTTTTTGAATTTTAATAAAGTTTGATGTCCTGGCTCTAAGTAAATCCAAACTGTAGGTGGTAGTGGAGTTTCAATGGGGAGGAAATAAATAGGATTAGGTCAGGAGTGGTTGGTGCAATTATTAATAAATGTATGGAGAGGGGTAAGGTACCTAGGGATTGGCATAGAGCATGCATAGTTCCTTAGTATAAAGGCTAAGGGAAAAAGAGAGTGCAAAAATTATAGGGGATAAGTCTGCTGAGCATACCTTGTAAAGTGTATGGTAGAGATATTATTGAAAGAATTAAGAGTAAACGAGAATAGGATAGCATATGAAACAAGGAGGCCTTTTTAGGAAAGGTAGGGGGTGTGTGACCAGGTGTTTAACAGTGAAAACATATAAGTGAAACAGTATTTAGATTAAGCTAAAAGAGGTCTTTGTGCATTTATGATTTGGAAAAGGCATATGACATGGTGGATAGGGGGCAATTGGCAGATGTTGCAAGTGTATGGTGTAGGAGGTAGGTTACTTGAAAAGCATGAAGAGTATTTACGAGGATAGTTAGGCCAAGTTAAAGTATGTAGGAAAAGAGGAAATTATTGTCCCAGTAAAAGTAGCCCTTTGACAAGTATGTGTGATGTCACCGTTGTTGTTTAATATATTTTATAGATGGGGTTGTAAAGAGAAGTAATGCGAGGGTCTTGGCACGAGGCGTGATTAAAAGAAAAAGAAGCTCACACAAAGTGGGAGTTGTCACAGCTGCCTCTTTGCTGATGACAACTGATGCTCTTGGAGATTCTGAAGAGAAGTTGCAGATGATTGGTGGATGAATTTGGTAGGGTGTTCAAAGAATAAAATTAAAGGTGAATACAGAAAGAGTAAGGTATGATGATAACTAAAAAGATTAGATGATGAAAGATAGAATATCAGATTGGAGGGAGAGAGTATGGAGGAGGTAACTTATTCAGATATTTGGGAGTGGACATGTCCAGCGATGGTTCTCTAAAGATGAGTGAATCATAGAATTATGAGGGGAAAAGAGTGAGTGGTGCACTTAGGAGTCTGTGGAGGCAAAGAACTTTGTCCTTAGAGGCTAAGAGGGAATGTATGAGATATAGTTTTAACAACGCTCTCATAATGGGTGTGAAGCATGGGTGTGAATGTTGCAAGCGAGGAGAAAGCTGGAGGCAGTGAAAGTCATGTTCTGAGGGCAATGTGTGGTGGAGTATGCGCGAGCAGCTCGCGCAGAGATTTCGTGAGTTTTGGAAGTTAGGCGGAGGTGCGGGATTACCAAAACTGTTGTCCCCCAGAGGGCTGAGGAAGGGTTGTTGAGGTGGTTCGGAACATGTTAGATAAAATGGAGCGAAACAGAAATGACCTTCAATAGTGTATCATCTGAAGTGGAAGGAAGGCGGGTAGGGGTCGGCCTAGGAAAGGTTGGAGAGAGTGGTAAAGGAGGTTTGTGTGCGAAGGAGGCTGGACTTCCAACAGGCATGCGTGAGCGTGTTTGATAGGAGTGAATGGAGACAAACGGTTTTTTAAAACTTGACGTGCTGTTGGGAGTGTGAGCAAAGTCAACATTTATGAAGGTTCAGGGAAACCGGCCGGCCGGACTTGAGTCCTGTAGATGGAAGTACATTGCTCTGCACCTCTGATGAAGGGTGGTTAATGTTTGCAGTTTAAAACTGTAGTGTAAGCACCCTTCTTGCAAACAGTGATGGATAAGTTTTTTTGGAATATGGTGAAAGTTTTCTTTTTTCGTCCAAACCCTGCCCATTGTGATTAATAATAAAAAATACATAGGTCAGGAGTTCCGAGAGTGTTAGATCTGAGGAAGGGGGTAGCAGTAATGTTGAAGGATCCGTTTGGAAGAAAGAGAAAATAAAAATACCTGGAAGGTTTTTGGGGGTCAACACCTGTAATGGCCCTAGTCTTGACCAGGAACTGGTGGTTGGATCAGGCCCTGATCAACCCAGAATGTTACTGTCAGGCCGATGAAGCACTGTTGTACGAACCACAGCCTGGCTGGTTTTTTTCGGGTACTTAGTTTTGGTGCCTGTTTCATCGCTTCTATGAAGACAGGCAAAGGGTGCTGATTGGCAAACCCCCTTATGTATGCTGGGAGGCAGTTAAACAGTCATGGGCCCCTGACCTCTTCCAAGGGGGCTTCTTGGCAATGGTTAAGAGGCTCTTGGTCTGAGGAATTTAACCTTGTCGTCTACTTCCTCAGACTGAACCTAATTACCACCGCCCCCCCCCCAATCCCCACGTTCCCGTATCCTATCCCATCCTTCCCTTTTTCCTTTCCTCCTTCTCCTCCTCCTCCCCACCCCCTCCCCTTTTGCCCTTCCTTTTTTTTTTTTTTTTTTTTTTTTTTTTCACAGGCACGCAGAGTTCAGGTATGGGAAAGGGTACCGGGTCCATTCCATTCCGTTGAGGATCTTGGCGGTGCGTAGTTTGCCGTGGAATCTTGATTGCCTGGGGATGTCCTGATCCCTCTCTGGTATCCCGGATGTGTGGCTTTTGGGTGTCTCTCGGGGTGACGGGTTTATCACGGTGAAGCCACCTTTCGGATCTCCGGGGGTGGTGCGCGAAGAGGTATGCTTGTGGCGATTTCCGCCGCTTGCGACGTCCCAACCCCCCCTCTTTTGACCACCGAGGTATCTTGGCAGATGTGAGTTGCCTATCCCGGATTGCCGTTTACTGGCATGATGGGTAGGTTATGGCAAGGTTACCATGCTGCATCTGCGCTACTTGCGTCTGAGTTCCTTCTTGGCGCGAAGGGAGATTTCTGGCCCTTTCCATTCCTCCTATGAACTATCCCTCCCCGGTCCCCCCCTTTTTGTATTCTTTTTTTTTATTTTTTATTTTCTTTTCTTCTCTCTTTTTTTCTTTAAAACAAAAAGACAGAAGTAACCTAACCATGGCAGCCCTAGTCCATGAACCTGCTACTAACCCCCGGGGCCCCTTCTCGATACCCGCACCCCGTTCTGACCCCGCCCTCGTCTTGGACCACTCTTCGACACTCCTCATGCCTCTGCAACTCTTGCCGGTGCTGTTTTTCCTCACACCGCTTGAGGTACTGAGGCCTCAACTGACTCCTTCAATTTATCTGACCTTCGACTCTCCCTCTGACTTATGCTTTCACGGCTCGTCCTCCCTCTAGTTGCGGTCAATTTTTCAAATCGACGGCCCGTTCCACGTCGGACCAACTCTGGTCCCACGCCTAAACGCCAACGACAATTACCTGCTGATATACTTCTCCACCTTCTCCGTTCTCTCAGAAAAGATCGACACGTCCTTCACGTACCTTTCCAACGCTCAGTTTCAGACTGCACAATGGACTAAATTCTTCACCACTTTACACCGACTTCCTCAATCTCCTAACTTTCTGACCACAGTATTGGCAAGGCTCTCCTACACCATGTTTGGTAAAGAAGATTTCTTTTCCGCTCTTAAGAGCGGTAACGGCACATCATACACCGTACAGGATGCTACCCAGGCTCATGAGCTTTTTCTCGTCTTTCCATATCGATGTTGATGGTTCTAGTATTGACCTTCATCTATTGAAAAGCATCATTCTGAGTGTACACATCATCTTGTAGTTGAGGTACCGCCATTCAGCCCCATACACTTTTGATAGTTCCAACAAAATTTCCAACTATTGCACTGACATTCTTGAATCAGCTGGAAATCCCAAGATCTCCAATCCCTCAAGTAGACACGTTACTTTCTTCCTGCCCGCGGGCGAGATGATACCCTAGCAATGTTGCTCGTTATAACTTTTTGACAGCCGTGAAATTTTCATCCCAGTTTATGTAGCAGACAACAGTTACAAGTTCGAATGGTGACCCTACACGGCAACAGTGTAGAACTGCTGGCGATTTGCCATCCAGCGAAATATTGCTGATCTATCACCGATCCCAGTCTGTGGTGTCCGTGACCATTCTAATACTCTTGCAATTCGACCTCCCTCTTGCCTAATGTCATAGGCTGCACCCTTCGTACTCTCGCCGTTGTCAAAGGTCTACATAAACGACGGAAATCCATTACTCAAAGAGCAGAAGTCTCCCTTAAGCCATGGCAAGTTTCTCATCTCCGCCTCCAAGGGAGACTACCTCGTGTTTCTTATTTCCCGTGTTTTCAAAATGTCCCCCCCACTTCTGGTGACCCATCATCTGCACCCACCCTCTGGGTTACCTCTCCCATAGTCACTCCTGTAGCTGAAATTGCAAATTCTTTTGCTGTCCTCGGCTCGATACGGTCCCTACTTCAACATCTCAGTCTGATCTCGCGTACCTCGTGTCCTCTCACAAGCATCAGAAGCGACATATCTCGTATGAACACCTCCTCCCAATCATCCCACTGACTTCTCAAAAGTCAAAAAAGGTCCGTTAACACCTCCTACCCATCTTTCCACCTCCTCATTTTCGCTTCCCTGTCTCTGTACCTGGTTCTCCCCCTCTCTCACTGGCCTGTTACAAGTGTAGAGGTTCACCCTCCTCCTCGTAACTGTACCTTCCTCCCCCTGTTCCTCCCAAGTTTCTTCTTCCTCTTCTGCCACCTCCAGGTTTCTGCCACTTCTGTCCCCTTCCACGCTTCTCCAGTTTCCCTCCACCCTTTCGCCCCCCCCCCTACCTGGTACAGTCCATTACAGTTCCAACTTTTACTCATCCTCCCCCTACCATTTCCAGTATTGTCACCAACGACGTCTCTGAATCTCTGAACACTTGAAGCATATCTCTGACTGATATTGCAGAGACCAAACCATCATGGACACTGATCCACCCTCCCACTCCTTCTCTCTCCTCTACTCCATCTGCGCAACTCCTTTTCTTCATCAGCACAACCGTCCTTCGCTGCTTGAACGTTTTCCACTGCCTCCGCATGTGACTTTTTCTAAAACACCCTCTAGTCCGTGAAGGAACCTTACCTTCGGATTCAGGTATCTTATCATTGCCAATCAATGCCTATTTACAGTGGATTATACGCCCTCCAGGGGTAACCGGGTGAGCTTCAGATGTTACTCTCCTCAGTTTTCCCCTGTTGTGTTGCTTACAGTAACCAAAAATTACAACTCTGCTGTTTATCTCTCCCATCTCAGGCTATAATTTATTTTTAATTCTTCAGATCCTTTCCTGATGGACATTTTAATGAAAGTGCCCTTCATCTACACACTGATATTCCGTACCATCAGCAATTTGTTTCGTACTACGCTGCTTTACACAGCAGCCCGTATCCACTAGCATAGGTGGTATAATGACTCTGTACTTTATATCTCTCTCCTTCTCGGGCATTATGCTATTCCGGATATTGCCTTTTCTTGTTTCGTCATTACCGCCACCGATTCTGTTAGCTTAGTGATTTAATGCCCACCATTTCCTCAGGGGGGGTCTCACTGTGATCCCGTGTCATTCATGTTAGAGGCATATCTTGCCCACCCCCCCCCTCCATGTATTAAATACAAGGTACTCACACCCATTATGATCCTCGGTACTCACACACTCTCTTGCAATCGATCTCTCAGCTGCTCTTCTCCGCCGCATTAGACTTCCACTGGTTCTGTTCTTCCGGACTTACATGACAGCGATCATTCCCCAATTGTCCTGACTTCCCCTTCAAATTCACCACCTCTTCGCATCCCACGCTGGCAATTTGATCAGGCAAATTGGTACCATTACTCACACCTAACTGTTTTTTAGAAGAAGTTCCTTGTTTGTCCTCCATCGATGAGCTTATACTACTCTTCTCGTCACCCTCCGTTTAAACCGGCAGCTTCTCATTATATACCCCAAACTTCGGGCAGGCATTCTCAGAGATCGTGCATGGTGGTCTCCTGCTTGTGCTCGTGCAGGTACCTTTGAAACGCGCTGCATGGAGCAGGTACCTGTACAATAGAACCACAGAGAAGACTCTTGATTTTAAGCAGAAGCGTCGATCGCTCGCCGTGTCAACCGTGACGCTAAACGCACTTGCTGGCGAGATTATTGTCTCCACCATCACCTCTGCTCTCTAAGAGGTGCAGTCTGGAAAAAGTAACGAAAACTGAGTGGTAAATATTCTCCTGACCCAGCTCCTGTTCTGGCGGGTTGCCGGGTTGATATAGCAAACTCACTAGATGTTTTGCCATTGAAATTGCAATCATCTGTCCATATTTTCTCAGGGACTCCATCTATGCCCCTCATTTCTTTCCTCAAAGGTCTGCCAGAAGTTAGCACCCTTGGACTTTTCTTCTCTCAAGAGAAGAACGTATAGATGTTCCTTTTACACTTCACGAACTGGAGGCAACACTCTCAGCTTGCCGATCAATCAGCAGCCTGGGCCCCGACGACATTCATATTCGTATGCTACAACATTTACATCAGATCAGCCCTTGCAGTCCTATTACGCCTTTACAATCTTTATTTGTTCACAAGGATGTTCTTCCACAGCTGTGGAAATCCCGCCATTGTCTCCCTTTTCCGCAAACCCAGGCACTACAGGACATGAAACCTCCACTATTGTCCCCATGCTCTTACCAGGCAGTTTGCAAAGTGATGGAATCCAATTAAATAGACGATTAGTGTGGTATTAGGAGATACACAAGCAGCCCTCCACTCGTCAATATGGCTTTCTGTAAGGGACGTTCTACCATAGAACCCCTTACTAAGCATGGATACGGTATGTTCGTAATGCCTTTGCGAATAACCACTCGGTTCATTGCCATATTTTTTGGGACCTTGAGAAGGCATATGACAACAACCTTGGAGGTATAATATTTTAGCCCAAGCCCACTCCATATGCCTTGCGAGCAATCTACCATCCTTCCTTAAAAATTTTTAAACTGACAGTCATTCCTTGTTCGGGTTTTAATAATGTGCTCTCCCGTACTTTATCCAAGCTGAAGGTGTCCCCCAGGGAGGTGTTTCTGAGCACAACACCTTTTCTCCTTGCTATTAGAATGATTTGGGCCTCATTCATCCATTAAATAATGGTTCATCACTCTATGTTTTGATATTTCCGCTATTGCCTGTGCCGGCCTGACTGTCACCTTATTAAAGTTTCTCTCCAGCAATGCAGTCGACCGTGTTTCCAATTGGCCACCACATGTGGGTTTTATTTTCCAGCACTAAAACCCACCAAATTACTTTCACTAGACGCTCTGTCATTTCCGATCATCCTTTGTGCCTCATGGCTCCTGTTATCCCTGAACGTGATAGTCAAGTTTCTGGGCTCCACTTTGATCGAGTTATCCTGGAAACCTCACATTACTCTCTCTGAAGGCAACTGTCACAGCCGGCTGAACCTTCTTAAAACCCTTGCCTCAACATTTCATGGGAGCTGATCGTCGAACATCCTTCGCCTACATCCCACCCTTATTTTATCAAAACTTGATTATTGGTGACCAATTCTATTCACGGCATCTCCTGCCTACCTCTCTACCTTAACCCCATCATCACCAAGGATTACGTTTATGCCTTGGTGCTTTTCACTCTTACTTCCCCTGTCGAGAGCCTCTAATGCAGAAGCAAAAACGTTCCAACCCTATATCCGATCGCCTGGATGCCCATTGCCTTCGCTACTATGTACACACTCATGATCTCCGCAATCCTTCCATTGATATAGAAATGGCCACTGGGGATAATTTATTAAGTAGACATTCTTTTTGTACGCCGCCCCTTTTTACTCCGTCCCTCTCTCATCGCCTTCATATCGCTCTTGTCATCTCTTCAAATTACCACCTTATCTATTGTACATTAAGCAACTCACTTTCCCTACCCCCATGGGAAGTTCCATCTTTTCGAGTCTGTTTCTTTCTCTCCTCCCTTGCTCGAAAGCCCAACTGACTACGGTCCGCTTCCCACTTTCTTTTTCTTGACCACTATCACTCTCATTCTCATAGCCATTGCTGTGAACACAGATGGCACTAAGTCTTCTGACGGGCGTAGATTCGCAGCAGTGTTTCCGACAGCGTCCGTACAAGGGCATTTACTAGCTTCTGGCTAGTATTTTTACTGCGAAAATTGTATGCATCCTTACAGCACTTATCCTTTTAAAATTTGCGGAATTGCATCAATGCCTGTGTCATCATTTGTGGTTAGTGGCTGTCTCATGACTCCCTTAGTGCCATTACAAGGCTATACAGAATTTGATACACCTCAACCCCCTTATCCTCCGTATCTCAACTTTGGCTACCTGCATCTTTACCAAGCATAAAGATAGATTGTTTTTTGTTGGGCTCCCTGGTCATTTTGAACTACAGGGCAATGAACAGGCAGACACTGCTGCGCAGTCAGCAGCACATGACCTAACCAGATTCATGTAGAGGTATTCCATTTACGGACATTTTGACTGCAATATCTTCCCACCTTCACACCCTTGGCAACAACTTGGAGCTACTATGCTCGGCAACAAACTTCAATCTATTAAAAAAACCGAGTATAGATACGCCATCTTCTTATCCCAGTGTCGAGGTTGGGAGACTACCTCTCCCGTCTTCGGATTGGCCATACCGTCTTACTCAATGGATATCTCTAGAGAGGCGCCCTGTCTCCACTTTCTGTGAGAATAGCCTAGTTCCATTTCAGTCAGACCACATTCTGTTGGACTGCCCCTTTATCACGAGCACACCAGAATTTATCACCTCCACGTCGTCCTTTTGCACCGCTGCTCTCTCTTTACCTTCCCTTCTCGCTGATGGACCCACCTTTCACCAGACTCTCTCATTGACTTTTTACAACTGACCTGACTGCACAAATTCTGGATACCTTCAGCCCTTTCTACTTCAATCTCTTGCTACCCCTCTACCCCGTACAATCCGCCCTGCCCCGCGTTTTCTTTAACCTTCTGATCATCCCTCCTCCCTTTCTGCCATCCAATACCCTCGCGTTCCTTCCTACCTCTCAGCGCTGTATAGCCCTTGTGGCTCAGCGCTTCCTTTTTTTATTATAATAATAATATATTGGCCCTGACACATATTGTATTTTTTTCTAATTGTACTCATGGCAATCTCTCTTTCCATTGGGAGCGGTTTTTGTGATGTACATTGGGACTAGTCCCTCTAGGATTTCCAAGTTTGTTATATTTATCATGTAACTTTCTTACTTTGCATCCAAGAATTACAAATTAATAAACTTCAAACTAAAATCTGTTTCTTTTTAACATTAAAATTAGAAAATTTTTCCCAACAATGCCTCAAAATATCTACAACCATTTCGATAATTTTATAGGAAACAAACTATGGAGCTAACTAAATGGTGTAACTGGATTACCTGGTTTGTGCATTTTTCTAATCTCATACATATAGTGTAAAGATGGTACCATCCATCTTACGACCCTATGACTGGGGTTAATGAACACACACAAACCAGGTAATCCAATTAGACCACTTATTAGCTCCATAGGTTCAGTTTCCCATAAATAATCTAAATGGCTTGTAGATATTTTGAGTCCAATTGTTGGAAAATTTCAAATTTTTATGTTAAAAACAACATAGATTTAGTTGACTTAAGTGATTTCAATATGGTTAGTTTTGATTGTACTTCCTTGTTTACAAAAGTTCCAGTTGATGATTTATTAAGTGACTTAACACCTCTTCAAGGGGGGCTCCTTGGCACAGTGAAGAGGCTCTTGGTGTGAGGAATTAACCCTTTTGGTCTCCGTCTGGTAGAACGGCCTATTACCCCCCAATAACCCTTCCCTATCCATCCTCCCCATCCCCTATCCCATCCTCCCCATCCCCCACTTTTCCCTTTTCTTCTCCTCTTCCCCAACTCTCACCTTATTCCCTTCCCATTTTTCAGCCTTTGGGATTCATCGCACAAACACTCGATAGTTCCCTAGGTAGGGTATAGGTAATTGTTGGTGGGGGGGGGGGGGGGGGGGGTGCTGTGTCCATCCATTCCATCGAGGTCCTTGGCGTGGTGTAGTTTGCTGTGGAACTTTGGATCACCTAGAAAGTTCTCCAATCCGTCTCTGTCTCCCAGGGGTGGCTTTATGTGTCTTTCGGTGACAGTGTATTTCTGGAGCTGCTGTCGGATACCAGGTGGTGGGTGGCCGAAGGAGGTAAGTGCTTTGTGGCGACATATCTGGCCGCCCTCTCTTTTGTCCACTGAGGAAGCTCAGAGATATGAGTTTGCTATCCAGACAGTTGGTTTTACTGCATGAAGGGTAGGTTGGCACGGGTTCCATCTTGCATCTGCGCTAATTATGGTGCTGAGGTCCTCCTTGTGCGCAGAGGGAGATTTCCGGGCCTCTTTCATTCCTCCAGAACTATTCCTCCACATTCCCCATTTTTTTTTTCTTCTATTTTTTTTTTTTTTTTCTACGAAACAAAAAGAAAGAAGTGACATAACCATTAGAATCCCAAATCCAAGAACCTGCTCCCTCCCAGCCCTTACGATACTGTACCCTGTCTGACCCTGCCTCGTTATTTGACCACTCTTTTGACCTTTCTAACTGCCCCAGTACTCTACTGATGCCGTTTCAACACTCGCGTTAGGTACCACCGGGGTTTCCGACAGACTCCTTTAGATATGTCTGACCTCTGCTCTTTCTTTGACTATGCTTTCCGGCTTCTCCCTCAACAGTGGCCAGCAATTTTTGGATCGCCCGACTGTCAACATCGGACCAACTCTAGTCCCGCACCAAAAACGCTCAAGACCATTAACCTGATGAAACGATCTTCGCTCCCTATTACAAGCTATGTTTTCAAAATACAACAATGGACTTAAGTTTTTTGGTTTATAACAAACTTCCCTCTACTGCCTGTCTTTCCAACCATAGTACATACTTGGAACCCCACCTTACTAACCATTGTGTTACGTTAAATCCGCCCATACGAAGCATTTGAAAGCAAAAATTTTGCTTGCCTACTGATTCTCCGGGACGCGTCCCACATGGTGGCCTCAGGCGCCAGTGTTTACAAGCCAGCCAGTGGCGGTCGCAATCATAATTATACATCGGTACATTTCAACAATATCCCAGTGTTTTTAGTGTTTTTGTTAACGGCAAAATAAAGTCACCATGTACCCCAAGAAAAGCTTCTAATGCCATCCCGTTGTAAAAAGATGTGAAATTAGTATGGAATTGAAAAAGAGATTAAGGAAATGTTGTAAAGTGGGTTGAACGGCAAACCTTTACGGATGAAAATCACCCTGACACAGCTTCTTGCCAGGCCGTGTTGGCAACCTGTAAATGACAATGTTTATGGCCCATTTTAGGAAAGTCTTAAAGGAACTGGAGGTACAGAGCCTCTATGGACAGATTTTGTGTGCGTGTGACAGAGGTCCAGTGACTCTCAAGCTGGTCCTAGTGGCATTAAAAGAATGAAGTAACCCCGAAAAGGACTTCCTACCTCAATCCTAATGGAAGGGGATGATCCCTCCTAAACAATAACGTCCACACTCCCCCCTCTCCTATCCATCACCCATCACGCAGATATTCAATAAAGGTAAGTGGTCATGTATTCTATTCTTAATAGAGTAGTAAATTGTGCATGTCTTCTTCAGTTTGTTGGTACTAAAATGATATTTCACGTGGTAAAATTTTTTTTTTCATACTTTTGGGGTGTCAAGGATCGGATTAAATTTGATTTCAATTATTTCTTATGGAGAAAATTAATTCGGCTAACAATAATTTCGGCTACGATGAGCTCTCCAGAACGGGATTAAGGATTGTAAGGCGGGGGTCAACTGGTATTGGCAAGGTGGTCTCCAATGCATGTTGGTAGGATAAATCTTACATCATGCTCTCAAGAGCGGTAACACACACATCACTGTCCAAATGCTAACCAACTCTCACTTTTTCACTTCTTACAGCTATTGCGACTATGCCTGTAACTATTGAAAAAACCTTATTCCCTCAATTCTTGTAGTGGTACTGCCATTCTGCCGCCTATAACCAATGTTCTACAGAATTTCCAGACATGTTGGGCAATTGACATTCTGGAACAGCTTGAACCCCAAGAGTCTCTCAATCCTCAAAGTAACACTTCTTGCCATGAGCTTCCCATCCTCGTTTACGCTGCAGAACTGTTAACCCTTTGGACTGTTTCCGACATATAAATATGACTTTACGAGCCAATGTTTCTGACGTATTTATATGCACAAATTCTAGCGGACTTCAATCAAAGCGCCAAGTTCTGAAGGCCTACACAGAGAGAATGGGTCTTCATGGTCGGTGTGTCACCCTGTGAAAAAATCTGGGACCAGCGGTGCATCATGGGAATGCCCTGTTGTTAGTCCATTTTTTCACCATGCCTCCTCGGTAAAATTCCTCACTCCTCGGCGGATTGGGAGGTCTTTGTTCCAAGTTAATAGCTCTAACCAGCGATGAAAAGTCAGTGAAATGAATTCCAGGTTTTGAAAGCGAGTGTTACCGAAAAAGGTGCCCATGATAACGTAATTAGTGATAAAACCCAGATGACCACAACCTTCCACTCTGGTGGCTGGCCGGCTTGTTCACGTTTCACAATCCCTTACCAGACGAAAGAGGAAACTATTTGGTCCGTGTTACAACACCCTGAACAAAATGAAGTTAGCAGTGATAGTGATTTTCAAGGTCATTGAAAGCAGTTTCGATGACAGTGAGAGTGGAATATCCCCAGTGAAGCGCCAGTATGTACGACGTATCAACCATGCGATCAGGTAGTGTTTCATAGTTTGTTGCCAAGTGGAAGGAGAAACTCTGGTAGCACACCCTGGCCGCTACACCATACCTTATAGTGAAGATACGATTATTGTGAACTATGGTAGAATGGGACAGTGATGGGATGATGCAGTGTGTGAAAGTGAGGGTGGCACGCCCATGTGCACCATCACGGGCCACGCTTACTAACCCACGCAGCTGACACATGCACAACCATCCTCACCCTACCCCACACTCCCCACAACCTTGCCCCACCACAACCTGCACATCCACAACCTGCACACCCACAACCACGTACAATATCCAGACCCCACCAGCAGACCGCAACTGGGAATGGCAGGACTGTGACAGTTTGTTTCCCATCCCCTAATGACTTTGATGAAACAAAAGTGGAAAAGCCATCTTTGTCCACTTGAACAATGCCATGAACTGGACTGCTTTGAGTATTCTTCGATGAACCCCTCGAAGACACATGTTCAGGGAAAACAAACACATACTGTGATTATTACACCATGGCAATACAATCTCTCACCAAAATCACGGCTACACAAGTGGAAGGCAGACAACTTGTCAGAATGTACCTGTTTTTTGCCAACAATAATGTTATGCTCACATGTGTAATAAGCACACTATCACCACATACTGGCAACAGAAACGCCTGATTCACTCCAGTTTAGTGACATTATAGGTGTCAATCCGTTTCTGATACTTTTATACGTATGTTAATGTTTACACTATTCAGACAAAACCAGCCTGACAAAGCGACGGTTATATAAAGATCATAAATGTGTTTTATGTACCTGAAAACAAAAGTGCTGCATGTATTTTTATCCCTTTCAGAAGCTTGTTATTGATGAGTCCTTGATTTTATTCAAAGGAGACTCTCATTCAAGCAATATATAACCAAAGCAAGAGGAAACGCTTTGTATAAAGCTATTTGTATCTGTGTGATTGCAGAAGTGGTCTAGTTTTGGATATCATAGTGTACACGGCAGTATATACTTTGAGAGATACCATGAAGTATATTGGGTATCTCCTGGTGAAGTGGTTCGAACAAGATGGAGACATATCTTGGGGAGTTTTGGGGGGTGTTATGGGGCATATGTTATATACTGATAACTGGTACACAAGCCCCTACTCAGTGAGTTCTTTTCTTGCGAGTGAACTGACAGAAGTGTGTGGCACAGTGCGTGGTAATCGTAAAACATATCCAAGGTTCAACGCTGGCCACTCGCAGAGGTGAGGTGCAAGCCTTTGGCGCCAATAGACATCATGGCATTTCGGTGCAGACAAACGTGATACATCACATTGGTTGACATCATTCACAGAAACGAAATGGTAAACCCATGGCAGGGAACAACAGAGACCAATGACCCATACTAAAGCCCTGCAGCTGGTCCCATGGAGCTACAACCTCAATATCGCTTAGTGGACAAATGTGACATGCAGATTGGGTTTGCAGACTGTGTACGCACGAGTTATAAGTGGTATATAAAAAATCTTATTTTTCCATCTTGTTGATATCTCCTATGCAAATGCTTAAACAAATAACAAGTTGAAGACCAACAAAACAACCAAATATGTGAATTTTCCTGTCATATCAGACAAATATTGCAAACTGTACCAATGATCAACTCCCCTGCAATGACCAAGCGCCCACAGACGTCATCTCGTTTGAGCCTGTGATCACTACCCATACAACTGCCTCTAACTAATGCCAAGAAAAATGCTCAGAAGAAGGGTGTTAAGTATTTTGCATACCACAAAACGCCACAAACACGCAAGACACTCGTTTTATGTGTGGAGAGTGGAATGCCCCTCTGCATATACCAATGTTTCAAAGAGTTCCACAAGCTGCAAGCAGTTCTAGGAACGTGTTTAGTTACTGTACATATGTATATACATTTATTGAACAATAGTAAAAAACATTGTTTTGTATTGTTTGTTTGTGTAAACAAAGTTATACAAAAACTAATAGTGATAAAGTTTGTTTCTGTTATTTGTGTTTGTAAACAATGAGTGTATATTTGAAGAATGCACCTTCATTGGTCTCACCGGCCACATAAGTTCCTGGAACAGAAGAAAATATTGAAAAATGCAAGAAACCTTTGAAATAGAGTAAATAAAAGAATACCGGGTGGGTGGCGGTCGCCGCTGTTGCCGTACGCACGTCACTTTCTGCAAACTAATGGGGGCTCTATATCTCGGTAAGTAACTGATGTCTAAAAAAATCTTTAGGCTCAAAACGACTACTAAAAAAAATATTCCTAACATTTTCATAAGAAAAAATAATTTTATTTTTTTTCGAATATTTGGTGGACATAGGAATGACAGTTATCCAGAGAGGGGCCTGAAACAAGACGAAGGGTTAAAGTTTGGAAGGTGATCCCTACACACAGTAGTGTAGAATTTTGGCATTTTGGTCATCCAGCAAAATATTGCAGGTCCATGGCACCGAATGCCCGGTCTGTGGTGCCCGATGACCATTACAATCACATCTTGTAGTCTACCTCCCTCTTGCTTTGTCATGAGGCTAACCCATCTTACTCTTGCCGTTGCCAAGTTTACTTAAATGAGTGTGAAATCTGTTATCTTGAAGAGCCAGAAGGCTTCCCATGTGCTATGGCAGTCTCTTATCTATGCCTCCAAGGGAGACTTCCCCACATTTCTTATTCTCAAGTTACTAAATGTTCCCCCTTCTCTGCGGTCCCATCTTCTGCAGCCTCCTCTCTACGGTCACCCCTTCCACAGTCACAAGTCTCTAATTTTTTTTCTGTCCTGGACTTGGAGGTCCCTACTTTGGCACCTCATTCTGTTCTCACCTCTTGCTCTTCTCACTCACAAGTTTCTGTGTCTACAAGAAACTCGTACAACACCTACTCCCCATTGCCACTCTCCTTCTCTGAAGTCCAAAACATCCCCATTGTTAAAATCTCTTTTAACCCCTCCTTCCCTTTTGCAACCTGCACATTTTTCCATCTCAGCCTCTGTACCCCCGGTTCTTCACCTCTAACTAGCTCTGTTACAAGTGTGGAGGTTCATCCTCCTCCTTGTACAGTACCTTCTTCCCCTGTCCCTCTCAAGTTTCTTCCTCTTCTGCCCCCCCCCAGTTCGCTTCCTTTCCTGTCCCCTCCCAAGCTTCTTCTCTAGTTCCCTTTACTCTTTTGTCCCTCCCCCCCCCCCTACTTGGTACAGCCCATCCTCACCCCTCCTTCCATCTCCAGTATTGTACCACATACAAAATCCTTGTCCTCTGAAACACTTGAAGCTATCTCTAAATATATTGAGACTAGACCATTGATGAACACCGATCCACCTCCTGTTCTTCCTTTGCACTCTTCTCTGTCTACACAGCTCCTTCACAGCATCCCAATTTTTCGCTTCTTAAGTTTTCCACTGCCTCCACATGTGGTTTTTCTAACCCTACCAGTCCGTAGATACTTCTACCTTCTGATTTCTTGTATCTGTCTATTCACAAATCATGGCTTATTTACGGTGGAATATCCACGGCCTCGGAGGTAACTGGGGTGAGCTTCATGTGTTGCTCTCCCAGTTTTACCCCATTTGTGTTTGTTTACAAGAACCCACATTATGCTCATCTGTTATCCATCCCATCTCGGGTTATGATTTATTATATTCATCGGATCCTTTTCCCGATGGAACCTTTAATGAGAGTGCACAGGTATTCCATACCGCCAGCTTTGTTCATACTTCACTACTTTACACTGCAGCCCATATTCTCTTGAATAAGTGGTATACAATCTGTTCTTTGTATCTCCTTGGGCATTACTATCCCAGATGTTGCATTTTCTGGTTTCTTCCTTACGGACACCACTTCTGTTTACTTGGCGATTTTAATGCCCACCATTTCCTCTGGGGGGTCTTACAGTGACTCCCATGGCATTCAGTTGGAGGCTTTTCTCGCTTCTCTCCTTGTTTTAAATACAGGTACTCCTACCCATTTTGAGCCTCGTACTCATTCTTTCTCTTGCATCAATTTTTCAGTCTGCTCTTCCTCAACTGTACTAGACTTCACCTGGTCTGTCCCCTGGACTTGCACGACAGCGATCATTGTCCAATCGTCCTTACTTCTCCTTCGTATTCACCTACACCACCTCGTAGCTCATGCTGGCAATTTGCCGAACAAACTGGACCTTTACTCACATCTAACTGCTTTTAGTGAGGTTCCTTCATCGTCCTCCATTGATGAGCTTTTACACCTCTTAACCTCAGTTTTAACTGCAGCTTCACATTCTATACCCCAAACCTCGGGCAGGCCTTCTCAGAAGTGCGTGCCTTGGTGGTCTCCTGCTTGTGGCTCAGGCAGTACGTTTGAAATGTGCTGCATAGGGCAGGTACTGGTGCAATAGAACCACAGAGAGACTTCTTGATTTTAAGCAGAAGAGAGCAGTCGCTTGCCGTGTCATCAGTGACGTTAAATTGGAAATCATCTTGTCTGTACCTCTCAGGGGCTTCATCTATGCCACTCGTTTCATTCCTCAAAGTCTGCCAGAGAGCTAGAGCCCTTAAACTTTTTTTTCTATCAGAGAAAAATCTATAATGTGCCTTGTACAATTCTGTAACGTGAGGCAACATTCTTCTGCTTGCCGATCGTTGGCAGCTGGGCCTGACTGCATTCATATTTGTATGCTACAGCATTTACATCAGTCAGCCCTTGCAGTCCTCTTACATCTCTTTAATCTTATTTGGTCACAAGGAGTTCTTCCTCAGCTGTGGAAATCTGTCATTGTTCTCCTTTTCTGCAAACCGGGTACTATGGGACATGGTGCCTTCCACTATCACCCATTGCTCTTACCAGTGCAGTTTGCGAGGTGATGGAATGTCTGGTAAATAGACATTGAGTGGTATTTAAAGACACACAGTCCTCTCCACTATCATATGGCTTTTGTAAGGGTCATTCTACCTTTGACCCCTTACTACACTTATATATATCCGTAATGCCTTTGCCAGTAACGACACAACTTGGAGGTATAATATCTTGGCCCAGGCCCACTCCTTAGACTTCCGAGGCAATATACCATTTTTCCTTAAGAACTTCTTAACTGAAAGACATTTCCATGTTGGAATTAATAAAGTGATTTCCCTGGACTTGGTCCAAGCAGAAGGTGTCCTCAGGGGTGTGTTCTGAGCACAACACTTTTTCTCCTTGCTCTAAATGATCTGGCTTCTGTTCTTCCATCCAATATTTTATCATTGCTCTATGTTGATGACTTAGCTATAGCTTGTGCAGGCGCTGACTGTCACTCCATTGCAGTTTCTCTCCAGCATTCAGTCAGCTGTGTTTCCAATTGGGCCACCACTCATGGGTTTAAACTTTCTAGTGCTAAAACTCACTAAATTACTTTCACTAGACATTCTGTCATCTCTGATCATCCATTGTACCTATATGGCTTGCATATCCCAGAAAGTGATAGTCAGGTTTCTCGGCCTTCTGTTTGACCGTAGGTTACCTGGAAAACTTCACATTACCTCTCTAAAGGCAACTTGTCACAGCCGGCTGAACCTCCTTAAAACCCTCGCTCATCTTTCATGGGGGGCTGATTGTAAAACTCTTCTTCGATTACATTCAGCCCTAATTTTATCGAAACTCAATTAGGCAACCAGATATGTTGAGCGGCCTCTCCTGCAACCCTCTCTAGCCTTAATCTCATCCGTCACCAGGGATTACATTTATGCCTTGGTGCTTTTTGCTCTTCACCAGTTGAGAGCCTCTATGCAGAGGCGAATATCCATCCTTGTCCAATCGCCATGATGCTCATTGCCTTCTCTATTATGTTTGCTCTCATGACCTCCGCAATGTATAGGATAGTCACTGTTGTTAGTAGACATTCTTTATATGTTTGTTGTCCCTGTTTACTCTTTTCTCTTCGCCTACATTCACTCTTTTCTTCTCTTCAGTTACCACCTTTCTACGTTCTACCCCCTTGGGAAGTTCCAACAGTTCATGTCTTTCCCACTGCCATGCACAAAGCCCAAGTGCCTATGGTGGCTTCTCTCTCTCTTTTTCTTAACCTCTTCCGATCTCATTCTCATACCATCCAGTGTACATCGATGGTTCCAAGTCTTCTGACAGCACTGGATTCGCAGCAGTGTTTCCGGACAGCATCGTGCAAGGGCATTTATTATCCCCTGCTGGCATTTTTGCGGCTGAATTGTATACCATTCTCGTAGCACTTATCCGTATTGCATCAATGCCTGTGTCACCATTTGTGGCTGTTTCAGACTCCCTTAGTGCTTTACAGGCTATGCGAAAACTTGATACACCTCATCCCCTGGTTCTTCATATTCACCTTTCGTTATGCCGTATCTCTAGCAAGCACAAAGATATTGTTTTTTTGTTGGGTCCCCGGTCATGTTGGCATACAGGGCAATGAACAGGCAGAAACTGCTGCACAGTCAGCAGTACATGACCTCCCAGTTTCATATAGCCTACTTTGCTGTAATTGCTACCCACCTTTGCACCCATTGGCAACAATGTTGGTCTGATCTGTACTATAATAAACTACATTCTGGCCGTCTTCTTATCATCAGTGTCGAGGTTGGGAGACTACTCTCGCCTGTCTTCGCATCAGCCACACTTGTCTTACTCACAGGTATCTCATGGAGAGGCACCCTGTTCCACTCTGTGAGAATTGTCAGGTTCCAGTTTGTTAGCCCCACACTGTTGGACTGCCCACTCTATCAACGAGCACGCAGAATTTACTTCCAACATCGTCACTGCTCTACTACCCTTACTTTACCTTCCCTTATTGTTGATGGACCCTCATTTAACCCAGACTCTTACTGACTTTTTGACAGCAACTGATTACTGCAGTAACTCGGATGGATGATGATGCCTCTAGCACTCCTCGCAACCCTTTCTATCTCAATCTCTTAATAGCCTCTACCCCTGCCCTATCCATTCCCCGGCTTCACTTCATGACCTAGTAATCATCCCTCAACCTCTTGCTACCCAGTACATGTGCATCCTTCCCTGCCTGGCCATGCTGTATGACCCTTGTAGGTTTAGCGCTTCTTTTTTATATATAGGGAGGAGACAAAAATCTTTTGATGTAAAACATCTAGTTTAACTTAAGTAATAAGTAACAGTAATGTAATATTACTTAAAATGTATCAATAATATGGAAAATTTGATAAACTGGTACATAAAAATAGTTCTCTTTGAGCTAATTCATTTTCCTTAAAACAGGAATCTCGTGCATTTTCACTTGCCACGAGTGAAAGATCTCTTGTATATAATTTTAACTAATAAATTAAAGATTATCTAGAAGCTTTAACAATGGAACAAAATTAACATAGATAAATTTAAATATCTTAGATATTAATCATTACTGTCATAGGAAAATTTGATTCATTGTCAGTGTCGTCAAGACCCCCTGAAGGATTCTGATGTTTGTAGCTGTGTGTGTGTGTGTGTGTTGAGGAGCACATGCTTACACACACAGTGCACACTACCAAGTGTGCTTCTACAGAGGAGCACACTCACACATTCATATAGTGCTCACTGATTACGAGGATGATGATGTTTTTTGCACATGTGTTATGGATGAATAGAATTTTCTGTCATTAAGTGAACCAGAAGACATGTTGGTAGGTTGCACTGCACATGTGGCTGAGCTACCAATTCTTGCGGCAGACTGAGTGAGGTAAAGGAGGTTCAAACCCTAGTAGTATGACTAGGCAATACAGTAGACCCTTGACTAACGCTATTAATCTGTTCCTGAGAGCTCATCATTAGTCAAGTTAATTTTCCCCATAAGAAATAATGGAAATCAAATTAATCCGTGCAAGACACCCAAAAGTATTGAAAAAAAAATTTAACACATGAAATATTAATTTTAATACACACAAACTGAAGAAGACATGCACAGTTACATGACACTTACCTTTATTGAAGATCTGGTGATGATTGATGGGAGGGGAAAAGAGGGAGTGTTTTTGATGGTCTTAGTGTTTAGAAGGGGAATCCCCTTCCATAGGACTTGAGGTGGCAAGTCCTTTTTCAGGGTTACTTCCCTTCTTTTAATGCCACTAGGACCAGCTTGAGAGTCACGGGACCTCGTCGCACAACATATCTGCCCATAGAGGCCTGTACCTCCCGTTCCTTTATGACATTCCTAACATGTTTCACAACATTGTCAGTGTCACCATTACACACTTGTTCAGGTTTCAGTCCTTCACTGTCTATGTACTCCTCGAATTCCTGCACATATATTTTCCGGGCTGCTTTTTGGTCCAAACTGGCAGCCTCACCATGCCTTATCACACTACGTATGCCACTACGATTCTTAAATCTCTCAAACCAACCTTTGCTGGCCTTAAATTCACTCACATCACCACTAGTTGCTGGCATTTTTCTAATTAAATCGTCATGCAACTTCCTAGCCTCTTCACATATGATCGCTTGAGAGATGCTATCTCCTGCTATCTGTTTTTCGTTTATCCATACCAATAACAGTCTCTCAACATCTTCTATCAATTGCGATCTCAGTTTCGAAAACATAGTTGCACCTTTGGCAAGAACAGCTTCCTTGATTGCCGTTTTCTTGGCCACAATAGTAGCGATGGTTGATTGGGGTTTTCTGTACAGCCTGGCCAGCTCGGAGACATGCACTCCACTTTCATACTTAGCAATGATCTCTTCATATCCATAGTAATTCTCACCCTTTTTGCTGTAGGGTTGGCACTAGAAGCTTTCTTGGGGCCCATGGTGACTTATTTTGCAGGTGCAATCAATAAAAAGGCTGTGATAATATGAAATGTTCCGATTGTATGCTTGGAAGCGACCGGGGTGGCTGGCTGGCTTGTAAACACTGGCCACTGGCCAGAAGTGGACGCGTCTCAGACAGAAGGAATAGTGTTGGTCGAGTTTTTTTAGCGCTGGTGGATCAGAGCCTGATCAACCAGGCTGTTGTTGCTGGCTGCACGCAAACCAACGTACGAGCCACAGCCCGGCTGATCAGGAACTGACTTTAGGTGCTTGTCCAGTGCCAGCTTGAAGACTGCCAGGGGTCTGTTGGTAATCCCCCTTATGTGTGCTGGGAGGCAGTTGAACAGTCTCGGGCCCCTGACACTTATTGTATGATCTCTTAACGTGCTAGTGACACCCCTGCTTTTAATTGGGGGGATGGTGCATCGTCTGCCAAGTCTTTTGCTTTCGTAGTGAGTGATTTTCGTGTGCAAGTTCGGTACTAGTCCCTCTAGGATTTTCCAGGTGTATATAATCATGTATCTCTCCCTCCTGCGTTCCAGGGAATACAGGTTTAGGAACCTCAAGCGCTCCCAGTAATTGAGGTGTTTTATCTCCGTTATGCGCGCCGTGAAAGTTCTCTGTACATTTTCTAGGTCGGCAATTTCACCTGCCTTGAAAGGTGCTGTTAGTGTGCAGCAATATTCCAGCCTAGATAGAACAAGTGACCTGAAGAGTGTCATCATGGGCTTGGCCTCCCTAGTTTTGAAGGTTCTCATTATCCATCCTGTTATTTTTCTAGCAGATGCGATTGATACAATGTTATGGTCCTTGAAGGTGAGATCCTCCGACATGATCACTCCCAGGTCTTTGACGTTGGTGTTTCGCTCTATTTTGTGGCCAGAATTTGTTTTGTACTCTGATGAAGAATTAATTTCCTCATGTTTACCATATCTGAGTAATTGAAATTTCTCATCGTTGAACTTCATATTGTTTCTGCAGCCCACTGAAAGATTTGGTTGATGTCCGCCTGGAGCTTGCAGTGTCTGCAATGGAAGACACTGTCATGCAGATTCGGGTGTCATCTGCAAAGGAAGACACGGAGCTGTGGCTGACATCCTTGTCTATGTCGGATATGAGGATGAGGAACAAGATGGGAGCGAGTACTGTGCCTTGTGGAACAGAGCTTTTCACCGTAGCTGCCTCGGACTTTACTCTGTTGACGACTACTCTGTGTTCTGTTAGTGAGGAAATTATAGATCCATCGGCCGACTTTTCCTGTTATTCCTTTAGCACGCATTTTGTGCGCTATTACGCCATGGTCACACTTGTCGAAGGCTTTTGCAAAGTCTGTATATATTACATCTGCATTCTTTTTATCTCTAGTGCATTTAGGACCTTGTCGTAGTGATCCAATAGTTTGAGACAGACAGGAGCGACCTGTTCTAAAACCCATGTTGCCCTGGGTTGTGTAACTGATGGGTTTCTAGATGGGTGGTGATCTTGCTTCTTAGGACCCTTTCAAAGATTTTTATGATATGGGATGTTAGTGCTATTGGTCTGTAGTTCTTTGCTGTTGCTTTACTGCCCCCTTTGTGGAGTGGGGCTATGTCTGTTGTTTTTAGTAACTGTGGGACGACCCCCGTGTCCATGCTCCCTCTTCATAGGCTGGAAAAGGCTCGTGATAGGGGCTTCTTGCAGTTCTTGATGAACACAGAGTTCCATGAGTCTGGCCCTGGGCAGAGTGCATGGGCATGTCATTTATCGCCTGTTCGAAGTCATTTGGCGTCAGGAAACATGGGATAGGCTTGTGTTAATCAAATTTTGTGGCTCTCTCATAAAAAATTCATTTTGATCTTCGACTCTCAGTCTGGTTAGCGGCTTGCTAAAAACTGAGTCATATTGGGACTTGAGTAGCTCACTCATTTCCTTGCTGTCATCTGTGTAGGACCCATCTTGTTTAAGTAGGGGCCCAATACTGGACGTTGTTCTTGATTTTGATTTGGCATAGGAGAAGAAATACTTTGGGTTTCTTTCGATTTCATTTATGGCTTTTAGTTCTTCCCGCGATTCCTGACTCCTAAAGGATTCTTTTAGCTTAAGTTCGATGCTTGCTATTTCTCTGACCAGTGTCTCCCTACGCATTTCAGATATATTGACCTCTTTTAGCCGCTCTGTTATTCTTTTCCGTCGCCTGTAAAGGGAGCGCCTGTCTCTTTCTTGCCAAACATGTCCTTTAATTGGTCTTTGGCATGTTGGTAATTAGTGTCAGTGGTTTCGTAATGCCGGACCAATACTGTAATTTGACAGCATCTGACAGATCATCTCTGTCATCTATCTGGGCTTTAAGCTGATCCCAGAAAGCAATATACTCTGTTAAGGTTCCATCGAACGTTGGTAAATTCAACTGGGGAAATCTGGGCAACACATTAACAGGCGTGCTGCTGTTCGTGCTCCCTGAAACATTTGCCGCCCCTGCCATACCTGCCTTCAAAGTCTTTATTAACTGCCTGCAGAGTTTCATCTCTGCTTTACACTCTGCCCTTCGTTCGTCATAGTCCTTCCGAGCTACCTTGACTGTATAGTCAGACTCACCTGCAGCATAGGCCTCTGTCTCATAAGGGATAAATGATTTCCCAAAGGCCGCCAGCCTTTCCTCCAAAGGTTTCAGGCAACTCTCTAATTCCTCACAGTCTACATCCTGATCTTGCCTGGCCATACGACACTCCTCACATGCTTTGTTCAGGCATCCCTTATAGGCTCCCATAAACTGCTTTAATTGACTTACAGCTGAGACAGCTGGTACTTCATCTTCACCTACCATAGTCGAGGTTTAGTTAAGAGCACGGTACTAATTTGTACTTCAGTTAACCCACCCCCACAGCACGAACAGTATTAGGCAAGAATGAACGAGTCTCAAGGCTTTTCAACAAGCTTAACAATTCCCTTTATTATATTGACTCTACTCTGAATTAAAATGTACACTGTTAGCTCTCAAACCCAACTGAAATGTATATCATTGTGAAAGCTTAACCTAGCAATTTCCTGTACAATGCCAGCAAATAATTACAGGACTTAAGCTAGTCTCTGGTATGAATCACAAATCCCACATTAAAATGAGTCAAAGACAATGAAAATCACACAATAAAAATGCAGTATACAAATTAAAAATCACTTTGATAGCACAAATAAATTCAACAATTCAACTTGTGAAACAGTAAATAAATAATGTGTGTAAACAGCTTGGCCTAAAGGTGCCCAGTTTACTCAGTCTAGCGTGGATGGTTGGGTAAGGTAAATCCTAACCTAAATAATGTGCTATAACCTAAACCTGGCTTTAGAACTCACTGTAAATAATAACTAGGCTAAATCTGTCCTGGCTACTATAATTGTTGTAAATATTGCACAAGCCTAGCTTAACTGTGGCTACCTTGCAAATCCACTATAAGTAATTAACACACAAGTCTCCTACTCTGGTTTACTTGTAATCACTGTAAATAATTAAATTAACAAGCTTCTCTAGCCTACCTGACCTGCCTGTAAATTACTGCAAATAACAACTTCTGTGTATAGTCAGCTTGGCCTAGCCTCTGTGTAACTCTGGGCCTGGGTGCTAACTTAACCTAACTCTGTTAAACTGGTTCTTAACTGTGGCCTAGCTATGTTAATTTTAACCTAGCTATTCCACATTATGGTTCAAAGGACCACTTGTGAAAATTTGTCTGGACTGCATCCATGTGAGTTGTCTACCCTGGCAAGCTCTGTTGACACCAAGCCCTGAGGTCGGTACCTCAGCCTCACAAGTGGCTTATAGGACAGATTTTCATAAATGACTGATGTTACAAGAAACCTCACCTGCATGCACGTATAAAGGACTAACTTACTTGGTGTTGGAGAATCTATTCTGGTCTTCAACCTCCCTAAGCTTTAGCCTCATGGACTTCCCCTCAGAACCACGTGCAACCGGGAGCCTTAATTACTGCAATATTCAATTGTTATTAGTGACCTGCCTGCACCTCAGAAATTCCTGTTTCCAAGGGGGTGTGTATCCCCTTGGAATCAGCTTCTAGGCTGACAAGAGACGCCGGTACATACTGGTCATGAACTGCCGGCTGCACAAAGGCCACAGCATGACTCACTTACAATTTTCCCCAGACACTGGCCAGAATCGAGTAGAAAAAAGGGAGGTCTCGTCTTACTGTATGGACCTGACGGAGGAGGACATCTATGGTACATCGAGGTGCCTCCACCAGATTTCCCCAGGTCTAGTATGTGAAGACACGTGGGGGCGCTGCCTGCTGATCACGGCACTTGCTGCTACGACGGTGTCTAGTCTTAGAAGAAAAGGCATTGCAGTCTGACCGGGGCCCCATATTCAAACTTGGGCTGCCAGTTCTCCCTGGCTAACATAACCTAGTGTTTGCCTACATTATCGGCCTATTTGCTACCTACATTAAGGTCTTAGGTCTACATTATTATTATCTACAGTTGCCTCAATAGTTCTAATATTAGTGTACTAACGGTATAAACTTCCTACTTCTTTCCCGAAGGGTAAATCTATCAATTAAGAAGTACCTTCCAACCACCTTCGCCAACCTGGTGCACAACCTGCAACACCCCCCCCCCCCACTCTTCATAGATCTAAACTTACTCCCTGTTCAGTACATCCACACTTATTACTGTGCAATCTACATCTACAGGACCTTAAACTCCAATACACCTTGACCTAAAACGCTTTTCTTTGTATATTGACACTTATCGTCACTTCCCTGATTTTTATGTTTGTGTTTATAAGGGCGCCTACCACCCCACCGTTTACAGTCCATGCTTAAGAGTCCAACGAAACCGTTTAAACCAGTCCCGGTTCGACCATTCAAGTTCGGACCAGTGACGGGTTCGACCAGTCAAGGGTACGAGACCCATCGATGCTGAGTCTGATCATGGTGATGTTGGTCACTTATTTAAACATACTGGTCGTGATTGAGCTAACACATGAGGGATCTACTGAAATTATCTACCCGATATTATTGATTTACTGATAAAAGAAGAATAAACTTGCGTGTTGAAGAAATCGTTGACGCTGGCACTTCCTACATGACGAACGTCCCTCCACCTTGTTTTCAATCCTGTATCGAGCTATTCTATTTTTTTTCCACTCCACCACAATAAATGCTATATATCACTTATAGTTTGACTGGTGCCAAAATATGGAGAAGGACGCTTTTCGTATATTATTCTTCTCGTTGTGTATATTGCGACCCGCGGTAACTACATTATATCAATTCACAGTATAACGTCAGGTATTTCATAAAAAGGCACTAATGAAAGTCCACTCCACTCCACTCTGCTAGTACCATTATAATAACTGGTTATTGCTACAACAACACTGTATTCTGCTATCACTGGTATCAACAAGATAATGCGATACACTAGCAGCCAGAAAGATTATTAAAACACTGACCTTTGTAAGTTTTCTGGCACTTCTGGCCCTGCCCCCCCCCCCCTCAAGCGTATCACTTCATTTACAATTCACCTGTTTTCAAATGACCCTTTAGCCTTTATCCAATATACGTAGGGAGCCACTGAAGTATACACTATACCTATGTATACTCAATTTTATCAGGGAGACTTTCTTTCCTCTGACACGAAAAGTCAATTATTATTATTTTTTTCACCCGGACACAGCCTATATTCCCCTCAGGCAGTAAACTCTGCTAGTTAAATGTCACACGTAGTTCTCCTTTTTTTGACTCAGTATATCATGTTTTTTCCGCCCAAGATAGGTTCCAGCGCTCAGAGGATGTTTCGTATAGGATTGATGACACAAATTACAAGTTCAGCACGTAACTAGCGACCGTGTACACACGAGAAAACCCCGAGCACCAACGAGCACGCGACACAGCTCTAAATCATATAGAGATAAAGCAAAAGTGATCATTTAACACAGGTTAATTTGTAATAATGATAGCCATAGCAGTGCCAAAGTCCGCAGAAACTTACCACCATGGTCAGCTGTTTTAAATAAGAATTCCTGCCTGCTAGTGACTTCGCATATAATCTAGTGATACCGTGAATAGCAGAATACAGAGGTTGTAAAGCAGACTGAACCATATTATAATGTACTTAGTGAGTGAGTACTTTGCATTATTTCTTTTTCTTAAATACGAACTTACTGTGAATTTCGATATAACCAGTAGTTACCACGGACGCAATATACACAACTAGTAGAGCAATATTACAACAGAAAAGCTCCTTTTCCTCCAAAATTTTCCACATCACTGTAGTATAATATCATCATTTATTTGTGGAGACGGAAAAAACTAGAAAAGCTATACAGCGATTGATAAATAAACAAGGGTATAGGCTCGACCGTTCGCATTGTAGAGCTGCCAAAATCATACCGTTCTTCAACACGCAAGTTAATACTTTTGTATCAATCAAATCTCGTATTACTCGTAGATAATTTCAAGTAGATCCTTCATGTGTTTAGCCCACATCACAGAACCAGTATGTTTAAATAATTGACCCACTGACATCAGATCTGCCTGTATCTCACCTCTCTTTATCCTTAAACCCTTGACAGGTTACAAACGGTTTCGTTGAGCAAAAAACAACTTAAACGGTTGGGTTGTAGGCGCCCTATCAAACACAAACAATAAATATAAATCATGAACGTACACGGTAACGTCCAATATACAAGTTTCCTGGAGTTTACCTGGAGAGATTCTCGGGGACAACGCCCCCGCATCCGGACCTGTGACCATGCCTCCTGGTTGATCCAGAGCCTGATCTACCACTTATGCTGCTGCTGCACCAAACCAACGTACTACCACACCCCGGCTGATCAGAACTGACATAGTATGCGAGACCCCTGGCAGTCGCCAGGGGTCATCACACCGCCAGGAGTTATTAATAGAGTATTCAAAGTTGCTAGTGAGAATACAGTAAATAACCGATTCAAATCATTAAGAACTCTGTGTAGTCTGCATCAATCAAACAAACGTACTTCCACATGGATAAATTGTCATTTTTTGTAGAAATTGTGTCACCCCCCTTGCAGAGATCCAAGAACTACTACAAGCATATTAAACAGAATGTTTTTGAGATGCCCAATGAGTATAAATTCTGTGACTAAAATCACAAAGGTATTAAAAGATTAACATCAAAGCTGCTTTCATAGACAACCTGGAAGCTTTCTACAACATATGAAACATAAAAAGCTGGGCTGAATGAATCCTGCCCTTATACGGCCATGGAGTTAGAAACTTAATGCTAGGTGAACGCCTTATCAGTAAATGTGGGGCAGATAGTGCTGTTCCAGGGAGACAGTAATGTGAAGCAGAGGTGCATTCCTGTATAACAGTAATGGACGCTGGAGGTCTGTCCTGGAACATAAGGTGAACTGGAGGTGCTGTCCTGGAGACAGTAATGGTGAAGCTGAGGGGTGCGGTCCTGGGGAGACAGTAAGGTGAACTGAGATTTTGTCCAGTATCGGAATTAACACAGAAGGAATACCTTTAAATGACCACATAGGACAGGAGCCGTATGGGAAACATGCTAGCAAAATAAAAAAACACAATTAATTGCAAACTACTCGAAATACCACAGGAAATACAACACGAGGACTCCACTAAATAGTGAAGAATATTACTAAAAACAACGGTGTGAGCTCCTAGTGATGGTGCTACGAGGATATAATAAGACAGGAAACAGCACCAACAGGGAATACAGTCACAGAAACCCATGCAAACGAAACCAAGCCTTCATAACTATGCACTTGTATCCGCAGACATGGAAAATCTTGAGAAACAGACGGGACATTAATAACTATGACCACAACTAGAAAATGCCAACCCATAAGACAACAGAAAATACAACCCTCCTTCCTGTATGCTTTTTCACCCTGAAATGTGTAACTCTTCAGTACAAAAGACTGTCTATAACTTAAATTGCCAGGCACACCACTAAAGGGACAAAAAGATTCAAAACACCAGGCCATGAAAACCTGGTAGCCACGCCACTCAAAGGGAAGGTTTTTTAGTGCCAGAAGGGAAAAAAAAAACTGCAGAATGTAAAATCGACACAAATCCCATCATTTCCCTGAGTGGAACCACAGTCGAATGGACTCCACTCCAACCAACATATACAGAAACTAATGCCGGAAAAAAAAAATCCCCCCCCTAACCAAAGTACCCCAGTCCGATACATTCTTCTTTGCAAAGTATAAAGGGTCTAAAGCCAGCAACAAACAACAAAATACCTTTCATCGTGACTGCTTGCAGAGCAAAGGCCAATGTTCGCGCTTCACTGAGACCCACATAATATCTGGATAATCTGAGATATCAAATAAAGTACCCGGGGTCAACGCCCCGCTGCCCGGTTCTGTGAACCAGGCCTCCGGGGGGATCATAGCCTGATCAACCAACTGTTTACTGCTGCTGCAACGCAAACCAACGTACTAGCCATAGCCCCCGCAGGTCAGAACCGACTTCAGGGTGCTGTCCCAGTGCCATCATAAGACTGCCAATGGTCTGTTGTAATACCCCCTTATTATGCTGGAGGCATTGAACAGTCCTTCCTCCGGCCCCGCACTTATGAATGGTCTCTTAAACGGGCTATTGACACCCCAAGCTTTTCATTGGGATGTTCATCGCCGCCAAGTCTTTTGCTTTCCGTAGTGGTATTTTGAGTGCAGTTTCGTACTGTCCCTCTAGGATTTCGCAGTTGATCTATAATCATGTAACCCTCCACCGCCGCCTGCATTCCAGGGAATACAGGTTTTTAGGAACCCTCATCGCTCCCAGTAATTGAGGTGTTTTTCTCTGTTATTGCCCGCCGTGAAGTTCTCTGTACATTCTATGTCACAAATTTCACCTCCTTGAAAGGTCTCTTAAGTGTGAGCCATATCCAGCCTAGATAAACAAGTGACCTGAAGAGAGTCATCAATGTCTTGCATCCCTAGTTTTGAAGGTCTCATTATCCATCCTGTCATTTTTTCTAGCAGGATCATTGATACAAAGTTATGTTCCCTTGAAAGGAGAGATCCTCCGACATGATCAATCCCAGGTCTACTGACTTGGTGATTCGCTCAATTTGGGCCAAAATTTGTTTTGTACTCGATGAAGATTTAATTTTCTCGTTTTTACCATATCTGAGTAATTGAAAATTTCTCATCGTAACTTCATAATTGTTTTCTGTCAGCCCACTGAAAGATTTGGTTGATGTCGCCTGTAGCCTTCATTTCTGCAGATGGAAGACACTGTTCATGCAAGACTGTCATCATGCAAAGGAAAACAGATCTTGGCTGACATCCTTTCTAAGTCAGATATAGGTTGAGGAACAGATGGTCGCAAGTAACAGTCCTTGTGGAACAGACTTTTAACCAATAGCTTCCTCGAACTACTCTGTTGACTACTACTCTCTGTGTTCTGTTAGTGAGGAAATTTAATCCATCGACCGACTATTTCCTTTATTCCTTTATCACCGCATTTTGTGCGCTATAACGCCTGGTCACACTTGTCGAAGGCTTTTGCAAAGTCTGTATATATTACATCTGCATTCTTTTTGTCTCTAGTTATACTAGAGCTTGGTCAGTAGTATCCAATAGTTGAACAGACAAGTACCTGTTTAAACCCTTTGTGCCCTGGTTGTGTTAATTGATGTTTATCGATTGGTGTGATCTCTTTCTTAGGACCCTTTCAAATATTTTCATTATATGGGATGTTTATGGGTGAGAAAAGTTCATAGCTAGGAGTAGAGAGGAATATATAACAATAGTTTTCATGCGCACTAGCTCGTTAAGGTTAGGGTCAGTCTATCTCCCAATATTCCCGCCTTTTCTCCCCAACCCCTAAAATTGATAGTTTGTCTGCCAGCTACTATTAAGGTGGTAAGTCACGCTCACCGTTTTTCCCACCTTTCTCCCCCCACCCCAAAGTATAGTTTGATTCCGCTGCTTGTTAACTGGGTCATCTACTCCCTATCCCTGCCCTCCCTCTTCCACCACCCCCCCCCGAAGTGACGTTGGGGCTCTGTGCAAACATAAATCACTCACGCAACACTCCCAACACTACTGTAAATACATCCTTCCTTGTATTCTAGTGGAGTTATTGGTTTAAAAGCTTTCACTTTTGATCAATATAAACATATTCCTTTTCAGCCTTGCTCTATGTTGACTGTTGTTAATAATCACCACATCTTTAAAGTATCTACTTAACCATGGAGAGTGATTATTTTAAGCAGTGGTAACCTGTCACTCTCTCCACTGGATGTCAAGAGGTCACCTGGCAATCAACGGCATAACAAGAAGGACAACTCCCAGACTTCCTCCATGGTGTATTAACTACCTGTGCACCTTATGAAAGAGCAGGACGTAATCCCAGCATTCAGCAGTAAAGAACCTCTTTCCTGTCATCGGAAAATAATCAATTCGATTCGTCTTGTAAGAACTATCCAGTGGATTTGTCAGTCCAACACCGCGACCTCCTCCCCTTAACATCATCAACGCTACTTTCAACAACAGTTCACCAACACCAACACCCTTGTAATATAGCGTTGAGTTCAAATGTAATTTTATTCATTTCATTTTCATTTTTCTTTCAAATAGGATATAGACCTTTCATGTTTTGTTTTATGTTTATGAATAAATATGTTTAACTTTGTGAATTATTATTTATTTTTCTATTCATAAATTTTCCTGAGAGGACCAGCCTATTAATACGTCTAATTGTTACAGGCTGATAAGCCTTCACAAGTGGCACCTTGCCACTCAACCTAATGAATCAAGATTCAACTCCATCTCGAATCTACCATTGAACTTCAATGCCCTACCCACAGACGTTTACCACCAGCCATGAGTAATCATTCTCTATGGTAGGACTAAACGGACATGTATTTGAAAGATTTGTGATTGTTAATGATAAAGCAAATAAATAAGATTTCGTTCGATTTATAATACACCCGAGGGTTAGCACCCATGATAACCCAAGAAAGTCAGGCTCATCAGACTGTTCCTAACTTATTTTCCATTGGTCCTTAATCTTTCCCCAGGATGCGACCCACACCATCGACTAACCCACCCATACCTAATTTGCTGCTATGAACCACAAACATGTGTAAGAAACGTCGAAATGTTTCCACCCCCGGGAAATCGAACCCGTGCCCACCTTGTGAAGCGAGCTTTAGCCACAAGGCCACCGGCCACACTCAATTATGTTAGTCCTCAATTATTGTAAGTCAAGTCAGCATGATAAATATTTCTTCCTCACTTTTTTATGTACTTGAACTCTTGAGATAGACTCTAGGGACCCGAAATTCCATGACAACTTTGTTTCATTACTCTTATTATTCAAGGGAAGATTCCGTAGAACTCTTGATTGGTTGTGAAAAGATTGATGGTAAAGTGACCCCAATTCTATACTGTATGCTCGAGCCGGCATAGAACCTTCGTTTTTCGTTATATACATGTTGTTTAATTTGATCAGGGATCAGCCCTCTGTTTTTAATTTAAGTTTAGGCGGAGCAGGAATTGAACCCACCGTTTCCTTTAATACCCTTTCATGTTCCCCAGAAAAGTTTAATTTATTCTTGCAAGTATATAATACAGTTTTGGATAATGCTGAAATAAGTTAGGAATAACAGGGAAAATTTAGAATCCTTTCATTAGTGCAAATCCAGAAGACATGAAAGAGAGAGAATGAGATAGAAAAAAAGGCAGTTAGAATGCAAGAAAGAGAAAAAGGAGATAGAGAGAGAATCGAAAAAAGAGAAAAAGGCAGAGAGAGAATCGAAAAGAAAAAGAAAAAAGAGAAGAGAATCAAAAGAGAAGACAAAAAGGAGCGTATAGACTTGATCGTGAGAGAGAGCTATATACGTGAGGATCAGTTAAATTAAGGGATCTTAGAAAGAGCAAGGACAAGAATATGATTAAGAAAAAAAGATCACGAGCTCGAACAAACATCGCCTTAATTAAGGAGAATAAAGAAGTTAACTTCTCACAACACAATAGATAAGGAGTAATGGAACACGTGCACTAGTGCACATATTCCAACACGAATTTAACCTCCTCAAGAGGGAAGCCATAACTTCTTACATTAACATTTGAAAATTACGCTAACCCTCGTGAATGCCTCTGACACCTGGCTACCAAGTTAGGTATGTTATTTTCTGTACCCGCCTTTGATAATCTATGCAACTTTGTCCGCTGATATCATATGTTAATTATAACCTACTGAAGAAGCAATCCATAAAACAATCAAAAAACCACTAATTTCAACGGAGAATATTTCATATAACCACCTTACAACCTGGCCAAACTTTCAGCAGTTTCAAACTCTTCTTCGTTTGTTTCGACTTATTGGATGGAGAGTTCAGGAATTGAATCACATTAATCTCTTAAGACTTCATGGTTGCTGACCATTCCTACAGCTCTTCCCCCATACAGAAAACTAACATTCATCAAGAACTAACCTGATTAAAGCTGAGGGAAGATGCGAGGCCTGCTGACTGTATGCTAGGCTCCACAAATCCAAAAGACCTAAAGTCAAGGGTTCATCAGACCGTAGGGAGGAGAAATCACAGCTCTAGTGGAAAGTAAATACTTCTTCTTTATTCCTTTTCATTTGTGTGGTGTTAAGGACATAAACGTCCAGATTGTCCCCTTCTAAAAAGGTCCCAAAAAGTGTGAAGTGTTTTAAAGACTGTATTGACCAAGGAACCCATCTGTTCAGGAACTGTTAATGGACTTTAATGTATCTACCATTATCGAGGACTCTTGATCACATGTATAGTCATTTCTGATAACTGTTCCCTAACCTTAAAAACTCATGCCCTGCTATACTTTCAGACTACTTCCGTACGGAACACTTTTCCTACCACCGTTTACATTGTTCTAAATGTTCACAGGTGGTCTGAAGCCTACTACTCCCATCACTCTTGCTCCGTACTAATAGTCATGTAAAAGGTGCCCTTTTTTCCTTCTGAGGTTGACCTTTCATCCCAAAGATGGAAAAATGTTTCAGAGAACCTCTTCCTGTAAGTCAAGAAGCCCCTCAAAGTTCAGATGAGACAATGTCCTCGTAGATTCATTGGATTTAAAAACCATGATGCTACCCTCGAAACGAGGAAGTAGAATCACCGTTCACTGTAGATAAAGAAGATTATCACCTCCGATACCATAAATGTCTAGACTAGGCTCAGACCAAAGCCCAGCTTCCCTACTGTCCATCCATTATTTCCCTGACTTTAACCTTTAGACATTCAAGGACTCCTTTACCAATACAACTAATTGCCCTCTCTTCAGAATTGCCATAATGCCGCTAACAAATCAAGTAATCCAAAGGGAAAAACTTTTTCATATAATTTGAATATATAAAGAGTATGCTTACAAGTCAGTATTCAAATTAAATTCAGATTAGACAGACTAATTCCATCTAGTTTTCCAATCAAAGACAAGAACTTTCTAAAATGGATCTTACCGCCATGGCCGGACATTCTCTCACGTAAACTTTAAATAAAATTTATGAAACCTATTTTTTGCCTAAAATTCCTCAAAGTCACTACTTATTGGATCGTGGTAAATATTGCCAACTGACATCCTCCCGAGTACCAGCGATTACCTATAGTCAAAATGCCTATCTTACGGTACCGTTTGAAAGAGTAGCTATTGACATCGTTGGTCCTTATCTCCACTTTCATCTGGACATAGGAAAGATATTAACATTGATAATTATTCTACGAGTTCCCTAAGCAATACCTCTTAAAGGCCATAACTACTACAGAAGTGGCTGAAGCCCTTTTCCTTCTACTCCAAGTGGGCATCCCTAAAAATTTTGTCTGACCGTTGACACTAATTCACACTTACTTACTGCAACATCTATACCAACTTCTTCTAGTGAACCTCTCTTCACCAAACTACCCTATCATCCAAGCTGTAATGGGAGGATTGAGCGCCAACATTCGATTCTCAGTCAAATTGGGTACATTAAGAACTTGCTCCCTTAAACTAAGGAGAGGCATCGTTTACCTAACATTGGCTTTGTTTCCAGAGGAAAGTTTCCCAGTGACTCTTGGGTTTTCACTTTGAACTCTCTATGGTAACACCAAGTTCTCACTGTCCATCCTTCAATATTTATGGACTATGAGATAGGTAAATGCTGATTCAGTCTTCTTACCAGTTTCTCCTTGACCTTAGATTCCAAACTTGAGAGAACCTCGACTATTTCGAAAAACCTAGAGCTTGTCATGACCGCAGTTAACAAAACATATTTTGATTACAAGTCAATGAGAAGGTTTTAAATATGGATGAAGTTCTTGTACTCTTGCCGATTAAGGTCAAAAAATTTATTATAATGAAAGTCCCATAAAAAGTATAAAAATTTGTGGAAATTTGACTACCTCATAGAATCCAAGGAAAACCTAACTTTAACATATCAACACCTATGAAATATTACCGATGAAATTCGGTTAAAAAGCCTTAATAATATTGACATTGTTTTCCACATCGAACTGAAACGACAACTGAAGACTTAAAGTTCGGTAATTGGACACATCCAACTACACATGATGAAGAACTACATGACTGGTAATTTTTAGACCACTTCGGGCGCAACGCCCAACATTAATATTAATGAATCTTTTGGATACCGTAAGAGACATAATCACTTCAGATGTGTGAGTAACTTTTCAGACGTCTTTACTGAAATTCCAGTTTACCCCCCACGAGTCCTTAAATTTGCTGTCACTTTTTTGCACAGAACTCTTATTGCCCAAATGATGTTTACCTGGAGTTTTACCTGAGACGTTCCGGGTCAACGCCCCCCGCCCGGGTCTATGACCACCCTCCTGGTGGATCAAGCCTGATCAACCATGCTGTCGCTTGGCTGCACGCAAACCAACGACGATAAGCCACAGCTCGGCTGATTAAACCACTGACTTTAGTGCCTTGTCCAGTCCACTGAAGACATGCCAGTCTGTTGTAATCCCCCTTATGTTGCTGAGGCAGTTGAACATCTCGGGCCACCTGACACTGATTGTATGGTCTCTAACGTGCTAGTGACACCCCTGCTTTCATTGGGGGGTGGTGCATCGTCTGCCAATGTCTTTGCTTTCTAGTGTGGATTCTCGTGCGCAAGTTCGTACAAGTCCCTCTAGGATTTCCAGTGTATATAATCATGTATCCTCTCCCTCCTGCTTCCAAGAATTCAGGATTTAAGGAACCTCATAGCGCTCCCAATAATTGAGGTTTTTATCTCCGTTATGCGCCGTGAAAAGTCTCTTACATTTTCTAGGTCGCAATTTCACCTGCCATGAAAGGTGCTGTTAGTGCAGCAATATCAGCCTAGAAAGAACAAGGACCTAAGATGTCAATCATAGCTTCCTCCCCTAGTTTTTGAAGTTCTCATAATCCATCCTGTCCTTTTACAGATGCATTGATACAATTGTAATGGCCCTTGAAGGTGAATACCTCCGACCATATGTCACTCCCAGCGTTGAACGTTGGAGTTTCGCTCTATTTTTGGCCAGAATTTTGTTTAGTAACCCGTTAAGATTTAATTTCCTCATGTTTACCATATCTGATAATTAAATTCACATCGTTAACTCTATTGTTTTTCTGCAGCCCACTGAAAGATTTGGTTAGCCCCTGGAGCTTTGCAGTGTCCCCTGCAATGGAAGACACTGTCCATCAGATTCGGTTCATCTGCAAAGGAAGACACGGTGCTGTGGCGACAATCCTTGTCTATGTCGAATATGATGATGGAACAAGATGGTAGCGAGTACTGTCCTTGTGGAACAGAGCTTTTTCACCGTAGCTGCCTCGAACTTTACTCTGTTGACGACTACTCTCTGTTTCTGATACTTTAGAAATTATAGATCCATCGACCGACTTTTCTTATTCCCTTTATGGCACGCATTTGGGCGCTATACCCATGGTCACACTTGCGAAGCGTTTGCAACGTCTGTATATAATACATCTGCATTCTTTTGTCCTATCTAGTGTCATTTAGACCTTTCGTAGAGGAGTCCAATAGTTGAAGTACAGACAAAGCGACCTGTCTATACCCATGTTGCCCTGGGTTTGTAACTGATGTTTTCTAATGGTTTATCTTCTTCTTAGGACCCTTTCAAAGATTTTTATGAATATGTAGTGCAATTGCTGTAGTTCTTTGCTGTTGCTTTAAACTGCCCCTTTTGAGTGGGCTATGTCTGTTTGTTTTTATAACTGTGGGACGACCCCCTTCCATGCTCCCTCACCATAGATTGAAAAGGCTCGTGATAGGGCTTCTTGCAGTTCTTGATGAACCAGATTCCTCAGTCTGGCCCTGGGGCAGAGTGCATGGGCATGTCATTTAATCCCTGTTCGAATCATTGCGTCAGGATAACATCGAATAGGCTTTTCATCAAATTTTGTGGCCTCTATAAAAAAATTCATTTTGATCTCGAACTCTCATCTGGTTAGCGGCCTTGCTAAAAACTGAGTCCTATTGGGACTTGAGTAGTTCACTCATTTCCTGCTGTCATCCGTTTAGGACCCATCTTGTTGAAGTAGAGGCCCAAACGACGTTGTTCTCGATTTGTGAATTGGCATAGAGAAGAAATACTTTTGTTCTTTCGATTTCATTATCTTTAGTTTCTTCCCGCATCCTGACTCCTAAAGGATTCTTTAGCTTATAGTTCGATGCTTGCTATTCTCTGACCATGTCTCCCTATGCATTTCAGATATATTACCTCTTATAGGCCGCTCCCCCTGTTTGGTTTTTATTCTTTTCCGATCGCCTTTAAAGGAGCCCTGTCTCTTTCAGTTTTACATCTACTCCTCCTTTTTCTTAGAGGAAAAGCCTTGTGCATACATTCGAGTGCCACCGATTTAATCTTTTCTAGGCTTAATTTGGGGTCTGTGCTGCTTATATATCTTCCCACTTATATCGGTTAGACTTGTTTACTTGGTCCCCACTTTATGAATTTGTTATTGAAGTTGAATTTGTGAATGATCCCTCGAGACTAAACTCATTATCGGTCTGCTCCGCGCATATCATGACTGAACCTCAATTATGTTGTGATCAAGTATATGTTTTTGAAAATGTAACATTTCTTATCAATCATCATTTTTTGAAGATGAGTCTATGAATTCTCCAGTCTATAGTCTCTAATATTTGCTGTTTAAATTGAATTTGTGCATAGATTTAAAAGCTCGCTGAGTGTGAGTTATCATCAAAGCTGCCTCCCTGGTGTTATTACTGCAACAATATTAATTTCTATATTCCTCCGATTTAGGTGCCTTAATTGAAATCCCCCCAGTGCAAGATTTTGGTGCAGGAGCTGGAAGTTTCCAGACATGTCAATTTTTAACAGCTGTTTCCTGTAATTGCTGGATTTGCATCCGAGGCTTGTAGAACTACCTACAATGACTAGGTATTGGTTCTCGTCCTTTACTGCTAAAAACCCACTACATCATTTGAGGGCATTTAGCAGTTCTTGCAAACACGTGAACTCTGCAATTTACATGCCAATCCCCCTTTTTGCCTGTTCACTCTGTCACATCTGTAAAGGTTGTAACCTTGGATCCATAGTTTCGTTTGTCCAATTATCCTTTATGTTGAGGTCTCAGTGAAGCCTCGAACATTGCTTGCCTCTGCAACATCCACGGAGAAAAGGTATTTTGTTGTTTGTTCTGGCTTAGACCCATAAATTTTGCAAAGATGAATGTTTATCGGACTGTGTATGTTGGTAACTGGGGGGATTTTTACCGCATAAGTATCTGTATCTGTTGGGGTTGGAGTGGACCATCGCCTTGGTTCCAACTCCAAATGACTGATTTGGTTACGAATTCTGCCATTCCTGCCATTTTTTTTTCCTTCCTGGCACTAAAAAAAACCTCTCCCTTCTTGAGTGCTGTGGCTACCCAGTTTCCCATGCCCTGGATGATTTTGGAATCTTTTTTCCCCTTTAGATGGTAATGCATGGCAAGTTTAAGTTATAGCAAAGTCCTTCCTGTACTGAATAAGGACACAGTTCAGGTGAAAAAGCTTACAGGAAGAGTTTGCATTTTCTGTTGTCATATTGTATGCATTTTCTAGGTGTCATAGTTGCACGTCCCATCTGTTTGTTTCCAGATTTCCCATGCCAGCATACCGAGTGCTATATTCACATGCATAAAGGTCAAGAACCAAATCCTAGTCATTTGTGGTATCACAACTCCGATGCAACATCCCAGCAATTCCAGAAACAGCTGTTAAAATTGGAACCGGACGTCTGGAAAATCTTCAGCTCCTGCACCCACACTAGCTCCTGGGGATTCAACTTATGCACCTAAAATGAGGAATATAGCAAATAATTTTAATGTTCATAATAAACACCAGGAGGCATCTCAAGATGAAAACACACACTCCCCAGCACGAGCTTTTAAATCCTCATCTCTGCAAACAATTAAATTTAAACCATTAAATATAAGCCCAACTATACTGGAAAAACACTAGACCTCATCTTCACAACAATTGATATCCTGATAAAAATTCACCAATCAAAAACAATATACTCGGGAAGATCACAACTAATTGAGGTTCAGACTGTATGCGGAGCCCCAGACCGACATAAGAACTAGTCACGAACATTCACCAAATTAAACTTCAAATAACAAAAACCTAAAGTGGACCAAGTAAACCTATTCCTAACCGTTATAAGCCCTGGGAAGATATACAAAGCAACACAGACCCCACTTATGCCTAGAAAGATTAACTCGTGCACTCGATGGTTGCACAAGGCTTATACCTCTAAGAAAAAGTAGAGTTATGTAAAATAGAAAGAGACAGGCGCTCCCTTTACAGCACGGAAAAGAAAAACAGAGACGCTAAAAGAGGTCAATATATCTGAATTGCGTAGGAGACACTGGTCAATAAATAGAAAGCATCGAACTTAAGCTAAAAGAATCCTTAGAGTCAAATCGCGTGAAGTATCTAAAGCCATAAAGAAAAATTTTCGAAAGAAACCCAAAGTATTCTCTCCTAAGCCAAATCAAAATCTGAACAACGTCCTAGAATTGGCCCCTACTTTAAACAAGATGGGTCCCTACACCGATACAGCAAGGAAATGAGTGAGGCTACTCAAGTCACATATTACTCAGTATTGTAGTAAGCCGATAACCAGACTTAGATCAAGATCAAACTGAATTTTTTTATGAGATAGCCACAAATTTGATTAACACAAGCCTATCCTAAGTACCTGACGCCAAATGACTTCGACAACACCAGGCGATAAAAGACATCCCCTGCACTCTGCCCCAGGCCAATACGTCAATTAACTCCGTGTTCATTCAAGAACTGCAAGAAGCCCCTATCACGAGCTTTTACCATCCTAACGAAGGAGCATGTGACACGGGTCGTCCCACAGTTACTAAAAACATCAGACGCCCCACACCACAAGAGGCATTAAAGCATAAAAAAAAGCTCACATAGCAACATACCGATAGCACTAAACATCCAAACATAAAAATCTTGAAATGGGTCCTAAGAAGCAAGATCACCACCCATCTTCTGAAACCCATCAGTTACACAACCCAGAAACATGGTTTAAAACAGTCGCTGCCTGTCTGCCTCAACTATTGTTATCACTACACAAGGTACAAATTGCACTAGAAGACAAAAGAATGCATATGGTAATTATACAGACTTGCAAAAGCCTACGAACAAGTGTACCATGTCGTAATAGCGCACAAAAGCTGTCTAAAGGAATAACAGGAAAAGTCGGTCGGGATCTTTAAATTTTTCCTCACTATCAAACACAGAGAGTAGTCGGTCACAGAGTAAAGTCCGATAGGCAGCTATGCGGGAAAAGCTCTGTTCCACAAGGCAAAAGTACCGCTCCCATCTTGTTCCTCAACCTCATATCTGACATAGACAAGGATGTCACCACAGCACCGTGTCATTCCTTTGCAGATGACACCCAAATCTGCAGAAAGTGGTCGTACATTGCAGACACTGCAAGGGCTACAGAGGACATCAACCAAATCTTTCAGTGGCTGCAGAAAACAAAATAAAGGTTCAAACGATGAAGATAATTTCAATTACTCAATAAGTAAACACGAGGAAATTAAATCTTCATCAGAGTACAAAACAAATCTGGCCACAAAATAGAGCGAAAACACCAACGTCAAAGACCTTGATGAGTCAATTCGGAGGAATCTCACCTACAAGGAACACAACATTGAATCAAATTGCAATCTGCTAGTAAGAATTACATATGGATCATGAGACCTTCAAAACTAGGGAGCAAATCCCATGATACACTCTTCATGTCGACTTGTATCTATCAGGCTGAATATTGCTGCACACTAACAGCACTCTACTTTCAAGCAGTGAAATTGCTGACCTAGAAAATGTACAGAGTAACCTTCAACGCGTGCATACGGAGATAAAACACCGTCAATTACGGAGCTCTTGAGGTTTCCTACACCTGTATACCCTGGAATGCAGGCGGGAGAGATCCATGATTAGTATACACCTGGAAAATCCTAGAGGACTAGTACCGAACTTGCCCAACGAAATCACTCACTACGGAATCAAAGAATTGGCAGACGATGCAACATCCCCCAATGAAAAGCAGGGTTTCACTAGTACGTTAAGAGACCATACACAATAATGTCATAGGCCCAACTGATCAACTGTCCCCTCCCACATACATAAGGGGATTACCAACATACTCCCTGGCAGTCTTCAAGCTGGCACTGACAACCACCTAAATCAGTTCCTGACCAGCCAGCTGTGGCTCGTACGTTGATTGCGTGCAGCCAGCAAAACAGCCGTTGATCAGCTTTGGATCCTCACCAGAGGCCTGTCACAGGACCGTGCCGCGGGGGCGTTGACCACCGACTCACTCCAGGTAAACTCTTCCAGATACATTGATGTGGTCTTTAAGTAAATCCTCTACATTATCCTCACAATGCTTTCACAATTACTTTTTTCCGTTTATTGTGATGTTAAATGATTGTTGTATAACCTGATAAGTTTTTTAATTTCCTCTAAGTTTTCCACCTCTGAGTAGTTGAAAGTTCTTTTCATTGAACTTCATATTTTTGAGTTGCGTGCTATTAAGCTATATTAAGTTTATATATATATATTTATATTCTAATGTTTTTGTATATTGACACTTATCGTCACTTCCCTGATTTTTATGTTTGTGTTTATAAGGGCGCCTACCACCCCACCGTTTACAGTCCATGCTTAAGAGTCCAACGAAACCGTTTAAACCAGTCCCGGTTCGACCATTCAAGTTCGGACCAGTGACGGGTTCGACCAGTCAAGGGTACGAGACCCATCGATGCTGAGTCTGATCATGGTGATGTTGGTCACTTATTTAAACATACTGGTCGTGATTGAGCTAACACATGAGGGATCTACTGAAATTATCTACCCGATATTATTGATTTACTGATAAAAGAAGAATAAACTTGCGTGTTGAAGAAATCGTTGACGCTGGCACTTCCTACATGACGAACGTCCCTCCACCTTGTTTTCAATCCTGTATCGAGCTATTCTATTTTTTTTCCACTCCACCACAATAAATGCTATATATCACTTATAGTTTGACTGGTGCCAAAATATGGAGAAGGACGCTTTTCGTATATTATTCTTCTCGTTGTGTATATTGCGACCCGCGGTAACTACATTATATCAATTCACAGTATAACGTCAGGTATTTCATAAAAAGGCACTAATGAAAGTCCACTCCACTCCACTCTGCTAGTACCATTATAATAACTGGTTATTGCTACAACAACACTGTATTCTGCTATCACTGGTATCAACAAGATAATGCGATACACTAGCAGCCAGAAAGATTATTAAAACACTGACCTTTGTAAGTTTTCTGGCACTTCTGGCCCTGCCCCCCCCCCCCTCAAGCGTATCACTTCATTTACAATTCACCTGTTTTCAAATGACCCTTTAGCCTTTATCCAATATACGTAGGGAGCCACTGAAGTATACACTATACCTATGTATACTCAATTTTATCAGGGAGACTTTCTTTCCTCTGACACGAAAAGTCAATTATTATTATTTTTTTCACCCGGACACAGCCTATATTCCCCTCAGGCAGTAAACTCTGCTAGTTAAATGTCACACGTAGTTCTCCTTTTTTTGACTCAGTATATCATGTTTTTTCCGCCCAAGATAGGTTCCAGCGCTCAGAGGATGTTTCGTATAGGATTGATGACACAAATTACAAGTTCAGCACGTAACTAGCGACCGTGTACACACGAGAAAACCCCGAGCACCAACGAGCACGCGACACAGCTCTAAATCATATAGAGATAAAGCAAAAGTGATCATTTAACACAGGTTAATTTGTAATAATGATAGCCATAGCAGTGCCAAAGTCCGCAGAAACTTACCACCATGGTCAGCTGTTTTAAATAAGAATTCCTGCCTGCTAGTGACTTCGCATATAATCTAGTGATACCGTGAATAGCAGAATACAGAGGTTGTAAAGCAGACTGAACCATATTATAATGTACTTAGTGAGTGAGTACTTTGCATTATTTCTTTTTCTTAAATACGAACTTACTGTGAATTTCGATATAACCAGTAGTTACCACGGACGCAATATACACAACTAGTAGAGCAATATTACAACAGAAAAGCTCCTTTTCCTCCAAAATTTTCCACATCACTGTAGTATAATATCATCATTTATTTGTGGAGACGGAAAAAACTAGAAAAGCTATACAGCGATTGATAAATAAACAAGGGTATAGGCTCGACCGTTCGCATTGTAGAGCTGCCAAAATCATACCGTTCTTCAACACGCAAGTTAATACTTTTGTATCAATCAAATCTCGTATTACTCGTAGATAATTTCAAGTAGATCCTTCATGTGTTTAGCCCACATCACAGAACCAGTATGTTTAAATAATTGACCCACTGACATCAGATCTGCCTGTATCTCACCTCTCTTTATCCTTAAACCCTTGACAGGTTACAAACGGTTTCGTTGAGCAAAAAACAACTTAAACGGTTGGGTTGTAGGCGCCCTATCAAACACAAACAATAAATATAAATCATGAACGTACACGGTAACGTCCAATATACAAGTTTCCTGGAGTTTACCTGGAGAGATTCTCGGGGACAACGCCCCCGCATCCGGACCTGTGACCATGCCTCCTGGTTGATCCAGAGCCTGATCTACCACTTATGCTGCTGCTGCACCAAACCAACGTACTACCACACCCCGGCTGATCAGAACTGACATAGTATGCGAGACCCCTGGCAGTCGCCAGGGGTCATCACACCGCCAGGAGTTATTAATAGAGTATTCAAAGTTGCTAGTGAGAATACAGTAAATAACCGATTCAAATCATTAAGAACTCTGTGTAGTCTGCATCAATCAAACAAACGTACTTCCACATGGATAAATTGTCATTTTTTGTAGAAATTGTGTCACCCCCCTTGCAGAGATCCAAGAACTACTACAAGCATATTAAACAGAATGTTTTTGAGATGCCCAATGAGTATAAATTCTGTGACTAAAATCACAAAGGTATTAAAAGATTAACATCAAAGCTGCTTTCATAGACAACCTGGAAGCTTTCTACAACATATGAAACATAAAAAGCTGGGCTGAATGAATCCTGCCCTTATACGGCCATGGAGTTAGAAACTTAATGCTAGGTGAACGCCTTATCAGTAAATGTGGGGCAGATAGTGCTGTTCCAGGGAGACAGTAATGTGAAGCAGAGGTGCATTCCTGTATAACAGTAATGGACGCTGGAGGTCTGTCCTGGAACATAAGGTGAACTGGAGGTGCTGTCCTGGAGACAGTAATGGTGAAGCTGAGGGGTGCGGTCCTGGGGAGACAGTAAGGTGAACTGAGATTTTGTCCAGTATCGGAATTAACACAGAAGGAATACCTTTAAATGACCACATAGGACAGGAGCCGTATGGGAAACATGCTAGCAAAATAAAAAAACACAATTAATTGCAAACTACTCGAAATACCACAGGAAATACAACACGAGGACTCCACTAAATAGTGAAGAATATTACTAAAAACAACGGTGTGAGCTCCTAGTGATGGTGCTACGAGGATATAATAAGACAGGAAACAGCACCAACAGGGAATACAGTCACAGAAACCCATGCAAACGAAACCAAGCCTTCATAACTATGCACTTGTATCCGCAGACATGGAAAATCTTGAGAAACAGACGGGACATTAATAACTATGACCACAACTAGAAAATGCCAACCCATAAGACAACAGAAAATACAACCCTCCTTCCTGTATGCTTTTTCACCCTGAAATGTGTAACTCTTCAGTACAAAAGACTGTCTATAACTTAAATTGCCAGGCACACCACTAAAGGGACAAAAAGATTCAAAACACCAGGCCATGAAAACCTGGTAGCCACGCCACTCAAAGGGAAGGTTTTTTAGTGCCAGAAGGGAAAAAAAAAACTGCAGAATGTAAAATCGACACAAATCCCATCATTTCCCTGAGTGGAACCACAGTCGAATGGACTCCACTCCAACCAACATATACAGAAACTAATGCCGGAAAAAAAAAATCCCCCCCCTAACCAAAGTACCCCAGTCCGATACATTCTTCTTTGCAAAGTATAAAGGGTCTAAAGCCAGCAACAAACAACAAAATACCTTTCATCGTGACTGCTTGCAGAGCAAAGGCCAATGTTCGCGCTTCACTGAGACCCACATAATATCTGGATAATCTGAGATATCAAATAAAGTACCCGGGGTCAACGCCCCGCTGCCCGGTTCTGTGAACCAGGCCTCCGGGGGGATCATAGCCTGATCAACCAACTGTTTACTGCTGCTGCAACGCAAACCAACGTACTAGCCATAGCCCCCGCAGGTCAGAACCGACTTCAGGGTGCTGTCCCAGTGCCATCATAAGACTGCCAATGGTCTGTTGTAATACCCCCTTATTATGCTGGAGGCATTGAACAGTCCTTCCTCCGGCCCCGCACTTATGAATGGTCTCTTAAACGGGCTATTGACACCCCAAGCTTTTCATTGGGATGTTCATCGCCGCCAAGTCTTTTGCTTTCCGTAGTGGTATTTTGAGTGCAGTTTCGTACTGTCCCTCTAGGATTTCGCAGTTGATCTATAATCATGTAACCCTCCACCGCCGCCTGCATTCCAGGGAATACAGGTTTTTAGGAACCCTCATCGCTCCCAGTAATTGAGGTGTTTTTCTCTGTTATTGCCCGCCGTGAAGTTCTCTGTACATTCTATGTCACAAATTTCACCTCCTTGAAAGGTCTCTTAAGTGTGAGCCATATCCAGCCTAGATAAACAAGTGACCTGAAGAGAGTCATCAATGTCTTGCATCCCTAGTTTTGAAGGTCTCATTATCCATCCTGTCATTTTTTCTAGCAGGATCATTGATACAAAGTTATGTTCCCTTGAAAGGAGAGATCCTCCGACATGATCAATCCCAGGTCTACTGACTTGGTGATTCGCTCAATTTGGGCCAAAATTTGTTTTGTACTCGATGAAGATTTAATTTTCTCGTTTTTACCATATCTGAGTAATTGAAAATTTCTCATCGTAACTTCATAATTGTTTTCTGTCAGCCCACTGAAAGATTTGGTTGATGTCGCCTGTAGCCTTCATTTCTGCAGATGGAAGACACTGTTCATGCAAGACTGTCATCATGCAAAGGAAAACAGATCTTGGCTGACATCCTTTCTAAGTCAGATATAGGTTGAGGAACAGATGGTCGCAAGTAACAGTCCTTGTGGAACAGACTTTTAACCAATAGCTTCCTCGAACTACTCTGTTGACTACTACTCTCTGTGTTCTGTTAGTGAGGAAATTTAATCCATCGACCGACTATTTCCTTTATTCCTTTATCACCGCATTTTGTGCGCTATAACGCCTGGTCACACTTGTCGAAGGCTTTTGCAAAGTCTGTATATATTACATCTGCATTCTTTTTGTCTCTAGTTATACTAGAGCTTGGTCAGTAGTATCCAATAGTTGAACAGACAAGTACCTGTTTAAACCCTTTGTGCCCTGGTTGTGTTAATTGATGTTTATCGATTGGTGTGATCTCTTTCTTAGGACCCTTTCAAATATTTTCATTATATGGGATGTTTATGGGTGAGAAAAGTTCATAGCTAGGAGTAGAGAGGAATATATAACAATAGTTTTCATGCGCACTAGCTCGTTAAGGTTAGGGTCAGTCTATCTCCCAATATTCCCGCCTTTTCTCCCCAACCCCTAAAATTGATAGTTTGTCTGCCAGCTACTATTAAGGTGGTAAGTCACGCTCACCGTTTTTCCCACCTTTCTCCCCCCACCCCAAAGTATAGTTTGATTCCGCTGCTTGTTAACTGGGTCATCTACTCCCTATCCCTGCCCTCCCTCTTCCACCACCCCCCCCCGAAGTGACGTTGGGGCTCTGTGCAAACATAAATCACTCACGCAACACTCCCAACACTACTGTAAATACATCCTTCCTTGTATTCTAGTGGAGTTATTGGTTTAAAAGCTTTCACTTTTGATCAATATAAACATATTCCTTTTCAGCCTTGCTCTATGTTGACTGTTGTTAATAATCACCACATCTTTAAAGTATCTACTTAACCATGGAGAGTGATTATTTTAAGCAGTGGTAACCTGTCACTCTCTCCACTGGATGTCAAGAGGTCACCTGGCAATCAACGGCATAACAAGAAGGACAACTCCCAGACTTCCTCCATGGTGTATTAACTACCTGTGCACCTTATGAAAGAGCAGGACGTAATCCCAGCATTCAGCAGTAAAGAACCTCTTTCCTGTCATCGGAAAATAATCAATTCGATTCGTCTTGTAAGAACTATCCAGTGGATTTGTCAGTCCAACACCGCGACCTCCTCCCCTTAACATCATCAACGCTACTTTCAACAACAGTTCACCAACACCAACACCCTTGTAATATAGCGTTGAGTTCAAATGTAATTTTATTCATTTCATTTTCATTTTTCTTTCAAATAGGATATAGACCTTTCATGTTTTGTTTTATGTTTATGAATAAATATGTTTAACTTTGTGAATTATTATTTATTTTTCTATTCATAAATTTTCCTGAGAGGACCAGCCTATTAATACGTCTAATTGTTACAGGCTGATAAGCCTTCACAAGTGGCACCTTGCCACTCAACCTAATGAATCAAGATTCAACTCCATCTCGAATCTACCATTGAACTTCAATGCCCTACCCACAGACGTTTACCACCAGCCATGAGTAATCATTCTCTATGGTAGGACTAAACGGACATGTATTTGAAAGATTTGTGATTGTTAATGATAAAGCAAATAAATAAGATTTCGTTCGATTTATAATACACCCGAGGGTTAGCACCCATGATAACCCAAGAAAGTCAGGCTCATCAGACTGTTCCTAACTTATTTTCCATTGGTCCTTAATCTTTCCCCAGGATGCGACCCACACCATCGACTAACCCACCCATACCTAATTTGCTGCTATGAACCACAAACATGTGTAAGAAACGTCGAAATGTTTCCACCCCCGGGAAATCGAACCCGTGCCCACCTTGTGAAGCGAGCTTTAGCCACAAGGCCACCGGCCACACTCAATTATGTTAGTCCTCAATTATTGTAAGTCAAGTCAGCATGATAAATATTTCTTCCTCACTTTTTTATGTACTTGAACTCTTGAGATAGACTCTAGGGACCCGAAATTCCATGACAACTTTGTTTCATTACTCTTATTATTCAAGGGAAGATTCCGTAGAACTCTTGATTGGTTGTGAAAAGATTGATGGTAAAGTGACCCCAATTCTATACTGTATGCTCGAGCCGGCATAGAACCTTCGTTTTTCGTTATATACATGTTGTTTAATTTGATCAGGGATCAGCCCTCTGTTTTTAATTTAAGTTTAGGCGGAGCAGGAATTGAACCCACCGTTTCCTTTAATACCCTTTCATGTTCCCCAGAAAAGTTTAATTTATTCTTGCAAGTATATAATACAGTTTTGGATAATGCTGAAATAAGTTAGGAATAACAGGGAAAATTTAGAATCCTTTCATTAGTGCAAATCCAGAAGACATGAAAGAGAGAGAATGAGATAGAAAAAAAGGCAGTTAGAATGCAAGAAAGAGAAAAAGGAGATAGAGAGAGAATCGAAAAAAGAGAAAAAGGCAGAGAGAGAATCGAAAAGAAAAAGAAAAAAGAGAAGAGAATCAAAAGAGAAGACAAAAAGGAGCGTATAGACTTGATCGTGAGAGAGAGCTATATACGTGAGGATCAGTTAAATTAAGGGATCTTAGAAAGAGCAAGGACAAGAATATGATTAAGAAAAAAAGATCACGAGCTCGAACAAACATCGCCTTAATTAAGGAGAATAAAGAAGTTAACTTCTCACAACACAATAGATAAGGAGTAATGGAACACGTGCACTAGTGCACATATTCCAACACGAATTTAACCTCCTCAAGAGGGAAGCCATAACTTCTTACATTAACATTTGAAAATTACGCTAACCCTCGTGAATGCCTCTGACACCTGGCTACCAAGTTAGGTATGTTATTTTCTGTACCCGCCTTTGATAATCTATGCAACTTTGTCCGCTGATATCATATGTTAATTATAACCTACTGAAGAAGCAATCCATAAAACAATCAAAAAACCACTAATTTCAACGGAGAATATTTCATATAACCACCTTACAACCTGGCCAAACTTTCAGCAGTTTCAAACTCTTCTTCGTTTGTTTCGACTTATTGGATGGAGAGTTCAGGAATTGAATCACATTAATCTCTTAAGACTTCATGGTTGCTGACCATTCCTACAGCTCTTCCCCCATACAGAAAACTAACATTCATCAAGAACTAACCTGATTAAAGCTGAGGGAAGATGCGAGGCCTGCTGACTGTATGCTAGGCTCCACAAATCCAAAAGACCTAAAGTCAAGGGTTCATCAGACCGTAGGGAGGAGAAATCACAGCTCTAGTGGAAAGTAAATACTTCTTCTTTATTCCTTTTCATTTGTGTGGTGTTAAGGACATAAACGTCCAGATTGTCCCCTTCTAAAAAGGTCCCAAAAAGTGTGAAGTGTTTTAAAGACTGTATTGACCAAGGAACCCATCTGTTCAGGAACTGTTAATGGACTTTAATGTATCTACCATTATCGAGGACTCTTGATCACATGTATAGTCATTTCTGATAACTGTTCCCTAACCTTAAAAACTCATGCCCTGCTATACTTTCAGACTACTTCCGTACGGAACACTTTTCCTACCACCGTTTACATTGTTCTAAATGTTCACAGGTGGTCTGAAGCCTACTACTCCCATCACTCTTGCTCCGTACTAATAGTCATGTAAAAGGTGCCCTTTTTTCCTTCTGAGGTTGACCTTTCATCCCAAAGATGGAAAAATGTTTCAGAGAACCTCTTCCTGTAAGTCAAGAAGCCCCTCAAAGTTCAGATGAGACAATGTCCTCGTAGATTCATTGGATTTAAAAACCATGATGCTACCCTCGAAACGAGGAAGTAGAATCACCGTTCACTGTAGATAAAGAAGATTATCACCTCCGATACCATAAATGTCTAGACTAGGCTCAGACCAAAGCCCAGCTTCCCTACTGTCCATCCATTATTTCCCTGACTTTAACCTTTAGACATTCAAGGACTCCTTTACCAATACAACTAATTGCCCTCTCTTCAGAATTGCCATAATGCCGCTAACAAATCAAGTAATCCAAAGGGAAAAACTTTTTCATATAATTTGAATATATAAAGAGTATGCTTACAAGTCAGTATTCAAATTAAATTCAGATTAGACAGACTAATTCCATCTAGTTTTCCAATCAAAGACAAGAACTTTCTAAAATGGATCTTACCGCCATGGCCGGACATTCTCTCACGTAAACTTTAAATAAAATTTATGAAACCTATTTTTTGCCTAAAATTCCTCAAAGTCACTACTTATTGGATCGTGGTAAATATTGCCAACTGACATCCTCCCGAGTACCAGCGATTACCTATAGTCAAAATGCCTATCTTACGGTACCGTTTGAAAGAGTAGCTATTGACATCGTTGGTCCTTATCTCCACTTTCATCTGGACATAGGAAAGATATTAACATTGATAATTATTCTACGAGTTCCCTAAGCAATACCTCTTAAAGGCCATAACTACTACAGAAGTGGCTGAAGCCCTTTTCCTTCTACTCCAAGTGGGCATCCCTAAAAATTTTGTCTGACCGTTGACACTAATTCACACTTACTTACTGCAACATCTATACCAACTTCTTCTAGTGAACCTCTCTTCACCAAACTACCCTATCATCCAAGCTGTAATGGGAGGATTGAGCGCCAACATTCGATTCTCAGTCAAATTGGGTACATTAAGAACTTGCTCCCTTAAACTAAGGAGAGGCATCGTTTACCTAACATTGGCTTTGTTTCCAGAGGAAAGTTTCCCAGTGACTCTTGGGTTTTCACTTTGAACTCTCTATGGTAACACCAAGTTCTCACTGTCCATCCTTCAATATTTATGGACTATGAGATAGGTAAATGCTGATTCAGTCTTCTTACCAGTTTCTCCTTGACCTTAGATTCCAAACTTGAGAGAACCTCGACTATTTCGAAAAACCTAGAGCTTGTCATGACCGCAGTTAACAAAACATATTTTGATTACAAGTCAATGAGAAGGTTTTAAATATGGATGAAGTTCTTGTACTCTTGCCGATTAAGGTCAAAAAATTTATTATAATGAAAGTCCCATAAAAAGTATAAAAATTTGTGGAAATTTGACTACCTCATAGAATCCAAGGAAAACCTAACTTTAACATATCAACACCTATGAAATATTACCGATGAAATTCGGTTAAAAAGCCTTAATAATATTGACATTGTTTTCCACATCGAACTGAAACGACAACTGAAGACTTAAAGTTCGGTAATTGGACACATCCAACTACACATGATGAAGAACTACATGACTGGTAATTTTTAGACCACTTCGGGCGCAACGCCCAACATTAATATTAATGAATCTTTTGGATACCGTAAGAGACATAATCACTTCAGATGTGTGAGTAACTTTTCAGACGTCTTTACTGAAATTCCAGTTTACCCCCCACGAGTCCTTAAATTTGCTGTCACTTTTTTGCACAGAACTCTTATTGCCCAAATGATGTTTACCTGGAGTTTTACCTGAGACGTTCCGGGTCAACGCCCCCCGCCCGGGTCTATGACCACCCTCCTGGTGGATCAAGCCTGATCAACCATGCTGTCGCTTGGCTGCACGCAAACCAACGACGATAAGCCACAGCTCGGCTGATTAAACCACTGACTTTAGTGCCTTGTCCAGTCCACTGAAGACATGCCAGTCTGTTGTAATCCCCCTTATGTTGCTGAGGCAGTTGAACATCTCGGGCCACCTGACACTGATTGTATGGTCTCTAACGTGCTAGTGACACCCCTGCTTTCATTGGGGGGTGGTGCATCGTCTGCCAATGTCTTTGCTTTCTAGTGTGGATTCTCGTGCGCAAGTTCGTACAAGTCCCTCTAGGATTTCCAGTGTATATAATCATGTATCCTCTCCCTCCTGCTTCCAAGAATTCAGGATTTAAGGAACCTCATAGCGCTCCCAATAATTGAGGTTTTTATCTCCGTTATGCGCCGTGAAAAGTCTCTTACATTTTCTAGGTCGCAATTTCACCTGCCATGAAAGGTGCTGTTAGTGCAGCAATATCAGCCTAGAAAGAACAAGGACCTAAGATGTCAATCATAGCTTCCTCCCCTAGTTTTTGAAGTTCTCATAATCCATCCTGTCCTTTTACAGATGCATTGATACAATTGTAATGGCCCTTGAAGGTGAATACCTCCGACCATATGTCACTCCCAGCGTTGAACGTTGGAGTTTCGCTCTATTTTTGGCCAGAATTTTGTTTAGTAACCCGTTAAGATTTAATTTCCTCATGTTTACCATATCTGATAATTAAATTCACATCGTTAACTCTATTGTTTTTCTGCAGCCCACTGAAAGATTTGGTTAGCCCCTGGAGCTTTGCAGTGTCCCCTGCAATGGAAGACACTGTCCATCAGATTCGGTTCATCTGCAAAGGAAGACACGGTGCTGTGGCGACAATCCTTGTCTATGTCGAATATGATGATGGAACAAGATGGTAGCGAGTACTGTCCTTGTGGAACAGAGCTTTTTCACCGTAGCTGCCTCGAACTTTACTCTGTTGACGACTACTCTCTGTTTCTGATACTTTAGAAATTATAGATCCATCGACCGACTTTTCTTATTCCCTTTATGGCACGCATTTGGGCGCTATACCCATGGTCACACTTGCGAAGCGTTTGCAACGTCTGTATATAATACATCTGCATTCTTTTGTCCTATCTAGTGTCATTTAGACCTTTCGTAGAGGAGTCCAATAGTTGAAGTACAGACAAAGCGACCTGTCTATACCCATGTTGCCCTGGGTTTGTAACTGATGTTTTCTAATGGTTTATCTTCTTCTTAGGACCCTTTCAAAGATTTTTATGAATATGTAGTGCAATTGCTGTAGTTCTTTGCTGTTGCTTTAAACTGCCCCTTTTGAGTGGGCTATGTCTGTTTGTTTTTATAACTGTGGGACGACCCCCTTCCATGCTCCCTCACCATAGATTGAAAAGGCTCGTGATAGGGCTTCTTGCAGTTCTTGATGAACCAGATTCCTCAGTCTGGCCCTGGGGCAGAGTGCATGGGCATGTCATTTAATCCCTGTTCGAATCATTGCGTCAGGATAACATCGAATAGGCTTTTCATCAAATTTTGTGGCCTCTATAAAAAAATTCATTTTGATCTCGAACTCTCATCTGGTTAGCGGCCTTGCTAAAAACTGAGTCCTATTGGGACTTGAGTAGTTCACTCATTTCCTGCTGTCATCCGTTTAGGACCCATCTTGTTGAAGTAGAGGCCCAAACGACGTTGTTCTCGATTTGTGAATTGGCATAGAGAAGAAATACTTTTGTTCTTTCGATTTCATTATCTTTAGTTTCTTCCCGCATCCTGACTCCTAAAGGATTCTTTAGCTTATAGTTCGATGCTTGCTATTCTCTGACCATGTCTCCCTATGCATTTCAGATATATTACCTCTTATAGGCCGCTCCCCCTGTTTGGTTTTTATTCTTTTCCGATCGCCTTTAAAGGAGCCCTGTCTCTTTCAGTTTTACATCTACTCCTCCTTTTTCTTAGAGGAAAAGCCTTGTGCATACATTCGAGTGCCACCGATTTAATCTTTTCTAGGCTTAATTTGGGGTCTGTGCTGCTTATATATCTTCCCACTTATATCGGTTAGACTTGTTTACTTGGTCCCCACTTTATGAATTTGTTATTGAAGTTGAATTTGTGAATGATCCCTCGAGACTAAACTCATTATCGGTCTGCTCCGCGCATATCATGACTGAACCTCAATTATGTTGTGATCAAGTATATGTTTTTGAAAATGTAACATTTCTTATCAATCATCATTTTTTGAAGATGAGTCTATGAATTCTCCAGTCTATAGTCTCTAATATTTGCTGTTTAAATTGAATTTGTGCATAGATTTAAAAGCTCGCTGAGTGTGAGTTATCATCAAAGCTGCCTCCCTGGTGTTATTACTGCAACAATATTAATTTCTATATTCCTCCGATTTAGGTGCCTTAATTGAAATCCCCCCAGTGCAAGATTTTGGTGCAGGAGCTGGAAGTTTCCAGACATGTCAATTTTTAACAGCTGTTTCCTGTAATTGCTGGATTTGCATCCGAGGCTTGTAGAACTACCTACAATGACTAGGTATTGGTTCTCGTCCTTTACTGCTAAAAACCCACTACATCATTTGAGGGCATTTAGCAGTTCTTGCAAACACGTGAACTCTGCAATTTACATGCCAATCCCCCTTTTTGCCTGTTCACTCTGTCACATCTGTAAAGGTTGTAACCTTGGATCCATAGTTTCGTTTGTCCAATTATCCTTTATGTTGAGGTCTCAGTGAAGCCTCGAACATTGCTTGCCTCTGCAACATCCACGGAGAAAAGGTATTTTGTTGTTTGTTCTGGCTTAGACCCATAAATTTTGCAAAGATGAATGTTTATCGGACTGTGTATGTTGGTAACTGGGGGGATTTTTACCGCATAAGTATCTGTATCTGTTGGGGTTGGAGTGGACCATCGCCTTGGTTCCAACTCCAAATGACTGATTTGGTTACGAATTCTGCCATTCCTGCCATTTTTTTTTCCTTCCTGGCACTAAAAAAAACCTCTCCCTTCTTGAGTGCTGTGGCTACCCAGTTTCCCATGCCCTGGATGATTTTGGAATCTTTTTTCCCCTTTAGATGGTAATGCATGGCAAGTTTAAGTTATAGCAAAGTCCTTCCTGTACTGAATAAGGACACAGTTCAGGTGAAAAAGCTTACAGGAAGAGTTTGCATTTTCTGTTGTCATATTGTATGCATTTTCTAGGTGTCATAGTTGCACGTCCCATCTGTTTGTTTCCAGATTTCCCATGCCAGCATACCGAGTGCTATATTCACATGCATAAAGGTCAAGAACCAAATCCTAGTCATTTGTGGTATCACAACTCCGATGCAACATCCCAGCAATTCCAGAAACAGCTGTTAAAATTGGAACCGGACGTCTGGAAAATCTTCAGCTCCTGCACCCACACTAGCTCCTGGGGATTCAACTTATGCACCTAAAATGAGGAATATAGCAAATAATTTTAATGTTCATAATAAACACCAGGAGGCATCTCAAGATGAAAACACACACTCCCCAGCACGAGCTTTTAAATCCTCATCTCTGCAAACAATTAAATTTAAACCATTAAATATAAGCCCAACTATACTGGAAAAACACTAGACCTCATCTTCACAACAATTGATATCCTGATAAAAATTCACCAATCAAAAACAATATACTCGGGAAGATCACAACTAATTGAGGTTCAGACTGTATGCGGAGCCCCAGACCGACATAAGAACTAGTCACGAACATTCACCAAATTAAACTTCAAATAACAAAAACCTAAAGTGGACCAAGTAAACCTATTCCTAACCGTTATAAGCCCTGGGAAGATATACAAAGCAACACAGACCCCACTTATGCCTAGAAAGATTAACTCGTGCACTCGATGGTTGCACAAGGCTTATACCTCTAAGAAAAAGTAGAGTTATGTAAAATAGAAAGAGACAGGCGCTCCCTTTACAGCACGGAAAAGAAAAACAGAGACGCTAAAAGAGGTCAATATATCTGAATTGCGTAGGAGACACTGGTCAATAAATAGAAAGCATCGAACTTAAGCTAAAAGAATCCTTAGAGTCAAATCGCGTGAAGTATCTAAAGCCATAAAGAAAAATTTTCGAAAGAAACCCAAAGTATTCTCTCCTAAGCCAAATCAAAATCTGAACAACGTCCTAGAATTGGCCCCTACTTTAAACAAGATGGGTCCCTACACCGATACAGCAAGGAAATGAGTGAGGCTACTCAAGTCACATATTACTCAGTATTGTAGTAAGCCGATAACCAGACTTAGATCAAGATCAAACTGAATTTTTTTATGAGATAGCCACAAATTTGATTAACACAAGCCTATCCTAAGTACCTGACGCCAAATGACTTCGACAACACCAGGCGATAAAAGACATCCCCTGCACTCTGCCCCAGGCCAATACGTCAATTAACTCCGTGTTCATTCAAGAACTGCAAGAAGCCCCTATCACGAGCTTTTACCATCCTAACGAAGGAGCATGTGACACGGGTCGTCCCACAGTTACTAAAAACATCAGACGCCCCACACCACAAGAGGCATTAAAGCATAAAAAAAAGCTCACATAGCAACATACCGATAGCACTAAACATCCAAACATAAAAATCTTGAAATGGGTCCTAAGAAGCAAGATCACCACCCATCTTCTGAAACCCATCAGTTACACAACCCAGAAACATGGTTTAAAACAGTCGCTGCCTGTCTGCCTCAACTATTGTTATCACTACACAAGGTACAAATTGCACTAGAAGACAAAAGAATGCATATGGTAATTATACAGACTTGCAAAAGCCTACGAACAAGTGTACCATGTCGTAATAGCGCACAAAAGCTGTCTAAAGGAATAACAGGAAAAGTCGGTCGGGATCTTTAAATTTTTCCTCACTATCAAACACAGAGAGTAGTCGGTCACAGAGTAAAGTCCGATAGGCAGCTATGCGGGAAAAGCTCTGTTCCACAAGGCAAAAGTACCGCTCCCATCTTGTTCCTCAACCTCATATCTGACATAGACAAGGATGTCACCACAGCACCGTGTCATTCCTTTGCAGATGACACCCAAATCTGCAGAAAGTGGTCGTACATTGCAGACACTGCAAGGGCTACAGAGGACATCAACCAAATCTTTCAGTGGCTGCAGAAAACAAAATAAAGGTTCAAACGATGAAGATAATTTCAATTACTCAATAAGTAAACACGAGGAAATTAAATCTTCATCAGAGTACAAAACAAATCTGGCCACAAAATAGAGCGAAAACACCAACGTCAAAGACCTTGATGAGTCAATTCGGAGGAATCTCACCTACAAGGAACACAACATTGAATCAAATTGCAATCTGCTAGTAAGAATTACATATGGATCATGAGACCTTCAAAACTAGGGAGCAAATCCCATGATACACTCTTCATGTCGACTTGTATCTATCAGGCTGAATATTGCTGCACACTAACAGCACTCTACTTTCAAGCAGTGAAATTGCTGACCTAGAAAATGTACAGAGTAACCTTCAACGCGTGCATACGGAGATAAAACACCGTCAATTACGGAGCTCTTGAGGTTTCCTACACCTGTATACCCTGGAATGCAGGCGGGAGAGATCCATGATTAGTATACACCTGGAAAATCCTAGAGGACTAGTACCGAACTTGCCCAACGAAATCACTCACTACGGAATCAAAGAATTGGCAGACGATGCAACATCCCCCAATGAAAAGCAGGGTTTCACTAGTACGTTAAGAGACCATACACAATAATGTCATAGGCCCAACTGATCAACTGTCCCCTCCCACATACATAAGGGGATTACCAACATACTCCCTGGCAGTCTTCAAGCTGGCACTGACAACCACCTAAATCAGTTCCTGACCAGCCAGCTGTGGCTCGTACGTTGATTGCGTGCAGCCAGCAAAACAGCCGTTGATCAGCTTTGGATCCTCACCAGAGGCCTGTCACAGGACCGTGCCGCGGGGGCGTTGACCACCGACTCACTCCAGGTAAACTCTTCCAGATACATTGATGTGGTCTTTAAGTAAATCCTCTACATTATCCTCACAATGCTTTCACAATTACTTTTTTCCGTTTATTGTGATGTTAAATGATTGTTGTATAACCTGATAAGTTTTTTAATTTCCTCTAAGTTTTCCACCTCTGAGTAGTTGAAAGTTCTTTTCATTGAACTTCATATTTTTGAGTTGCGTGCTATTAAGCTATATTAAGTTTATATATATATATTTATAATGAGAGGTAAAGCTGAGGTTCATCTTTTACCAGTTTCTCCCTTGACCTTAATCCAAACTTGGGGAAACCTCTGACATAGTTTCAAAAAAAAAACCAAGTTTGTCAATGGACCAGTAAAACATATTTGATTAAAAAAAGTCAGAGGAGAAGTTTTAAAGTAGGGGATGAAGTTCTTGTACTTTTGCCGATTAAGTCAAATAAATATTAGAAAGCATGGAAAGGTCCATATAAAGTATTAAAAATTTGTGGGAAAGTTGACTACCTCATAGAAGTCAAGGGGAAACCTAAGCTTTATCATATCAACATCCTTAAGAAATATTACCGAAGAAATTCGGTTAATTGCCTTAATAACTTTGACTTTGTTTTTCCACACGAACTTGATACGACAACTGAAGAATGTAAAGTGTGCGTAATTGACACCTCTAACTTACACTATGATGAAGAACTACATGACTTGGTGATTTTTTGACCACTCGGGCGCAACCAACATTAATATTAATGAATCTTTGGATGACCGTAAGAGACATGAACTACTTCAATGTGTGAGTAACTTTTCAGACGTCTTTACTGATATTCCAGGTGTTACCCCCACGGTAGTCCATAAGATTGCAGTCACTTGTTTGCACAGAACTGCTTAATGCCTCAAATGATGTTTACCTGGAGTTTACCTGGAGAGAGTTCCGGGGGTCAACGCCCCCGCGGCCCGGTCTGTGACCAGGCCTCCTGGTGGATCAGAGCCTGATCAACCAGGCTGTTGCTGCTGGCTGCACGCAAACCAACGTACGAGCCACAGCCCGGCTGATCCGGAACTGACTTTAGGTGCTTGTCCAGTGCCAGCTTGAAGACTGCCAGGGGTCTGTTGGTAATCCCCCTTATGTGTGCTGGGAGGCAGTTGAACAGTCTCGGGCCCCTGACACTTATTGTATGGTCTCTTAACGTGCTAGTGAACCCCCTGCTTTTCATTGGGGGGTGGTGCATCGTCTGCCAATTTCTTTTGCTTTCGTAGTGAGTGATTCTCGTGCGCAAATTCGGTACTAGTCCCTCTAGGATTTTCCAGGTGTAAAATTTAAACATGTATCTCTCCCTCCTGCGTTCCAGGGAATACAGGTTTTGGAACCTCAAGCGCTCCCAATAATTGAGGTGTTTTATCTCCGTTATGCGCCGTGAAAGGTCTCTGTACATTTTCTAGGTCGGCAATTTTACCTGCCTTGAAAGGTGCTGTTAGTGTGCAGCAATATTCCAGCCTAGATAGAACCAGTGACCTGAAGAGTGTCATCATGGGCTTGGCCTCCCTTTTTGAAGGTTCTCATTATCCATCCTGTCATTTTTCTAGCAGATGCGATTGATACAATGTTAGGTCCTTGAAGGTGAGATCCTCCGACATGATCACTCCCAGGTCTTTGACGTTGGGGTTTCGCTCTATTTTGTGGCCAGAATTTGTTTTGTACTCCGATGAAGATTTAATTTCCTCATGTTTACCCTATCTGAGTAATTGAAATTTCTCATCGTTGAACTTCATATTGTTTTCTGCAGCCCACTGAAAGATTTGGTTGATGTCCGCCTGGAGCTTTGCAGTGTCTGCAATGGAAGACACTGTCATGCAGATTCGGGTGTCATCTGCAAAGGAAGACACGGGCTGTGGCTGACATCCTTGTCTATGTCGGATATGAGATGAGGAACAAGATGGGAGCGAGTACTGTGCCTTGTGGAACAGAGCTTTTCACCGTAGCTGCCTCGGATTTTATCTGTTGACGACACTCCTGTGTTCTGTTATGGGGAAATTTATAGATCCATCGACCGACTTTTCCTGTTTTTCCCTTTAGCACGCATTTTGTCGCAAAACCCATGGCACACTTGTCAAAGGGCTTTTCAAAGTCTGTATATATTACATCTGCATTTTTTTTGTCTCAGGCATTTAGGACCTTGTCGAGTGACCCAATATTTGAACAAAAAGAGGACCTTTCAAAAACCCATGTTGCCCTGGGTTTGAACTGAGGGGTTTCTAGATGGGGGGGACTTGCTTCTTAGGACCCTTTCAAAAATTTTTAAATATGGGAGTTAGTGCTATTGGTCGTAGTTCTTTGCTTTCTTTACTGCCCCCTTGTGGAGTGGGGCTAGTCTGTTGTTTTTTGTAACGTGGGACACCCCCCGGAGCTCCCCCTCCATAGGATGGAAAAGGCTCGTGATAGGGCTTCTTTCAGTTCTTGATGAACACAGAGTTCCACATCTGGCCCTGGGCAGAGTGCATGGGCATGTCATTTATGCCTGCGAAATCATTTGGCGTCAGGATAACTCGGAAGGCTGGTTCATCAAATTTTGTGTCCCCCCATAAAAAATTTTATTTTTACTTTGACTCTCATCGGTTAGCGGCTTCTAAAAACTGAGTCATATTGGGACTTGAGTAGTTCCTCATTTTCCCTTTCGTCATCCGTGTAGGACCCATCTTTTTGAAGTAGGGCCCAAAAACGGCGTGTTCTCGATTTTGATTTTGGGAAGGAGAAGAAATACTTTGGTTTTTTTTCGATTTCATTTATTGGGCTTTTATTTCTTCCCCGTTTCCTGATCCAAAGGATTCTTTTACTTAAGTTCGATGCTTGCTATTTCTCTGACCATGTCTCCCTACCATTTAGAAATTGACCTCTTTTAGCCGCTCTGTTTTTTTTCCGTCGCCTGTAAAGGGGCGCCTGTCTCTTTCTTTTTACACTACTCCCCTTTTTCTTAAGGAAGAAGCCTTGTGCATACACGAGTGCCACCGAGTTTAATCTTTCTGGGCAAAGTTGGGTCTGGCTGCTTATATATCTCCCAGTTTATATCGGTTAGGACTTGGTTTACTTGGCCCCACTTATGTTTTTGTTATTGAATTAAATTTTGGTGAATCTCCCTCTGACTAATCCATTATTCGGTCGGGGGCCCGCCATACATCTGAACCTCATTATTTGTGACAGTATATTGTTTTTGATAGGGTAACATTTTATCAGATCATCATTGTTAGTGAAGATGAGGTCTAGTGATTCCCAGTCTAGTAGGCTCTTTTTTGCGGGTTAAATTGAATTTTGTGCAGAGATTTAAAAGCTCGCGTGAGTGTGATTTTTCATCAAGCGCCTCCTGGGTTATTACTGCAAAAATATTATTTGCTATATTCCTCCATTTTAGGTCCCTTTTAAGTTGAAACCCCGGAGCAAGATTTTTGGGGTGCAGGAGCTGGAAGGTTTTCCAGACAGTGTCAATTTTTAACACTTTTCCCCGGAATTGCTGGGATTGCATCCGGGGCTTGAACTACCACAAGACTAGGTTTTGGTTCCCTCGCCCTTTTACTGCTAAAAACTTCCACACATCTTTTGGGCATTTAGCAGTTCGTGCAAACAAGGACTCTCAAGTACGGGCCAATCCCCCCCTTTTGCCTTTCACTCTGCACATCTGAAATGGGTTGAACCTGGGGTCCAATTCGTTGTCCAATGATCCTTTATGGGGCTCAGGAAAGCCGGGGAACATTGCCTTTTTCCTCTGCAAGCATCCACGATGAAAGGGATTTTTTTGTTTTTTTGCTGGCTTTAGACCCTGTAATTTGCAAAGAAAATGTTTTTCGGGCTGGTGGTATTGTTGGACTGGGGGGGGGTTTTTTTTTCCGGGATTAGTATCTTATCTGTTGGTTTGGGGGTGGAGGCCATCGACGTGGGTTCCACTCCAGGGAATGACGGATTTTGGGGTACGATTTTTTTTGCCCTTTCCTGCCATTTTTTTTTCCTTTCCCGGGACTAAAAAACCCCCCCTTCTTGAGTGGTGTGGGTACCCAGGGTTTTCCCCCGGCCTGGGTGTTTTGTATCTTTTTTTTTCCCCTTTAGATGGTATCCTGGCAATTTAAGTTAAGCCAGTCTTTCCGTATGAAGAGGGACCTTTCAGGGGGAAAAAGCTTACGGAAGGGAGTTTCATTTTTCCCGTTGTCATAAGGGTATGGCATTTTTCTAAGGTGGTCAAGTTGCAGTCCCCCCTGTTTTTCCAAAATTTTCCCCCCAAAACCGAGTGCATAGTATGTGCACAGGCGTAAAGTCGAGAAACCAAAACTGTCAATTTTGGTAGTCACAAGCCCCGGATGCAACTCCCAGCAATTCCCCGGAACAGCTTTAAAAATTGACCACTTCGGAAATCTTCCACTCCTCACCCAACATCTTGCTCCCGGGGGTTCAAATTAAGGGACCAAAAAGGAGGGAAAAAAAAACAAATAATATTGTTGCAGAAAACACCAGGAGGCAGCTCTGATGAAAACCACACCACACGAGCTTTTAAAAAACTCTGCACAAAAATTTAAAATTTAAAACCCGTAAAAAATAAGCCTACTGACTGAAATACACTAACCCATTTCACTAACAATGATGATCTATAAGAAATGTCCCAATCAAAAACAATAACTCAGATCACAACAAATTAGGTTCAACATGATGCGTGGAGCCCCAGACCGACATAAGGGAAAACTAGTCACGAGGAGCATTCCCCAAAATTTAAATTTCAATAACAAAACATAAAGTGGGACCAAGTAAACCAATTCCAAACCGAATAAGCGGGAAGATATACTAACAACACAGCCCCCAAAACTTATGCCTAAACGAAACTCGGGCACTCGATTTTTGCACAGCTTATTCCTCAAAAAAAGGAGGATAATGTAAAATAGAAAAGCAGGCGCCCTTTACGGGCCGGAAAAGAATAACAAGGGGCTAAAAGAGGTCAATATACTGAAATCTGGGGAGACCGGGCAGAGAAATAGCAACATCAAAATTTAAACAAAAAATCCTTTGGGAGTCGGGAATCGCTGAAGAACTAAAAGCCAAAATGAAATCGAAAAAAACCCCAAAATATTTCTTCTCCTAGCAAAAAAAATCAGAAAAACCCCAGTATTGGCCCCTACTTAAACAAATGGGTCCTACACAGATACAGAAAGGGAAAATGGTGAGCACTCAATCCCAGTATGATCATTTTTTAGAAAAGCCGATAACCAACTTAGAGTCGAAAATCAAAATGAATTTTTATAGAAGGCACAAAATTTATTAAAACAAGCCCATCCGATTATCCTGACGCCAAAAGACTTCGCAGGCGAAAAAAATGACATGCCCCGCACTCTGCCCCAGGGCCAACTCATGGAATCCGTGTTCACAAGAACGCAAGAAGCCCTATCAGAGCTTTTACCACCTATCGAGAGGGACATGGAAAACGGGGCGTCCCCCCCCGTTTCAAAAAACATCAACACCCCACTCCACAAAAAGGCATAAAACAAAAAGCAAAAACTACAACCGAAACAAATAAATCCCATATCATAAAAATCTTTTAAAGGGGCCTAAGAAGCAAGATCACCACCCCAAAACCCTCAGTTTTCACAACCCAGGACAACAGGGTTTTTGAACAGGTCGCCCTGTCCTGCCTCAACATTGGGTCACACGACAAGGGCCAAAATCACTAGAAAACAAAAAGAATGCAGAGTAAATAAAAAGACTTTGCAAAAGCCCTTTGACAATGTGACCAGGCGTAATACCACAAAATGCGTGCTAAAGGAATAACGGGAAAAGTCGGTCGATGGATCTATAATTTCCTCACTATCAGAACACAGAGAGTAGTCGTCAACAAGTAAAGTCCGGGGCAGCTACGGTGAAAAGCTCTGTTCCACAAGGCAAAGTACTCGCTCCCATCTTGTTCCTAAACCTCATATCTGACATAGACAAGGAGTCAGCCACAGCACCGTGTCTTCCTTTGCAGATGACACCCAAATCTGCATGACAGTGTCTTACATTCCCAGACACCTGCAAGGCTACAGGTGGACATCAACCAAATCTTTCAGTGGCTGCAGAAAACAATATAAAGTTCACGATGGAAATTTCAATACTCAATATGGTAAACACGAGGAAATTAAATCTTCATCAGAGTACAAAACAAATTCTGGCCACAAAATAGAGCGAAACACCAACGTCAAAGACCTGGGAGTGATCATGTCGGAGGATCTCACCTACAAGGACCAAACATTGTATCAATTGCATCTGCTAGAAAAATGACAGGGTGGATAATGAGAACCTTCAAAAACTAGGATGCCAAGCCCATGATGACACTCTTTAGGTCACTTGTTCTATCTAGGCTGGAATATTGCTGCCACTAACAGCACCTTTCAAGGCAAAGGGGAAATTGCTGACCTAGAAAATGTACAGAGAACCTTCACGGCGTGCATACGGAGATAAAACACCTCAATTACTGGGAGCGCTTTTAGGTTCCTACACCTGTATTCCCTGGAATGCAGGCGGGAAAATACATTTATTATATAACACTGGAAAATCCTAGAGGGGCTAGTACCGAACTTGCCCACGAAAATCACTCACTACGGAAGCAAAAGACTTGGCAGACGATGCAACATCCCCCCCCAAAGAAAAGCAGGGTGTCACTAGTAAAGTTAAGAGACCATACAATAAGTGTCAGAGGCCCGAAGACTGTTCAACTGCCTCCCAGCATACATAAGGGGATTACCAACAGACTCCGGCAGTCTTCCCAAACTGGCACTGGACAAGCACCTAAAGTCAGTTCCTGACCACCAGGCTGTGGCTCGTACGTTGGTTTGCGTGCAGCCAGCAGTAACAGCCCCGGTTGATCAGGCTTTGATCCACCAGGAGGCCTGGTCCCCGGACGGCCGCGGGGCGTTGACCCCCGGAACTCTCTCCAGGTAAACTCTTTCAGATACATTGGTTGTGGTCTTTGAAGGTGAGATCCTCTGACATTATCCCCTCACATGTCTTTCACATTACTTTTTTCGCTTTTTTGTGGGTTAAAATTTGTGTATAACCTGATTTTTTTTTTTAAATTTCCCTAAATTTTCCCCCAAACATCTGGGGTAGTTAAATTTCTTTTCATTAAACCCTTAAATTTTTTGAGTGGCTTTGCAATTAAAAGCTATTTTAAAGTTTATAAATAAAATATATTAAATATTATAATATAATATATATAAATAATATATTTTTATAAATATAAATATATATATATAAATATATATATTTTTTTAATTTAGAAAAGGGGGAAAAGGGGGGGGCTTTTGTTGCATTTATGTTTTGGTAAATTTTGACGCAAAACTGGGGGGTATTTTTGGAAAAATTTTTCCCCCCGGGAGGGGGGTTACCCACCCCCTTCAGCCCTGAGGGGCCCAGCCCCCTCAAAGGGGGCAAAAAACTTTTTTACTACACAGCAGAAAATTGACCCCGGGATGCAGTACCAATATACACCTGGGGGTCAAGCCCCCCGCCTCTCCGTGCGGTCCAGTGTTGCAGAGTGAAATTTTTAAATAAAAACATACATCTCTTCCCTTTTAGCGGGAAAATTTAAAGGGAAAACCCTTTCCCCCCATTTTATTACCAAAAGGTAAAGAAAGGGACATTGAGTCTATGCTTAAAGACAGCAAGAAAAAAACATTCTGCTTTGCTTCATCAAAGGAAGTGGGAAGGAACAAAAGTACTGGGTCAGTTTTTTCCTTTGTGCTGGGGGCAGTGAGGGGCGTGGGGGCATTGGGCATCTTAAATTTTTATTTTTTGACTTTTACTGAAGTGACACGATGCCAGGAAAACCAACAAAAAAACAATCTGTCCCTTTAGTGTGAAAAAAGTGTCCCCAAAAACCCCAAAAATAAAAAAATTTAAAGAAAATTTTGTGTAAGCTTCTTATGAAAAGATTGTGAACAAAAAAAAAAATTTTTGTGGAACAAAGTGAACCAGTGTGCATATTCCTGACAAAGGAAGACGTGGACACCCAAAGGAAAACCCTTCCCAGTTTCCTACAAGTCACCAATACTGTCAAAGGTGTGAAGAACACCAAAGCTCCGCTAAAAAGAGAAAGGGTAGGTTACAAATTTTTCTTGTAGTAGGGGGGGAACTGCGCATTCCCTTTGAGTCACAAGGAGTTTGAATCAACCTATAGTCGGCGGGTAAGTCAGCCCTTTGGGAAGTCCACAAAATAAGATTTGTCAGCCATCATAAATTTGAAATATGCTACATAACACCCCCTAGGGAAATTTTTAACGTTTACATAAAATGATCTTTTCCCAACCCCGTTGAGAGTAAACCTGCCCAAAAATTCAAGCCCCTCGCTCAGGGGCGGCTGTGAAGACGATTTGCTGTTTTTTTATCCCCTAAGTGTTCCTTAAAATTTAAAATTTAAAACAAAAAAAAACTTTGCTGGAAAGGGCCATTTCTCAACATTTTGGTCGGCCAAAACCCCGGGAAATAAAGGCCACACTGGGGCCCCCAAAACCCTTGTACTACATGTACAAATAACCTACGAGCCAAGGCCCTTTTCAAAAAAAGCTGAAAAACAAGCGTTTAACACAATAAATAAAGCCCCCTCAGGACTCAGAAAAAATGAGCCCCCCTCCTGGACTCAATCACAAAAGAATGGGCACCCCCAAAAGAAAACGGGGGCTCACACCAGTTTTCCACGCCAAAAAAAAAGGGGAAGCTGAGTGATTTCCCCCAAAACAAAAAAAGGGGGGAAGGCACCCGGCATCCCTGCTCCAATCCGAAAATCGCTGACTAGGGACAAAAACCCCAACTGAGGTTCAGTTTTTTCTGAGTTTAAAATAACACAAAGTGTTTAAAAAGTTTATAAACAGAAAAAAGAGACAAGATTTGCAAAAAGTTTGTTTCTTATAGTCCCCCCTTTTAAAATTGAAGGAACTTATATAAAAAAGTGTAATTTTCAATATAAAATTAACATTGACTTTTTTTATAGGTAAAAATATTCCCCAAAAATGTATTTCCCATTTATACAATGGACTTTTAATATTTAAATATTGAATAAAAATGAAACAACGATATTTACGATTAACCATCGTGGACGGGCGGGACACTAAAAAACCAAAAGCCAAAAACACCAGCTATAGGGTACCCTGTCCCCTTTAAAGGGTCATTAAACCCTAAAGGTTAAGTTTAAAGTGGGTCATAGTGTCAAAACCGATTATTGCTGACTTAAGCATAACAAAACCCCTTTTTTTATAGCAGTACAGTGTTTTTTAAACACTCTAATTTGTGGTGCAAAGAATTTTCAATATATTATTAAAATAGCTTGTTTGAAACTAAAGTTTCAGTCCCTTTTCAGACTAAGATTACACAATTAAAAATCTAATTTCCCGTCTGTAAGGATTAACTAAGATACAAACAAAGATTTTTGAGAACTTGGGTCAAAATTTTAATTTTCTTACAAAAAACATCCGAAAATAATTAATTCAACAAAACAATTAAAGAAAAAAATTTCCCTTTAATCAATCCATCTTTAAAAAGGCTGAAAATTTAAAAAAGTTTTTTTGGGAACTTTTAGTAATCAACAGTTAAAAGGGGGGACAGGGGTACAGGCCCATCGCCCCAAAAAAAAAAAAAAAACCCCGTCACAGAGACCTACTGTAACTAGGGGGCAACACCTGTTTCACCCGTAACAACAAGTGTCCAAATTTCCAAGCTTTCCTAAAAATTTTCATTACCTATTTTCAAGGGCCCTAATTAGAAAAATTCCCTTATGGTTTTCAATCCATAGTAAATTTTACGAAAATACATAAAAGAGATTGCTAAGTTCCCTTTTCTTAAATGTTCCTTTTGGGAAAGGGAAAAAACCCCTATGAACGATAAAGGGCCTTTTCCCGGGGAATTAAAACCCAAAAAGCTTTTTTCGTGTCTTAGCAGACAATTTCTTGGGTGCGCCAAGACAAAATTAACATGCAGTCTTTAAAATCCAAACTTGAAACCACCCAAAAATTTTTTTTCAACCTTTCAGGGAAAAATTTTTTCACTGTGAAAAATTAGCAATGGTTAAAAAAACAATTTTTTCATTCATGCAAGCAACAACAAGATTAAAATCCCAAAACCAGTGGAAAAAAAACCTTCAACTCAGTAAAAAAAGAGTATACCTACTCCCACTAAACCAAAAAATGGGAAATCCCATATAGGGGATTTTTTCAAGCTTTTGAAAACCCAAAAGACAGTAAAAAGGCTGTCATACAAAAAACTACTCCAAAATGTGTACCTTTTAGTGAGGGCACATTGGGGGGCACAGTATTGTATTCAATCCCATCAAAAAGGAGGCACGTAAAACGGTTTTCCCTTTGCTAAAAAGGGTGCATCAAAGTGTTTTTTGGTGGGAAAACCCCAAAAGGGGGTAAATTTTCCCCACTGAAAATTTTTTTAAATGCAAAGGTTGCATCATACGCATTATGCCCAAATAAATTTTGCTAACAGCCCGCAGACTTTTCCCCAGAATCAAGGGAAATCAACAAGCAACAGGGAATTTAAAAGTGAGAAATAAATTTAAAGCAAATGCTCTCCCCCGAAAAAACTCCCAGGTTTATTTTTCTAAAAAAATTAAAGCAAAACCAATTGGGTAACACTATTTTAACAAGGGTCCCAAAGGCCTTCATAAAAGAAAATTTGGGAAAAAACTGAATAATCAACCCCTTTTCCAAAGTACAGTTAATAAAGCTGTTTTTTTTTCCCCAATTCTGGGAAAAAAGACATATGAAACCTTGCCAGAATCCCCTGTTTTGGCAAGAATCAGGGAAAAAAAACAGTAGAACTGTGGTAGTAGATGATTTTTTTAAAATCGTGCAGATCCAAAGGTATTAAAAGAAAAGTTTTCAGCACTTGGGAAAACAGCTAAGGGCAAGTTAAATCTGTCCCGACATCCCCCCGGACCAATTAGTCCCCCAAAAAATTTAATCATTGGAAGTGATTAAAATCACTGTTTTGTGCAAAATAAAGTAAGAAAAAATGGGTTTTTCCCCTTGCTGAAAAAAGCAGGACCACATGATATGTTGGCCCACCCTCCCAAATGGGGAAAAAAGCCCGATAATTGTTCAGGGGAAAATGGGACTAGTTTCGAGAATAACCGCTGTCATGAAACCCCAGCAAAAAATTAAACATTACGGAAAAAATGAATTTAACCCCGTTTAAAGTTGGGGATTTTATGCCATAGGAAATTTAAGTAAATAAACCAAGCACACAAGAGTCTTTAGACTTATAACCAATATTTAGCCCCTGCAAAAATAAAGATGGACAGCATTGGGTTTTGGCTACCATGGAAATTAAATCCACCACATCTGCCTAGCAATTAAACGCAAAGGCTTTCGGACCCAAAAGAAAGCACAAATACATGACCCCAGAAGAAACCAGAGCTACTGACTGTCTATGAAATATAACAAGAACAGTTTGGGCAATAAATCATTGAGGGGAAAAAGTTTGAAGATAATTGGGAAAACAGAAGCTCATTTCCCCCCGCACCATGGGAGTCAGAAAAGATTCTGAAACCCCTCCACTACGTGTTGTATAAAAATTTCAGCGCACGTGCAAAAAAAAGATGTAGCAAGTTTTTAATACTGTCTGATGACCGGGCCCTCACTAACTGAGAAAACTTGGAGACGGCTTATGAAATTTTCGCACAAAACCCCTATGCCCCACCCGGGTGATATTTCCGAAACTTCTTAAGAGTAGGACCTTTCCCCAAAAAATAATAGAGATTATACCGATTCTTGTGGGCCCGAAAATCCACATGATCCTCAAAGCCTTTGAAAACTTATCGTTTCAAATCATATATTTGGTGGGAACAACCTCTCCTTCCCTTTCTAGAAGCTACTATGAATACAAATTTTTAAAAAATCTTTAAAATCCCACAAAGAAATCTTAAAAAAAAGTTTCTATGTTTGGGCAATCTTTAACTACAATTAAAATGTGAATAAAGAGGAGGTTTGAAATCCTTATACAGAGAACTAACAAGGAAATGAAAGAAACAAATAAAGCCTCTAATTTATGTGGGGGAAAACAAATTCAAAGCAATTAAAAGGGGAAAATTTTCCAAAGGGAAAATTTCCCTGAAGCTAAATTTTCCCGATTGCAACAATATGGGTGGGACTTAATTGGAACACACAGGAAGATACTTTGAGTCCCAAAAAAAATAAACTTTAAATCAATTTCAGTAAAACTCGCTAAACGTAGTTTTCCCGTCAGAGGGATCACAATTTTTTTGATCCTCTAGGACTTTTGTCCACCCAAAATTTCCATAAAGGGTTTAAAAAACTTTTCAAAGCAAGGGGAAACCAAAATTGGGTTTGGGTGGGGAAAATTTTCCTCTAGAAATGAGTCAAGCATGGGGTTAAATATCCAAGGAGTTTTAAAAAAACCCTTTATCAAAATTTAAAAATTTTCCCCGACAAATAGGTCAAGGGGAAACAATTTTCACATTACATGTGTTCTTGTGGCCCTCAAAACCCAAAGGGTTAAAGGGGGCGTACTTACATGAAAAAATGCTGAAGGAAGTACAATAAATTTCTTCAAAGGCCAGGGTAGCACCCTTGAAAGGGCAGAAAAAAGTACCACAAAATTTGGGAAATGACAGCCCTATGTAGGTTTCAAAATTTGGGTGTCTAAACTCAACAAAGTACTTGATCATCTCACATTGAAAAAAAACCCAGATCTTGGGGTGAAAATGAAAACAGAACCCCTAGGGTTAAGAAATAATAAAGTAATTTTGGGCTAGTACAGAACCCCGAATACAGAAAAAAAAGAGATGCAAGAATTAAACCTTTCTCCACGTTTTTTACTCAAAGAAAACCAGCGACATGGTTGTCACGTGGTGGGCCCACTCAAAAAATTTTTTGGGTAATAAATTAAAGGCTTTACGGACCGAACGGCTCTCTAATGAAAAAAACTGGCCTCAACAAAAAGTTTACAAATTTTTCCAGAAAAACATTTTGCTTGGGAAAACAGCAGAAAAAAAGTTTTTGAAATACTGCAGACACAACAGGGAAAAATCCCCTTGAAGGGTCAAAAAAACTCATCTTTTGGGAATCCTTAAGAGTTACCCTCTTGTCCCTTTTAAAAACATTAAAGGAATAAAACCTTAAAAATGAAAGTCTTAAAACCCCTTTAAAAACTGGGGGAAAATAATAAAAAGAAAGAGTTTTCTCTACAGAAAAATTTAAAAAACAAAAAACACAAGATAAATCCCCAAAAAAAACCTGTTATGGGTTTAATTCTTTAGGACTTTTATCCGACCCCAAAAAGATTAAAAAAAGTTGAGGGAAAAAATTTAAACTTCCACTACCTAAAAAACCAAAAACCAATAAGAAACCCCAAAAATCATTGGGTAACAAAACCCGATTGTTTCAAAACGCCCACAGTAACGTTTTTACCTGGGGGGGTAAACTGACACACCTTTTTCATATAAAACAATCCTATTGGGTACCTCAAGGGCGACAAAAGTGTTTAAAAAAAAAATTTAAAGGGCGTATTACTTTTCGGGCACTAAAGATATGCGGTTTTGTCATATCCAGGCCCCCTCCAAATCCCCCTAAAGAGTTTTTTCATATCACTTTCCCTTTTTAGGGGAAGGTGGGGAGATTTTAAAAAGGACCAATAATTTTAAAACCTAAACAGTTACAAAGTTCCCATCAAGGTGTAAAATTTTGTTCACTTTTTTGGGTACAAATAGAAACATACATCTAGAAAGCCACTGACCCTGTCTGCTGAAACCTTTATAAATTATTCCCCCAAAAGGGTTTTCAGCCAGAAGGGCAAATTCCCAGACCCGTGAATTTAGATAATGCAACGAACTTTTTGCTTGGGCTGCTTTAAAAAGCAAGATCTTTGATCAACCCCAAAAAAAACAGAAAGCAAAACAACGCCGTTTTTCGTTGGGGATACCTTTCCCCCAAAAACTCCATGGCCCCGGGGGGATTTATGAAAGAACCCGACCTCCCAACTTAGTTCCGATGATTTGGAAAATTTTAAAAATGTCAAGTCCCATCTCAAATTTTTTTTCCCTGGCAAAGTTTTGAACCTGTTTTCCCCCCATGAATGATAAAGAAAATATAGAGGATCCTACTTTTTTCGAACTTGAGCAACTCAGACATAAATTTCCCAAAAACTTTAAAAAAGTTTATTGAATGTTTGGGGGAAAATTTGGCAAAAACCCTTTTCACCTCATTGAGAGAAAAACTTCTATGGAAAGGGGGTGTTTTCCTGAAAATCATAAACCTTAAGACCGGGACATAGTGGGTTATTGACAAAAGAAAGGTCCGAGTCCCAAGGCCAATTGGAAAATTGGACCAAATATCCGAAAGCAAAAGGAATCCCTCA
>NC_069399.1:36869049-36895917 GCF_026875155.1 Cherax quadricarinatus
TAATTTTTTCTTTGAGCACCATACGTGTGAATTTACTTTTGCACAAAGTGTGAATGTTATTTTTTTTAAAGCACTACAGGGGAAATGTTATTTGTAGCACATACAGTGTGAATTTTTCTTTGTAGCACATACAGTGTGAATGTTACTTTGTAGCACATACAGTGTGAATGTTACTTTGTAGCACATACAGTGTGAATGTTACTTTGTAGCACATACAGTGTGAATTTTAAACTTTGAGCACATACAGTGTGAATGTTACTTTGTAACAACAGTATGAAGTTACTTTGTAGCACATACAGTGTTAATGTTACTTTGTAGCACATACAGTGTTAATGTTACTTTGTAGCACATACAGTGTTAATGTTACTTTGTAGCACATACAGTGTGAAGTTCTTTGACACATACAGTGTGAATGTTACTTTGTAGCACATACAGTGTGAATGTTATTTTGTAGCACATACAGTGTGAATGTTACTTTGTAGCACATACAGTGTGAATGTTCCTTTGTAGCACATACAGTGTAAATGTTTTTTGTAGCACATCCCAGTGTGAATGGTTTACTTTGAGCACATACAGTGTGAATGTTACTTGAGCACATACAGTGTGAATGGTACTTTGTAGCACATAAGTGTGAATGTTACTTTGTACAATAAGTGTGAATGTTACTTTGTAGCACATACAGTGTGAAGTTACTTTGTAGCCATACGGTGAATGTACTTTGAGCACAGTGTGAATGTTACTTTGACCCACATACAGTGTGAATGTTATTTTGAGCACATACAGTGTGAATGTTACTTTGTAGCACATACAGTGTGAATGTTACTTTGAGCACATACAGTGTGATTTTAAACTTTGTGGGCACATACAGTGTGAATTTTAAACTTTGTAAAAACAGTGTAATGTTTCTTTGCCTAATGATTTCCACACAGTGTGAATGTTACTTTGTAGCACATACAGTGTGAATTTTATTTTGTAGCACATACAGTGTGAATGTTACTTTGTAGCACATACAGTGTGAATGTTACTTTGAGCACATCAGTGTGAATGTTACTTGTACCACATACAGTGTAAGTTACTTGTAGCAACATACAGTGTGAATGTTACTTTGTAGACATACAGTGTAAATGTTACTTTGTAGCACATACAGTGTGAATGTTACTTTGCAGCACATACAGTGTGAATGTTACTTTGTAACACATACAGTGTGAATGTTATTTTGTAGCACATACAGTGTGAATGTTATTTTGTAGCACATACAGTGTGAATGTTACTTTGTAGCACATACAGTGTAAATGTTCCTTTGTAGCACATACAGTGTGAATGTTACTTTGTAGCACATACAGTGTGAATGTTCCTTTGTAGCACATACAGTGTGAATGTTTCTTTGTAGCACATACAGTGTGAATGTTACGTTGCAGCACATACAGTGTGAATGTTACGTTGCAGCACATACAGTGTGAATGTTACTTTGTAGCACATAGAGTGTGAATGTTACTTTGTAGCATATATAGTGTGAATGTTACTTTGTAGCACATACAGTGTGAAAGTTACTTTGTTAGCACATACAGTGTGGATACCGGCGCTACTTTGTAGCACATGTGAATGTTACTTTGTAGCAAATACAAGTCGTGAATGTTACTTTGTAGCACATACAGTGTGAATGTTTACTTTGTAGCACATACAGTGTGAATGCTTGCTTTGCAGCACATAACTGTGTGAATGGTTCTTTGTAGCACATAGCAGTGTGTATAAATGTTACTTTGTAGCCAGAGTGAATGTTACTTTTCTGCACAGTGTGAATGTTTACTTTGCAAGCACATACATGTGTGATGTTACTTTGTAGCACCATACAGTGGAATGTTACTTGTGTAGCACAATACAGTGTGAATGTTCCTTTGTAGTACATACGTGTGATTTATTTGTAGCACATACAGTGTGAATGTTACTTTGTAGCACATGACAGTGTGGAATTGTTACTTTTGTAGCTCATACAGTGTGAATGTCTACTTTTGTAGCAACATTACAGTGTAAATGTTTACTTTGTAGGCAACATACAGTCGTGAAATGTTACTTTGCAGCACAAACAGTGAGAATGTTTACTTTGTAAACACATACAGTGTGAATGGTTATTTTGGTAGCACATACAGTGCTGAATGTTATTTTGTGCACATACAGTTGTTGATGTAATGTTACTTGTAGCAAATACAGTGTAAATGTTCCTTTGTAGCACATACAGTGTGAATGTTACTTTGTAGCACATACAGTGTGAATGTTCCTTTGTAGCACATACAGTGTGAATGTTACTTTATAGCACATACAGGTGAATGTTACTTTGTAGCACCATACAGTCGTGATGGTACTTTGTAGCACATACAGTGTGAATGTTTCTTTGTAGCACATACAGTGTGAATATTACTTTGCAGCACAGTGTGAATGTTACGTTGCAGCACATACAGTGTGAATGTTACTTTGCAGCACATACAGTGTGAATGTTACTTTGTAGCACAAGCAGTGTGAATGTTACTTTGTAGCACATAAATTGTGTATGTTACTTTGCAGCACATACAGTGTGAATGTTACTTTGCAGCACATACAGTGTGAATGTTTCTTTGTAGAACACACGTGTGAAATGTTACTTTTGTAGCACATACAACTGAATGTTACTTTGTAGCATATACAGAATGAATATTACTTTGCAGCACATACAGCGTGAATGTTACTTTGTAACACATACAGTGTGAATGTTACTTCGTAGCACATACAGTGTGAATGTTACTTTGTAGCACATACAGTGTGAATGTACCTTTGTAGCACATACAGTGTGAATGTTACTTTGTAGCACATACAGTGTGAATGTTACTTTGTAGCCACTACAGTGTGAATGTTACTTTGTAGCACATACAGTGTGAATGTTACTTTGTAGCACATACAGTGTGAATGTTTCTTTGTAGCACATACAGTGTGAATGTTACGTTGCAGCACATACAGTGTGAATGTTACGTTGCAGCACATACAGTGTGAATGTTACTTTGTAGCACATAGAGTGGGAATGTTACATTTTTTTTTTTGTAGCATATATAGTGTGAGTGTTACTTTGTAGCACATACAGTGTGAAAGTTACTTTGTAGCACATACAGTGTGAATGTTACTTTGTAGCACAGATTGTGAATGTTACTTGTAGACATACAAGTGTGAATGTTACTTTGTAGCACATACTAGTGTGAATGTTACTTTGTAGCACTACAGATGAATTGTTACTTTGCATGCACATTACAGTGGTGAATGTTACTTTGTAGCACATACAGTGTGAATGTTACTTTGTAGCACAGTGTGAATGTTACTTTGCAGCACAGTGTGAATGTTACTTTGCAGCACATACAGTGTGAATGTTACGTTGTAGACATACAGAGTGAATGTTTACTTTGCTGCAACATACAGTGTGAATGTTACTTTGTAGCACATAAGGTGACTATGTTATTTGTAGACATTACTAGTGTTGAATGTTACTTTGTAGTAATTGTGAATGTTACTTTGTAGCACAGTGTGAATGTTACTTTGTAGCACATACAGTGTGAATGTGACTTTGCAGCACAGTGTGAATGTTACTTTGCAGCACATACAGTGTGAAGTTTAAAACTTCTGCATCCAACAGTGTGAATGTTACTTTGCAGCACATACAGTGTGTAATGTTTATTTGCAGCACATACAGTGTGAATGTTACTTTGCAGCACATACAGTGTGAATGTTACTTTGCAGCACTTACAGTGTGAATGTTACTTTGTAGCACACACAGTGTGAATGTTACTTTGTAGCACACACAGTGTGAATGTTACTTTGCAGTACATACAGTGTGAATGTTCCTTTGTAGCACATACAGTGTGAATGTTAGTTTGTAGCACATACAGTGTGAATGTTACTTAGCAGCACATACAGTGTGAATGTTACTTTGTAGCACATACAGTGTGAATGTTACTTTGCAGTACATACAGTGTGAATGTCACTTTGCAGCTCATACAGTGTGAATGCTACTTTGTAGCAGATACGGTGTGAATGTTACTTTGTAGCACATACAGTGTGAATGTTACTTTGCAGTACAGTGTGAATGTTACTTTGTAGCACATACAGCGTGATTGTTACTTTGTAGCACATACAGTGTGAATGTTACTTTGTAGCACATACAGTGTGAATGTTACTTTGTAGCACATACAGTGTGAATGTTACTTTGCAGCACATACAGTGTGAATGTTACTTTGTAGCACATACAGTGTGAATGTTACTTTGTAGCACATAGAGTGTGAATGTTACTTTGTAGCACATGCAGTGTGAATGTTACTTTGCAGCACATACAGTGTGAATGTTACTTTGCAGGACATACAGTGTGAATGTTTCTTTGCAGCACATACAGTCTGAATGTTACTTTGCAGCACATACAGTCTGAATGTTACTTTGCAGCACATACAGTGTGACTGTTTCTTTGCAGCACATACAGTGTGAAATGTTACTTTGTAGCACACATACAGTGTGAAGTTACTTTGTAGCACATTACAGTGGTGAATGTTACTTTGTGCAACATACAGTGTGATAATGTTACTTTGCAGAACATACAGTGTGAATGTTACTTTGTAGCACATACAGTGTGAATGTTACTTTGTAGCACATACAGTGTGAATGTTACTTTGTAGCACATACGTGTTGATTGTTAGTTTGTTGCACTTTACAGTTGTGAATGTTACTTTTGTAGCAACATAGTGTGAATGTTACTTTGTAGCACATAGTGTGAATGTTTACTTTGTGCACCATACGTGGTGAATGTTACTTTTGTAGCCACCATACAGTGTGAATGTTACTTTGTAGCACATACAGTATGAATGTTACTTTGTAGCACATAGTGTGAATGTTACTTTGTAGCACATACAGTGTGAATGTTACTTTGTAGCACAGTGTGAATGTTACTTTGTAGCACAGTGTGAATGTTTCTTTGTAGCACAGACAGTGTGAATGTTACTTTGTAGCACATACAGTGTGAATGTTACTTTGTAGCACATACAGTGTGAATGTTACTTTGTAGCACATACAGTGTGAATGTTACTTTGTAGCACATACAGTGTGAATGTTACTTTCCAGCACATACAGTGTGAATGTTACTTTGCAGCACATACAGTGTGAATGTTACTTTGCAACACATACAGTGTGAATGTTTCTTTGCAGCACATACAGTCTGAATGTTACTTTGCAGCACATACAGTGTGAATGTTACTTTGCAGCACATACAGTGTGACTGTTACTTTGCAGCACATACAGTGTGAATGTTGCTTTGTAGCACATACAGTGTGAATGTTACTTTGTAGTACATACCGTGTGATGTACTTTGTTGCACATACCATACAGTGTGAATGTTGCTTTGCAGCACATACAGTGTGAATGTTACTTTGTAGCACATACAGTGATCCCCCAATGTTACTTGTAGCACATACAGTGTTGAATGTTACTTTGGTAGCACATACAGTGTTGAAATTTTACTTTGAAGCACATACAGTGTGAATGTTATTACTTTGTAGACATACAGTGTAAATGTTACTTTGTAGCACATACAGTGTGACTGTTACTTTGTAGAAAATACAGGTGTTGAATGATACTTTTGTAAGCACATACAGAATGAATGTTACTTTGCAGCACACTACAGTGTGATGTTACTTGTTAACACATACAGTTGGAATGTTATTTTGTAGCACATTCAGTGTGAATGTTTTTTTGTAGCACATACAGTGTGAATGTTTACTTTGTAGCACATTACAGTGGTAAATGTTCCTTTGTAGGCACATCAGTGTGAATGTTACTTTGTAGCACTTACAGTTGTGATATGTTCCTTTGCAGCACATACAGTGTGAATGTTACTTTTATAGCCACATACAGTGTGTAATGTTATTTGTAGCACATACAGGGGAATGTTACTTTGTAGCACATACAGTTGTGAATGTTTCTTTGAGCACCATACAGTTTGAATATTACTTTTCAAGCACAGCGTGAATGGTTACGTTGCAGCACATACAGTGTGGAAAGTTACTTTGGGGGGGGGGCAGCACAGTGTGAATGTTACTTTGTAGCACATGCAGTGTGAATGTTACTTTGTAGCCCATACAGTGTGAATGTTACTTTGCAGCACATACAGTGTGAATGTTTCTTTGTAGAACACACAGTGTGAATGTTACTTTGTAGCACATACAGAATGAATGTTATTTTTTAACTTTGTTGCATATACAGAATGAATATTACTTTGCAGCACATACAGTGTTGAGTTACTTTGGAAACCATACAGTGTGAATGTTACTTTCGTTGCTCATACAGTGTGAATGTTACTTTGTGCTCACTACAGTGTGATGTTCCTTTGTAGCACATCAGTGTGAATGTTCTTTGTAGCACATACAGGGTGAATGTTAATTTGTAGCCATACAGTGTGAAATGTTAACTTTGTAGCACATACAGTGTGAATGTTCTTTGTAGCACATACAGTGTGAATGTTACTTTGTAGCACATACAGAATGTGAATGCTTTCTTTGTTAGCACACTACAGTGTGATGTACTTTGTTAGCACTTACAGTGTGAATGTTTCTTTGTAGCAATACAGTGTGAATGTTATTTGCCAGCACATACAGTGTGAATGTTACGTTGCAGCACATACAGTGTGAATGTTTACGTTGCGCACATCACAGTGAGAATGTTACTTTGTAGCACATACAGTGTGAATGTTACTTTGTTGCATATATAATGTGAATGTTACTTTGTAGCACATACAGTGCGAAAGTTCTTTGTAGCACATCAGTGTTAAATGTTACTTTGTAGCCACGGGTGAATGTTACTTTGTAGTAACATACTGTTGTGAGAATGTGACTTTGTAGCACTACAGAATGAATGTTACTTTGTAGCATATACAGAAATGAAGATTACTTTGCAGCACATACAGTTGTGAATGTTATTTTGTAATCTTACAGTGTGAATGTTAATGTAAGCGCATTTACAGTGTGAAATGTTTACTTTGTAGCACATACAGTGTGAATGTTACTTTGTAGCACATACAGTGTGAATGTTACTTTGAAGCACATACAGTGTGAATGTTACTTTGTAGCACATACAGTGTGAATGTTACTTTGTAGCACATACAGTGTGAATGTTACTTTGTAGCACATACAGTGTGAATGTTACTTTGTAGCACATACAGTGTGAATGTTACTTTGTAGCACATACAGTGTGAATGTTACTTTGTAGCACATACAGTGTGAATGTTCTTGTAGCACATTACAGTGTGAATGTTATCTTTTGCGCACTACAGTGGTGAATGTTACGTTGCAGCACAAACAGTGTGAATGTTTCGTTGCAGCACATACAGTGGGAATGTTACTTTGTAGCACATACAGTGTGAATGTTACTTTGTAGCATATATAATGTGAATGTTACTTTGTAGCACTTTACCAGTGCGAATGTTACTTTGTAAGCAACATTACTCAGTGTGAATGTTACTTTGTAGCACGGTAATGTGAATGTACTTTGTAGCACAAACAGTTGTGAATGTTACTTGCTGCACATACCAGTGTGGATGTTACTTTGTAGCACATACAGTGTGAATGTTCTTTGTGCACAAATGTGAATGTTAACTTTGCAGCACAGTGTGATGTTACTTTGCAGCACATTCAGTGTGAATTTTATTTTGTAGCACATACAGTGTGAATGCTACTTTGTAGCACATACAGAGTGAATGTTACTTTGCAGCACATACAGTGTGAATGTTCTTGTAGCATTACAGTTTTGTGATGTTACTTGGTATAGTACAGTGTGAATGTTACTTTGTAGCACAGTGTGAATGTTACTTTGTAGCACATACAGTGTGAATGTTACTTTGTAGCACATACAGTGTGAATGTGACTTTGTAGCACAGTGTGAATGTTACTTTGCAGCACATACAGTGTGAATGTTACTTTGCGTGGCACATATGTGTGAATGTTACTTTGCAGCCATACAGTGTGAATGTTTCTTTTGCAGCACATACAGTGATTGTTACTTTGTGCAGCACATTACAGTGTGAATGTTACTTTGCAGCACATACAGTGTGAATGTTACTTTGCAGCACTTACAGTGTGAATGTTACTTTGTAGCACACACAGTGTGAATGTTACTTTGTAGCACACACAGTGTGAATGTTACTTTGCAGTACATACAATGTGAATGTTCCTTTGTAGCACATACAGTGTGAATGTTACTTTGTAGCACATACAGTGTGAATGTTACTTAGCAGCACATACAGTGTGAATGTTACTTTGTAGCACATACAGTGTGAATGTTACTTTGCAGTACATACAGTGTGAATGTTACTTTGCAGCTCATACAGTGTGAATGTTACTTTGTAGCAGATACAGTGTGAATGTTACTTTGTAGCACATACAGTGTGAATGTTACTTTGTAGCACATACAGTGTGAATGTTGCTTTGCAGCACATACATTGTGAATGTTACTTTGTAGCACATACAGTGTGAATGTTACTTTGTAGCACATACAGTGTGAATGTTACTTTGTAGCACATACAGTGTGAATGTTACTTTGTAGCACATACAGTGTGAATGTTACTTTGTAGCACATACAGTGTGAATGTTACTTTGTAGAACATACAGCTGTGAATGTACTTTGTAGGCATGTAACAGTGTAATGTTACTTTGTAGCACATACAGTGTGAATGTTTACCTTTGTAGAACATACAGTGTGAATGTAATGTTTACTTTGTAGCCACATACAGAATGAATGTTACTTTGCATCACATACGTTGAATGTTACTTTGTAACACATACAGTGTGAATGTTAATTTGTAGCAACATACAGTGTGAATGTTATTTTGTATCACTACAGTGTGAATGTTACTTGTAGCAGATTAACAGTGTAAATGTTCCTTTGTAGCACATACAGTGTGAATGTTACTTTGTAGCACTTCCTACAGTGTGAATTGGTTCCTTTGCAAGCACATACAGTGGAATGTTTACTTTATTGCATACAGTGTGATGTTCTTTGTAGCCATACAGGGTGAATGTTATTTGTAGCACATACAGTGTGAATGTTTCTTTGTAGCACATACAGTGTAGAATTTACTTTGCAGGCACAGTGTGAAATGTACGTTGCAAGAACATACATGTGAATGTTACTTAGCAGTCACATTACAGTAGTGAATGTTTACTTTGTAGACATGCAGTGTGAATGTTACTTTGTAGCCCATACAGTGTGAATGTTACTTTGCAGCACATACAGTGTGAATGTTTCTTTGTAGAACACACAGTGTGAATGTTACTTTGTAGCACATACAGAATGAATGTTACTTTGTAGCATATACAGAATGAATATTACTTTGCAGCACATACAGTGTGAATGTTACTTTGGAACACATACAGTGTGAATGTTACTTCGTAGCACATACAGTGTGAATGTTACTTTGTAGCTCATACAGTGTGAATGTTCCTTTGTAGCACATTCAGTGTGAATGTTACTTTGTAGCACATACAGTGTGAATGTTTACTTTGTAGGCACCATACAGTGTGGGAATGTTATTTGTAGCACATAAGTGTGAATGTTACTTTGTTATCACGTACAGTGTGAATGTTTACTTTGTAGCACATACAGTGTGAAATGAATGTTTACTTTGTAGCACATACAGTGTGAATGTTACTTTGTAGCACATACAGTGTGAATGTTTCTTTGTAGCACATACAGTGTGAATGTTACTTTGCAGCACATACAGTGTGAATGTTACGTTGCAGCACTACCGTGTGAATGTTTCGTTGCAGCACATACAGTGTGAATGTTACTTTGTAGCACATACAGTGTGAATGTTACTTTGTTGCATATATAATGTGAATGTTACTTTGTAGCACATACAGTGCGAAAGTTACTTTGTAGCACATACAGTGTGAATGGTACTTTGTAGCACGGTGGTGAATGTTACTTTGTAGTACATCAGTTGTGAATGTTACTTTGATAGACATTACAGAATGAATGTTACTTTGTAGCATATACAGAATGAATATTACTTTGCAGCACATACAGTGTGAATGTTACTTTGTAACACATACAGTGTGAATGTTACCTTCGTGGCACATACAGTGTGAATGTTACTTTGTAAGCACATACGTGTGGAATGTTCCTATGTTAGCACATTCAGTGTGAATGTTACTTTGTAGCACATACAGTGTGAATGTTACTTTGTAGCACATACAGTGTGAATGTTACTTTGTAGCACATACAGTTCAATTTGTGAATGTTTACTTTGTAAGCACATACAGTGTGAATGTACTTTGTAGCACATAACAGTGTGAATGTTACGTTGCAGCACATAACAGTGGAATGTTACTTGCAGCACATACAGTGTGAATGTTAACTTTGAGCACATGCAGTGTGAATCTTACTTGTAGCCCATACAGTGTGTGTTACTTTGTAGCACATACAGAATGAATGTTACTTTGTAGCATATACAGAATGAATATTACTTTGCAGCACATACAGTGTGAATGTTACTTTGTAACACATACAGTGTGAATGTTAAATCTCGTAGCACTTACTGTGTGAATGTTACTTTGTAGCTCATACAGTGTGAATGTTCCTTTGTAGCACATTCAGTGTGAATGTTACTTTGTAGCACATACAGTGTGAATGTTACTTTGTAGCACATACAGTGTGAATGTTACTTTGTAGCACATACAGTGTGAATGTTACTTTGTAGCACATACAGTGTGAATGTTACTTTGTAGCACATGACAGTGTGAATGTTACTTTGTAGCCCATACAGTGTGAATGTTACTTGGTCAGCACATACAGTGTGATGTTTCTTTGTAGCACATACAGTGTGAATGTTACTTTGCAGCACATACAGTGTGAATGTTACGTTGCAGCACATACAGTGTGAATGTTACGTTGCAGCACATACAGTGTGAATGTTACTTTGTAGCACATACAGTGTGAATGTTACTTTGTTGCATATATAATGTGAATGTTACTTTGTAGCACATACAGTGCGAAAGTTACTTTGTAGCACATACAGTGTGAATGTTACTTTGTAGCACGGTGTGAATGTTACTTTGTAGTACATACAGTGTGAATGTTACTTTGTAGCACATACAGAATGAATGTTACTTTGTAGCATATACAGAATGAATATTACTTTGCAGCACATACAGTGTGAATGTTACTTTGTAACACATACAGTGTGAATGTTACTTCGTAGCACATACAGTGTGAATGTTACTTTGTAGCACATACAGTGTGAATGTTACTTTGTAGCACATACAGTGTGAATGTTACTTTGTAGCACATACAGTGTGAATGTTTCTTTGTAGCACATACAGTGTGAATGTTACTTTGCAGCACATACAGTGTGAATGTTACGTTGCAGCACATACAGTGTGAATGTTACGTTGCAGCACATACAGTGTGAAGTTACTTTGTAGCACATTAACAGTGGAATGTTACTTTTGTTGGCATATATAATGTGAATGTTACTTTTGTAGCACCATTTACAGTGCGCGAAAGTTACTTTGTAGCACATACAGTGTGAATGTTACTTTGTAGCACGGTGTGAATGTTACTTTGTAGTACATACAGTGTGAATGTTACTTTGTAGCACATACAGAATGAATGTTACTTTGTGCAATACAGTATGAAATATTACTTTGCAGCACATACAGTGTGAATGTTACTTGTAAACACATTACAGTGTGAAATGTTATTCGTAGCACATACAGTGTGAATGTTACTTTGTAGCACATTACAGTGTGAAAAAAAAAAAAAATGATTCTTTGTAGCACATTCAGTGTGAATGTTACTTTGTAGCACATACAGTGTGAATGTTACTTTGTAGCACATACAGTGTGAATGTTACTTTGTAGCACATACAGTGTGAATGTTACTTTTGTAGCACATTACGTGTGAATTGTTACTTTGTGCACATACAGTGTGAATGTTACGTTGCAGGCACATACAGTGTGAATGTTACTTTGCCAGCACATACAGTGTGAAATGTTACTTTGTAAGCACTATGCAGTGTGAATCTTTACTTTGTAGACCATACAGTGTGAATGTTACTTTGTAGCACATACAGAATGAATGTTACTTTGTAGCATATACAGAATGAATATTACTTTGCAGCACATACAGTGTGAATGTTACTTTGTAACACATACAGTGTGAATGTTACTTCGTAGCACATACAGTGTGAATGTTACTTTGTAGCTCTACAGTTGTGAATGTTCCTTTGTAAGCACATTCAGTGTGAATTTTACTTTGTTAGCACATACAGTGGTGAATGTAACTTTGTAGCACATACAGTGTGAATGTTACTTTGTAGCACATACAGTGTGAATGTTACTTTGTAGCACATACAGTGTGAATGTTACTTTGTAGCACATACAGTGTGAATGTTACTTTGTAGCACATACAGTGTGAAATGTTACTTTGGAGCAACATTACTGTGTGTATGTTTCTTGTAGCACATACAGTGTGAATGGTTACTTTGCAGCACATACAGTGTGAATGTTACGTTGCAGCACATACAGTGTGAATGTTACGTTGCAGCACATACAGTGTGAATGTTACTTTGTAGCACATACAGTGTGAATGTTACTTTGTTGCATATATAATGTGAATGTTACTTTGTAGCACATACAGTGCGAAAGTTACTTTGTAGCACATACAGTGTGAATGTTACTTTGTAGCACGGTGTGAATGTTACTTTGTAGTACCATACAGTGTGATTTGTTACTTGTTAGCACCATACAGATGCATGTTTTACGTTGTAGCATATACAGAATGAATATTACTTTGCAGCACATACAGTGTGAATGTTACTTTGTAACACATACAGTGTGAATGTTACTTCGTAGCACATACAGTGTGAATGTTACTTGTGCACATACAGTGTGAATGTTCCTTTTGTAGCAAATCAGTGTGAATGTTACTTGTAGCACAACAGTGTTGAATGTTACTTTGTAGCACATACAGTGTGAATGTTACTTTGTAGCACATACAGTGTGAATGTTACTTTGTAGCACATACAGTGTGAATGTTACTTTGTAGCACATACAGTGTGAATGTTACTTTGTAGCACATACAGTGTGAATATTTACTTTGTAGCACTACAGTGTGAATGTTTCTTTGTAGCACATACAGTGTGAATGTTACTTTGCAGCACATACAGTGTGAATGTTACGTTGCAGCACATACAGTGTGAATGTTACGTTGCAGCACATACAGTGTGAATGTTACTTTGTAGCACATACAGTGTGAATGTTACTTTGTAGCATATATAATGTGAATGTTACTTTGTAGCACATACAGTGCGAAAGTTACTTTGTAGCACATACAGTGTGAATGTTACTTTGTAGCACGGTGTGAATGTTACTTTGTAGCACATACAGTGTGAATGTTACTTTGCAGCACATACAGTGTGAATGTTACTTTGTAGCACATACAGTGTGAATGTTACTTTGTAGCACAATGTGAATGTTACTTTGCAGCACAGTGTGAATGTTACTTTGCAGCACATACAGTGTGAATTTTATTTTGTAGCACATACAGAGTGAATGTTACTTTGCAGCACATACAGTGTGAATGTTACTTTGTAGCACATACAGTGTGAATGTTACTTTGTAGTACAGTGTGAATGTTACTTTGTAGCACATACAGTGTGAATGTTACTTTGTAGCATATACAGTGTGAATGTGACTTTGTAGCACAGTGTGAATGTTACTTTGCAGCACATACAGTGTGAATGTTACTTTGCAGCACATACAGTGTGAATGTTACTTTGCAGCACATACAGTGTTAATGTTACTTTGCAGCACATACAGTGTTAATGTTACTTTGCAGCACATACAGTGTTAATGTTACTTTGCAGCACATACAGTGTGAATGTTACTTTGCAGCACTTACAGTGTGAATGTTACTTTGTAGCACACACAGTGTGAATGTTACTTTGTAGCACACACAGTGTGAATGTTACTTTGCAGTACATACAATGTGAATGTTCCTTTGTAGCACATACAGTGTGAATGTTACTTTGTAGCACATACAGTGTGAATGTTACTTAGCAGCACATACAGTGTGAATGTTACTTTGTAGCACATACAGTGTGAATGTTACTTTGCAGTACATACAGTGTGAATGTTACTTTGCAGGTCATACAGTGTGAATGTTACTTTGTAGCAGATACAGTGTGAATGTTACTTTGTAGCACATACAGTGTGAATGTTACTTTGCAGTACAGTGTGAATGTTACTTTGCATCACATACAGCGTGATTGTTACTTTGTAGCACATACAGTGTGAATGTTACTTTGTAGCACATAAAGTGTGAATGTTACTTTGTAGCACATACAGTGTTGAATGTATTTGTAAGCTCGTGTGATGTTACTTATGTAGAAACAGTGTGAATGTTTCTTTGTAGCACATACAGTGTGAATGTTACTTTGTAGCACATACAGTGTGAATGTTACTTTGTAGCACATACAGTGTGAATGTTACTTTGTAGCACATACAGTGTGAATGTTACTTTGTAGCACATACAGTGTTGGAAAATGTTTACTTCCAGCAATCGTTTTGTGATGTTTACTTGCAGCACATACAGTGTGAAATGTTACTTTGTAGCACATACAGATTGTGAATGTTTACCTTTGTAGCACATACAGTGTGAATGTTACTTTGGAGCTACATTGCTGTCTGTGAATGTTACTTTGCAGCACATACAGTGTGAATGTTACTTTGCAGCACATACAGTGTGAATGTTTCTTTGCAGCACATACAGTGTGAATGTTACTTTGCAGCACATACAGTGTGAATGTTACTTTGCAGCACATATAGTGTGACTGTTACTTTGCAAGGGCAAATGCAGTGTGAATGTTTACTTTGTAGCCACATACAGTGTGAATGTTACTTTGGGTAGCACATACAGTGTGAATGTTACTTGTAGCACATACAGGTGATGTTGCTTTGCGGGCACATACAGTTGAATGTTACTTTGTAGCACATACAGTGTGAATGTTACTTTGTAGCACATACAGTGTGAATGTTACTTTGTAGCACATACAGTATGAATGTTACTTTGTAGCACATACAGTGGTGAATGTTACTTTGTAGCCATTACAGTGTGAATGTATACTTTGTAGCACATAAGTGTGAATGTTTTTGTAGCACTACACGTGATAAATGTTACATTGTAGCACCATAACGTGTGATGTTACTTTGCAGCAAATTACAGTGTGAATGTTCTTTGTAACACATACAGTGTGAATGTTTATTTTGTAGCACATACCAGTGTGAATGTTATTTTGTAGCACATACAGTGTGAATGTTACTTTGTAGCACATACAGTGTAAATGTTCCTTTGTGCACATACAGTGTAAATGTTCCACTTTGTAGCACATACAGTGGTGAATGTTACTTTTGTAGCACAATACAGTTGTGAATGTTCCTTTGTATGCACATACAGTGGTGATTGTTACTTTATAGACAATAGGGTTTGAATGTTACTTTGTAGCACATACAGTGTGAATGTTACTTTGTAGCACATACAGTGTGAATGTTTCTTTGTAGCACATACAGTGTGAATATTACTTTGCAGCACAGTGTGAATGTTACGTTGCAGCACATACAGTGTGAATGTTACTTTGCGCACCATACAGTGTGAATGTTACTTTGTAGCACAAGCAGTGTGAATGTTACTTTGTAGCACATAAAGTGTGTATGTTACTTTGCAGCACATACAGTGTGAATGTTACTTTGCAGAATACAGTGTGAATGTTCTTTGTAGAAATCACTCGGTGTCTAGTGAATTTTTACTTTGTAGCACATTTCAGAATGAAATGTTACTTTGTAGCATATACAGAATGAATATTACTTTGCAGCACATACAGCGTGAATGTTACTTTGTAAGCACATACAGTGTGAATGTTACTTTCGTAGCACATTACAGTGTGAAATGTTTACCTTTGTAGCACATACAGTGTGAATGTTACTTTGATAGACATACAGTTGTGAATGTTACTTTGTAGCTCAATACAGAATGAATGTTACTTTGCTGCAACATACAGTGTGAAGGTTACTTTGTAAAACACATACAGTGTGAATGTTATTTTGTGACATACAGTGTGAATATTATTTTGTATAGCAATACCAGTGTGGAATGTTACTTTTGTAGCAGATACAGTGTAAATGTTCCTTTTGTAGCACTATAGTTGTGAATGTTACTTTTGTAGCACCATACAGGTGTGAAGATTCCTTTGCAGCACATACAGTGTGAATGTTACTTTATAGCACATACAGTGTGAATGTTACTTTGTAGCACATACAGGGTGAATGTTACTTTGTAGCACATACAGTGTGAATGTTTCTTTGTAGCACATACAGTGTGAATATTACTTTGCAGCACAGTGTGAATGTTACGTTGCAGCACATACAGTGTGAATGTTACTTTGCAGCACATACAGTGTGAATGTTACTTTGTAGCACATGCAGTGTGAATCTTACTTTGTAGCCCATACAGTGTGAATGTTACTTTGCAGCACATACAGTGTGAATGTTTCTTTGTAGAACACACAGTGTGAATGTTACTTTGTAGCACATACAGAATGAATGTTACTTTGTAGCATATACAGAATGAATATTACTTTGCAGCACATACAGTGTGAATGTTACTTTGTAACACATACAGTGTGAATGTTACTTCGTAGCACATACAGTGTGAATGTTACTTTGTAGCTCATACAGTGTGATTGTTCCTTTGTGCACAGTCAGTGTGAATGTTACTTTGGTAGCACATAAGTGTGAATGTTACTTTGTAGCACATACAGTGTGAATGTTACTTTGTAGCACATACAGTGTGAATGTTACTTTGTAGCACATACAGTGTGAATGTTACTTTGTAAGCACATCACAGATGTGAATGTTACTTTGTAGCACATCAGTACAGAATGGAATGTTACTTTTGTAGCACATTACAGTGGAATGTTTCTTTGTTAGCACATACAGTAGTGGAATGTTACTTTGCAGCACATACAGTGTGAATGTTACGTTGCAGCACATACAGTGTGAATGTTACGTTGCAGCACATACAGTGTGAATGTTACTTTGTAGCACATACAGTGTGAATGTTCTTTGTTGGCTATATAATGTGAATGTTTTATTTGTAGCACGAACAGTGCGAAAGTTACTTTGTAGCACATACAGTGTGAATGTTACTTTGTAGCACGGTGTGAATGTTACTTTGTAGTACATACAGTGTGAATTGTTACTTTGTACACTACAGACCATGAATGTTACTTTGTAGCATTATACAGAATGAATATTACTTTGCAGGCACATACGTGTGAATGTTGCTTTGTAACACCATACAGTGTGAATGTATTACTTCGTGCACATACAGTGTGAATGTTACTCTTGTAGGCATACAGTGTGAATGTTCCTTTGTAGCACATTCAGTGTGAATGTTACTTTGTAAAGCACATTACAGTGTGAATGGTTACTTTGTAGCACATACAGTGTGAATGTTACGTTTGTAGCACATTACAGTGTGAATGTTCCTTGGTAGCACATTCAGTGTGGAATGTACTTTGTAGCACATACAGTGTGAATGTTACTTTTGTAGCACTTTACAGTGTGAATGTTACTTTGTAGCACATACAGTGTGAATGTTACTTTGTAGCACATACAGTGTGAATGTTACTTTGTAGCACATACAGTGTGAATTGTTTCTTTGTAGCCACATTAAAGTGTGATGTTACTTTGGCGCACATACAGTGTGGATGTTACGTTGCAGCACATACAGTGTGAATGTTACGTTGCAGCACATACAGTGTGAATGTTACTTTGTAGCACATACAGTGTGAATGTTACTTTGTAGCATATATAATGTGAATGTTACTTTGTAGAACTTACAGATGCGAAAGTTACTTTGTAGCACTTCAGAGTGAACGTTACTTTGTAGCACGGTGTGAATGTTACTTTGTAGCACATACAGTGTGAATGTTACTTTGCAGCACATACAGTGTGAATGTTACTTTGTAGCACATACAGTGTGAATGTTACTTTGTAGCACAATGTGAATGTTACTTTGCAGCACAGTGTGAATGTTACTTTGCAGCACATACAGTGTGAATTTTATTTGTAGCACCAACAGTGTGAAATGTTACTTTGTAGCACATACAGCAGTGAATTGTTACTTTACAAGCACATAACAGTGTGAATGTTACTTTGTAGCAACATACAGTGTGAATGTTACTTTGTAGTACAGTGTGAATGTTACTTTGTAGCACATACAGTGTGAATGTTACTTTGTAGCATATACAGTGTGAATGTGACTTTGTTGTAGGCACAGCTGTGAATTGTTACCTTTGCAGCACATACAGTGTGAATGTTACTTGCCAGCACATAACGTGTGAATGTTACTTTGCAGCACATTAACAGCTGTTTTGATGTTACTTTGCAGCACATACAGTGTGAATGTTACTTTGCAGCACATACAGTGTGAATGTTACTTTGGCAGCAACATACAGTGGTGAATGTACTTTGCGAACTTACAGTCGTGATGTTACTTTGTAGCACACACAGTGTGAATGTTACTTTGTAGCACACACAGTGTGAATGTTACTTTGCAGTACATACAATGTGAATGTTCCTTTGTAGCACTACAGTGTGAATGTTTTACTTTGTAGCCACATACAGTGTGAATGTTACTTAGCAGCACTTACAGTGTGACGTTAACTTTGTAGCACATACAGTGTGAATGTTACTTTGCAGTACATACAGTGTGAATGTTACTTTGCAGGTCATACAGTGTGAATGTTACTTTGTAGCAGATACAGTGTGAATGTTACTTGTAGCACATTTACGTTGTGAATGTTACTTTGCTGTACAGTCGTGAATGTTTACTTTGATCAATACGGCGTGATTGTTACTTTGTTGCACATACGTGTGAATGTCTATCTTTGTAGCACATAAAGTGTTGAATGTTTACTTGTAGCACATACAGTGTGAATGTTACTTTGTAGCACACATGTGAATGTTATTCTGTTGCACAGTGTGAGTTTCTTTGTAGCACATACAGTTAGTGACATGGTTACTTTGTAGCACATACAGTGTGAATAGTTACTTTGTAGCACTTACAGTGTTGAATGTTACTTTGTAGCACATACGTGTGAATGTTACTTTGTGCACATACAGTGTGAATGTTTACGTTAGCACATACAGTTGTGATTGTTACTTTTGCAGCACATTACAGTGTGAATGTTTACTTTGTGCTCATACCGTGTGAATGTTACTTTGTAGCACATACAGTGTGATTGTTACTTTGAAGCACATGCGTGTGAATGCTTACATTGCCAGCACATACAGTGTGAATGTTACTTTGCAGCACATACAGTGTGAATGTATTCTTTGCTCACATACAGTGTGAATGTTACTTTGCAGCACATACAGTGTTGAATGTTACTTTGCGCAAATATAGTGTGACTGTTACTTTGACAGCAAATACAGTGTGAATGTTACTTTGTAGCCACATACAGTGTGAATGTTACTTTGTAGCACATACAGTGTGATTCGTCCATTACTTTTAGCACATACCAGCTGTGAATGTTGCTTTGCACACATAACAGTGTGAATGTTACTTTGTAGCACATACAGTGTGAATGTTACTTTGTAGCACATACAGTGTGAATGTTACTTTGTAGCACATACAGTGTGAATGTTACTGCATGTGTAGCAATACAGTGTGAACTGTTACTTTGTAGCACATACAGGTGAATGTACTTGTAGCACATACAGTGTGAATGTTACTTTGTAGCACATACAGTGTAAATGTTACTTTGTAGCACATACAGTGTGAATGTTACTTTGCAGCACATACAGTGTGAATGTTACTTTGTAACACATACAGTGTGAATGTTATTTTGTAGCACATACAGTGTGAATGTTATTTTGTAGCACATACAGTGTGAATGTTACTTTGTAGCACATACAGTGTAAATGTTCCTTTGTAGCACATACAGTGTAAATGTTCACTTTGTAGCACATACAGTGTGAATGTTACTTTGTAGCACATACAGTGTGAATGTTCCTTTGTAGCACATACAGTGTGAATGTTACTTTATAGCACATAGTGTGAATGTTACTTTGTAGCACATACAGTGTGAATGTTACTTTGTAGCACATACAGTGTGAATGTTTCTTTGTAGCACATACAGTGTGAATATTACTTTGCAGCACAGTGTGAATGTTACGTTGCAGCACATACAGTGTGAATGTTACTTTGCAGCACATACAGTGTGAATGTTACTTTGTAGCACAAGCAGTGTACCACCCCCCCCATGTGATTGTTTACTTTGTAGCACATACAGTGAGTATGTTACTTTGCAGCACATACAGTGTGAATGTTACTTTGCAGCACATACAGTGTGAATGTTTCTTTGTAGAACACACAGTGTGAATGTTACTTTGTAGCACATTCAGAATGAATGTTACTTTGTAGCATATACAGAATGAATATTACTTTGCAGCACATACAGCGTGAATGTTACTTTGTAACACATACAGTGTGAATGTTACTTCGTAGCACATACAGTGTGAATGTTACTTTGTAGCACATACAGTGTGAATGTTCCTTTTGTAGCACATACAGGTTGTGTTTTATCTTGGTAGCACTACAGTGTGAATGTTACTTTGTAGCACTACAGTGTGAATGTTTACTTTGGTAGCACATACAGGTGTGAAAGTTACTTTGTAGCACATAACACATTGTGAATGTTTCTTTGTAGCCACATAAAGTGTGAATGTTACGTTGCAGCACATACAGGGTGAATGTTACGTTGCACAATACAGTGTGGAATGTTACTTTGTAGCCACATAGAGCTTGTTTGAATGTTACTTGTAGCCATATATAGTGTGATTGTTTATTTGTAGCACATACAGTGTGTGAAAGTTACTTTGTTAGCACATACAGTGTGAATGGTTATCTTTGTAGCACCAGTGTGAATGTTACTTTGTAGACACATTACAGTTGTGGAATTGTTACTTTGTAGCACATCAGTGTGAATGTTACTTCTTTGTAGCACATACAGTGTGATGTTACTTTGCAGCACATACAGTTGTGAATGTTATTTGTAGCACATACAGTGTGAATGTTACTTTGTTGCACAGTGTGAATGTTACTTTTGCTGCCACAGTGTGAATGTTACTTTGCAGCCCATAAACTGTGAATGTTACTTTGTAGCACATTACAGTGTGAATGTTACTTTTGTAGCACATTACAGTGTGGAATGTTACTTTGTTAGCACTTACCAGTGTGAATGTTACTTTGTAGCACATACAGTGTGAATGTTACTTTGTAGCACATACAGTGTGAATGTTACTTTGTAGCACATACAGTGTGAATGTTACTTTGTAGCACATACAGGTGTAAATGTTACTTGTAGCACATACAGTGTGGAATTGTTACTTTGCAGCACATATAGTGTGAATGTTACTTTGTAACCATACAGTGTGAATGTTATTTTCCTAGCACATACAGTTGTTGAATGTTATTTTGTAGCACATACAGTGTGAATGTTACTTTGTAAGCACATAAGTGGTAAATGTTCCTTTGTAGCACATACAGTGGGTGACTGTTACTTTGTAGCACATACAAGTAGTGAATGTTCCTTTGATAGCACTTACAGTGTGAATGTTACTGTATGCACATACAGTGTGAATGTTTACTTTGGTAGCACATCAGTGGTGAAATGTTACTTAGTAGCACATACAGTTGGGTGAATGTTTATTTGGTAGCAATACAGTGTGAATATTACTTTTCAAGCACAGTGTGAATGTTACGTTGCAGCACATACAGTGTGAATGTTACTTTGCAGCACATACAGTGTGAATGTTACTTTGTAGCACAAGCAGTGTGAATGTTACTTTGTAGCACATAAAATTGTGTATGTTACTTTGTCCCCGGCATCATACCACGTGCCTCGCTCTCACGCGCCCCTCGTATCCCCTCCCCCCCCCCCTTAACCCCCTGCCCCCTCCCGCCACATACATCTGTTGAATGTTTCTTTGTAGAACACACAGTGTGAATGTTACTTTGTAGCACATACAGAATGAATGTTACTTTGTAGCATATACAGAATGAATATTACTTTGCAGCCATACAGCGTGATGTTACTTTGTAAACACACTACAGTGTGAATGTTACTCGTAATGGCACCATCCAGGTGTGATTGTTACTTTGTAGCACATACAGTGTGAATGTACCTTTGTAGCACATACAGTGTGAATGTTACTTTGTAGCACATACAGTGTGAATGTTACTTGGTAGCCACATCATACCAGTGTGAATGTTACTTGTAGCTCACGCATACAGTGTGAATGTTACTTTGTAGCACATACAGTGTGAATGTTTCTTTGTAGCACATACAGTGTGAATGTTACGTTGCAGCACATACAGTGTGAATGTTACGTTGCAGCACATACAGTGTGAATGTTACTTTGTAGCACATAGAGTGTGAATGTTACTTTGTAGCATATATAGTGTGAGTGTTACTTTGTAGCACATACAGTGTGAAAGTTACTTTGTAGCACATACAGTGTGAATGTTACTTTGTAGCACAGTGTGAATGTTACTTTGTAGCACATACAGTGTGAATGTTACTTTGTAGCACATACAGTGTGAATGTTACTTTGTAGCACATACAGTATGAATGTTACTTTGCAGCACATACAGTGTGAATGTTACTTTGTAGCACATACAGTGTGAATGTTACTTTGTAGCACAGTGTGAATGTTACTTTGCAGCACAGTGTGAATGTTACTTTGCAGCACATTCAGGCTTGTGGAATGTTACTTTGTAGCCACATACAGAGTGATGTTACTTTGCTGCACATACAGTGTGAATGTTACTTTGTAGCACATACAGTGTGAATGTTACTTTGTAGCACATACAGTGTGAATGTTACTTTGTAGTACAGTGTGAATGTTACTTTGTAGCACAGTGTGAATGTTACTTTGTAGCACATACAGTGTGAATGTGACTTTGCAGCACAGTGTGAATGTTACTTTGCAGCACATACAGTGTGAATGTTACTTTGCAGCACATTCAGTGTGAATGTACTTTGCAGCACATACAGTAGTGAATGTTACTTTGCACCACATACAGTGTGGAATGTTACTTTGCAGCACATACAGTGTGAATGTTACTTTGCAGCACACACAGTGTGAATGTTACTTTGTAGCACACACAGTGTGAATGTTACTTTGTAGCACACACAGTGTGAATGTTACTTTGCAGTACATACAGTGTGAATGTTCCTTTGTAGCACATACAGTGTGAATGTTAGTTTGTAGCACATACAGTGTGAATGTTACTTAGCAGCACATACAGTGTGAATGTTACTTTGTAGCACATACAGTGTGAATGTTACTTTGCAGTACATACAGTGTGAATGTCACTTTGCAGCTCATACAGTGTGAATGCTACTTTGTAGCAGATACGGTGTGAATGTTACTTTGTAGCACATACAGTGTGAATGTTACTTTGCAGTACAGTGTGAATGTTACTTTGTAGCACATACAGCGTGATTGTTACTTTGTAGCACATACAGTGTGAATGTTACTTTGTAGCACATACAGTGTGAATGTTACTTTGTAGCACATACAGTGTGAATGTTACTTTGCAGCACATACAGTGTGAATGTTACTTTGTAGCATTACCAGAGCGAATGTTACTTTGTAGCACATAGAGTGTGAATGTTACTTTGTAGCACATGCAGTGTGAATGTTACTTTGCAGCACAACAGTGTGAAATGTTACTTTGCAGGACCATTACAGTGATGATGTTTCTTTGCAGCACATACAGTCTGAATGTTACTTTGCAGCACATACAGTCTGAATGTTACTTTGCAGCACATACAGTGTGACTGTTTCTTTGCAGCACATACAGTGTGAATGTTACTTTGTAGCACATACAGTGTGAATGTTACTTTGTAGCACATACAGTGTGAATGTTACTTTGTAGCACATACAGTGTGAATGTTACTTTGCAGAACATACAGTGTGAATGTTACTTTGTAGCACATACAGTGTGAATGTTACTTTGTAGCACATACAGTGTGAATGTTACTTTGTAGCACATACAGTGTGAATGTTAGTTTGTAGCACATACAGTGTGAATGTTACTTTGTAGCACATAGTGTGAATGTTACTTTGTAGCACATAGTGTGAATGTTACTTTGTAGCACATACAGTGTGAATGTTACTTTGTAGCACATACAGTGTGAATGTTACTTTGTTCTAGTAAAATACTGTATGAATGTTACTTTGTAGCACATAGTGTGAATGTTACTTTGTAGCACATACAGTGTGAATGTTACTTTGTAGCACAGTGTGAATGTTACTTTGTAGCACAGTGTGAATGTTTCTTTGTAGCACAGACAGTGTGAATGTTACTTTGTAGCACATACAGTGTTGAAAGTTACTTTTGTAGCACATTAAAGTGTGAATGTTACTTTGTAGCCCACATTTTACAGTGGGAATGTTACTTTGTAGCACATACAGTGTGAATGTTACTTTCCAGCACATACAGTGTGAATGTTACTTTGCAGCACATACAGTGTGAATGTTACTTTGCAACACATACAGTGTGAATGTTTCTTTGCAGCACATACAGTCTGAATGTTACTTTGCAGCACATACAGTGTGAATGTTACTTTGCAGCACATACAGTGTGATGTTACTTTGCAGACATACAGTAGTGAATGTTGCTTTGTAGCACATACAGTGTGAATGTTACTTTGTAGTACATACCGTGTGAATGTTACTTTGTAGCACATACAGTGTGAATGTTGCTTTGCAGCACATACAGTGTGAATGTTACTTTGTAGCACATACAGTGTGAATGTTACTTTTGTAGCACTATCAGATGTGGAGTGTTACTTTGTAGCACATACAGTGTTAATGTTACTTTGTAGCACATACAGTGTGATGTTACTTTGTAGCACATACAGTGCAATGTACTTTGTTAGCCATTACAGTTTGAATGTTACTTTGTAGAACATACAGTGTGAATGTTACTTTGTAGCACATACAGAATGAATGTTACTTTGCAGCACATACAGTGTGAATGTTACTTTGTAACACATACAGTGTGAATGTTATTTTGTAGCACATACAGTAGTGAATGTTATTTTGTAGACATACAGTGTGAATGTTACTTTGTAGCACATACAGTGTAAATGTTCCTTTGTAGCACATACAGTGTGAATGTTACTTTGTAGCACATACAGTGTGAATGTTCCTTTGCAGCACATACAGTGTGAATGTTACTTTATAGCACATACAGTGTGAATGTTACTTTGTAGCACATACAGGGTGAATGTTACTTTGTAGCACATACAGTGTGAATGTTTCTTTGTAGCACATACAGTGTGAATATTACTTTGCAGCACAGTGTGAATGTTACGTTGCAGCACATACAGTGTGAATGTTACTTTGCAGCACATACAGTGTGAATGTTACTTTGTAGCACATGCAGTGTGAATGTTACTTTGTAGCCCATACCGTCGTTGACATGTTTCTTTGCAGCACATACAGTGTGAATGTTTCTTTGTAGAACACACAGTGTGAATGTTACTTTGTAGCACATACAGAATGAATGTTACTTTGTAGCATATACAGAATGAATATTACTTTGCAGCACATACAGTGTGAATGTTACTTTGGAACACATACAGTGTGAATGTTACTTCGTAGCAATACGTCGGGAATGTTACTTTGTTAGATCAAACAGTGTGAATGTTCCTTTGTAGCACATTCAGTGTGAATGTTACTTTGTAGCACATACAGTGTGAATGTTACTTTGTAGCACATACAGTGTGAATGTTACTTTGTAGCACATACAGTGTGAATGTTACTTTGTAGCACATACAGTGTGAATGTTACTTTGTAGCACATACAGTGTGAATGTACTTGTAGCACTTACAGTGTGAATGTTACTTTGTCAGCACATACGTGTGAATGTTTCTTTGTAGCACATACAGTGTGAATGTTACTTTGCAGCACATACAGTGTGAATGTTACGTTGCAGCACATACAGTGTGAATGTTACGTTGCAGCACATACAGTGTGAATGTTACTTTGTGCAATACAGTGTGAATGTTACTTTGTTGCATATATAATGTGAATGTTACTTTGTAGCACATACAGTGCGAAAGTTACTTTGTAGCACATACAGTGTGAATGTTACTTTGTAGCACGGTGTGAATGTTACTTTGTAGTACATACAGTGTGAATGTTACTTTGTAGACATACAGAATGAATGTTACTTTTTAAGCATATACAGAATGAATTTACTTGCAGAACATAAGGGGGAATGTTACTTTGAAACACATACAGTGTAAATTTTACTTGTAGCCTTACAGTGTGAATGTTATTTGAGCACATACAGTGTGAATGTTCTTTTTTGAAATCAGTGTAAATGTTACTTTTGCACATACAGGTGAATTTTACTTTGTGCACATCAGTGTGAATGTTACTTTGTACACATACAGTGTGAATTTTTTCTTGTAGCCAACAGTGTGAATGTTTTTGAGCACATACAGGTGAATGTTACGTTGAAAGCACATCAGTGTGAATGTTACGTTGCAGCATTTACGTGGAATGTTACTTTGTAGCACAAAGTTGTGTTATTTGTAGATATAAAAGGTGAATTTTTACTTTGAGCAAAAACAGTGGAAAGTTCTTTGTAGCAATAAGTATGTTACTTTGTAGCACGGTGTGAATGTTACTTTGTGCAATACGTGTGAATGTTACTTTGAGCACATACAGT